>QJPP01002386.1:0-388904 GCA_003996215.1 Jaltomata sinuosa
ATAAGTACAAAGTTTCAAGCACCTAGGGTGCAACTAACAGTTGTTGCAGCTTCTCATATTGATGATTTAACAGTGCTATTTGTTGCTCCCCAGGCTGTGGCTAAGCCAGTGGTGTTAGTAGAGGAGTAGCATATGTTTGATCACTTTGTTTGGATGGGTCCTCCCTATTTCACTCGTGATCTAGAAGAGGACGCATATGAGTTCTTAGTATGTTGTCATGAGAGGTTGCATAACCTCAGTTTGGTTGAGCCACATGGGGTTGATTATACTACAATCTAGATTGTACAACTCACTAAGCAGTTTGAAGGGCCTATGTTTTAATATTATATCGGCCTATTCACCTCATTTGACATGGACTCAGTTTTCAAAGGTCTTTCTAGGGACGTATATACCTCACATTTTGAGAGAAAGCAACAAAAATTAGTTTGAGGGTCTCTAGTTGGGTACTATGCCAATCATAGAGTAGGTGGCCTGTTCATTAAGCATTATAGACTTCTGACTGTGGTTATTTTAGGTACAATAGTCAGGGCAGTCAAAGTACAAGACAGGTCTCTCGGGGTTCTCATATAGGGTTATCAAGTCGCGATGGATACTATGGTTCATCCGAACCATATCATCAACCTGCAAATGGAAGAGGGTGATATGATTATGGAAAGACAAGACACTTTTCTAGAGTGTCCGAGGCGCAAGCAGGGCAGGACATAGCAGGGTTCATATCTTTCATATGCTTTATGAGTAGTCAGTTGTCTTTACTTTCAGTATTATAGAGTTAGATGGGGACTTGTCCCAGCAACTCATCAGTATTAGAGGCTTTTCAGACATAGAGTCAGACTCAGTTGATTTTGTTTGTTCTGCCTTGTAGACAGGTACTTCGTTCAGATATTCTTATTTGAATTCTTTTAGACTATACTTTTTTATTCAGTTATGCTTTTGTTTGTTTAGAATTATATTCAGTATGCTTGTGATATGCCTGTTCAGGGTTAGCTTGGGGTCACTTGTGATCCTAGGTCCCGTGTTACATCTAGTGTCTAGTCTCGGGGAGTGACATATGTGTTTACTCAGAAGGAATTAAATCTTTGTCAGAGAAGGTGGCTTGAGCTTCTTAAGGACTATGATATGAGTATGTTTTACCATCCGGGTAAGGCTAATATTGTGTCTAATGCACTTAGTAGGTTATCCATGGGTAGTGTGTCATGGATTGACGGAGGCAAGAGGGAATTAGCTAAGGATATTCATAGGCTTTCTCGATTAGGAGTTTGCCTTACAGATTCAGCAGATGGTGGTGTTATTATTCATGATGGGCCCGAATCTTCATTGGTAGTTGAGGTGAAGGAGAAGCAAGACATTGATCCTATCTTACATCAGTTAAGAGGTGCAGTCCGTCAGAGAGATTAGAGGTTTTCTCACAAGGGGAATATGGTGTGCTTCGATATCAGGGGCGATTATATGTTCCAGATGTAGATGTTTTGAGACAGCGGATTCTAAAAGAGGCTCACAGTTCTAGATATTCTATTCACTCTGGTGCTACCAAGATGTACCGTGACCTACGGGAGGTCTATTGGTGAAATGGCATGAAGAAGGACATTGTAGATTTTGTGGTTGTGTCCCAACTGTCAATAAGTGAAGGTAGAACATCAGCGACTGGGTGGTATGACTCAATATATTAATCTTTCCACTTGGATGTGGGAAGTGATTACTATGGACTTTATTATAGGTTTACCTCGTACTCATAGACAACACGATTCTATTTGGGTGATTATCGATAGGATGACTAAGTCAGCCCATTTTTTGGTTGTCAAGACTACTGATTCAGCAAAGGATTATGCCAGAATCTACATCCGTGAGATTGCATGGGGTCCCATTTTCTATCATCTTAGATAGGGGTACTCAGTTTACATCCCTATTTTAGAGATCATTTCAGAAGGGTCTTGGTACCCAAGTGAATCTTAGCACAACTTTCTACCCGCAGACAGATGGCCAGGCAGAGCATACTATTCAGACCTTAGAGGATATGTTGAGATCTTGTGTGATTGATTTCAAAGGTAATTGGGATGATCACTTACCTCTTATTCAGTTTGCCTACAACAACAACTTTCATTCTAGCATTCAGATGGCTCCCTATGAGGCACTTAATGGGCGAAGGTGTAGATCACCTATTGGTTGGTTTGAGGTAGGTGAATCAGCCTTGATAATTCCAGATTCAGTTCATGAGACAATGGAGAAAGTTCAACTTATTAGGGAAATTTGAAGACTGCTCAGAGTCGATAGAAATCCTATGCAGATGTGAGGAAGAGGGATTTAGAGTTTGAGGTGGATGACTGGGTGTTCCTGAAGGTGTCACCTATGAAGGGTATGATGAGATTTGGTAAGAAAGGGAAGTTTAGTCCCCTGTTTGTAGGTCCCTATAGGATTCTGAGGAGAGTTGGTAGTGTGGCTTATGAGTTAGAGTTGCCAGCCAAGCTAGAAAAGATTCACCTAATTTTCCATGTTTCATTGTTGAAGAAGTGTGTTGGTGATCCGACATCTATTGTGCCATTAGAGAATGTGAGTGTAAAGGTTAGTCTCTCATAAGAGGAAGTTCTAGCTGAGATTCTTGATCGTCAGATTCGAAGGTTGAGGAATAAGAAAGTTGCTTTGGTGAAGGTTCATTAGAGGAACCAGTCAGTTAAGGGAGCTACTTAAGAAGCAGAAATAGCCATAAAGACCAAGTACCCTCATCTTTTTCCTTTCGATCCAGTTTCATCTTGAGGTAATAAATTCCTCCTCAATATATTCCTCTGGTTCTATTCCATCAGCCTTTCTCATGATTCTAGCATGCATCTATCACGCCCCTAAGTTACCCCCTAGACGTAACACGGTACTTGGGACCACAAGTGCCCCAAGCTAACCCCTTGGTCATAGCATACTCAAGCATAACAATAAATAAGAGCGAAAGCATAATAGAGGAATCCAAAAGTAGGCATAAGCATAATCGTCAAGTCAAATGAGGATACAACGTAAGGATAGAGATCTGAATATTGTCTAAGTTTGAAAGCCTCTACTTATAGCATAAAAAGTTGCTAGGACAAGACCCTAGCTAACCCAAAGTACGGAAATAAGAAACTAACATAACTAGGTACATAACTAGTCCTCGACCTAAGGGTACTCACCACCAGCTGACAAGATGTGGTCTGGGAGCTTTAGCCACGAGTCTGAGAAGGAATACCTAAATCTGCATCATGAAAGGATGCAGCGCAAGAATGTGGTCAGTACTATGGAATGTACTGAATATATGAGAGATGCATGAATCATGATAAAACAGTTTAAAACATTCTTAAGAAGGAACTTATAACATAAATAAAGGACATGAAATAATAACAAGGTGTAAGACAATAAAACATAACATAAAGCTTAAGTTTCATAGTATAGAATCATATAACTTCATAACTTGAAAATAACATGTGGGAGTTTCTTTTAACCGACAATAGACCATGCGAGCTACATGGAATCTAACTATATAACCCTAGTCAGCAAAGCTGGCCCGAACATTTCCAAAGTATGGGCCACCATACCCAACTATATAACCCTAGTTGGCAAAGTTGCCCTATGCCCCGCTAAAGCAAGGACACCATTAATTTCATAGAGTGGTACCACTTTCATAAGACCCATTGGGCAATTCATAACCTACACTGACAACATAGTTTTGGACTTGGGAAATCGAACCCTCATCGCTCAGTGCTAAGTACTACTCCAAAAACATGCATACATATAGCTCATAAATTCATAGGGGCACAATCTCATGATAACTCGTTCATAACTTGTTCATAGTTGATCATACTTCATCATACTTGTCCATACTTAATCATACTTGTAAAATATGCATGGCTCTAGTTCAATTTTCATAAAACATATACTTTCATAGAACATAGAAACTAGGCATGCACATGCTTGAAAATTCATAAGGAACATGCTATCAAAATCCAATTTGCTTAAATCAACTTCATGCATGTAGAAATTTCCATGGTTAAGCTTCAATTCATGAAATAAGAGTTGACATGTAAGAACCCATGTGAAATCATACAATTTAATAGTAATTTCATAATCAAATCATGAGAAGATCATATTTAGCCAAACCCATAAGAATTGGATAAGAACCCTAATTTGAAGATCATGAAATCAAAATTTGAATTAGGGGTTTTGGGCACAAGGGTGAAAGGAACCCATTGTTGATTACCCACATACCTTGATTGAAGCTAACCCACTTGAATTGAAAAGATTTAGGAGGCTTAAACTTGGAGATTGAGACTTGAATCTTGGAGAGGAACTTTTCCTTTTTGGGAGAAGAATGAAGATCTTAGGAGGAACTTAGGCTAATGAGGGTGGAAACCCTTCTTGAAATAGTTAAAACGACATCATTTAGGAGTTAAAAAGGTGGGTAATGACTAAAATACCCCTGGGACTTAATTAAAAAAAGCTGATTTAAAACCCGGCTTTAGGTTCCACGGGTCACTTCCACGAACCATAGAACCAATCATGACTCATGGAATGGAGTCGTAGTTCATGAACCAAAATTCTAGGCTGCTGAAGATATACTACGGCTCAATAGGACAACTCGTGGAAGTTTCCACGAGTCATAGAACCCAGTCGTGGTTCTAGGGGACTTGGCTAGTCTCAGGTCCAGTTCCACGAGTCAACAGAACGACCCTTAGAAACTTCTACGAGTCGTGGAACTGACTCATGGTTCCTGAGGAACTTGACCACTCTCTGTCTAAGTTCCACGAGTTGATTCCATGACCCGTGGAAGCTTCCATGAATCGTGAAACTGACTCGTGGTTCTCAGACCTGAGGATAGTATGCTGGACTGGAATCACCAGTCCTGTCCACAACTCGTGGAACTTTCCACGGCTCGTGAACTTGACTAGTGATCCCTGGGAGTTCTGATTTTTCTGCAAGTTTCTGAGTTAAAAGTTGAATCGACTTCCAGGGTGTTACAATATCTCCCCCTTGGGATCATTCGTCCTCGAATGAAGACTAAACAAGGGAAAACTTAAAAGAAAACATCCCAACCAGTAATCAAAACATGGAAGTAAAGAGTAAACATGAAAACTGAACTTTTTAACTTTAAAACATGATAAACTAACTTCGAAAACCTGCATACATGTTAGGATCATAAGAGGAACTGATGGAATAGGATCGGAGGAACATACTAAGGAGGAAACTATTGCCTCAAGCTGGAGCGGGATCATAATGAAAGAGATGAGGATATTTGGCCTTCATGGCCTCTTCCGCTTCCCAAGTAGCACCTTATACAAGTTGATTCCTCCAAAGGACTTTCATCGAAGCGACTTCTTTGTTCCTCAACCTCTGGATCTGACGATCAAGGATCTCCACGAAAACCTCCTCATAAGTGAGACTATGCTTTACCCCCACATCCTCCAAAGGAACAATCAAGGCTGGATCACCAACACATTTCTTCAACAAGGACACATACAACACCGGATGAATGGCTTCCAAATCTGAAGGCAAGTCCATCTCATATGCAACACTACCCACTCTCCTCAAAATCCGATAAGGAGCTACAAAACGGGGACTGAGCTTTCCTTTCTTACCAAATCTCATCACACCCTTCATGGGTGACACTTTAAGAAAAACCCAATCATCCACTTTAAATTCCAAATCCCTTCTTCTCACATCCGCATATGATTTCTGTCGACTCTGAGCGGTCTTCAACCTTTCCCGAATAAGTTGAACCTTCTCCATGGTCTCATGCATATAATCTGGACCAATCAAGGCTGCCTTACCAACCTCGAACCAACCAATAGGATATCTACACCTCCGACCATAGAGTGCCTCATAAGGAGCTATCTGGATACTAGAGTGGAAGTTGTTATTGTAGGCAAACTCGATAAGAGGAAAGTGATCATCCCAGTTACCTTTGAAATCAATCACACAGTCTCTCAACATATCCTCCAAAGTCTGAATAGTATGCTCTAGCTGGTCATCTGTCTGAGGGTGAAAAGTTGTGCTAAGCTTTACCTGGGTACCAAGACTTCTCTGAAATGATCTCCAAAACTGAGATGTAAACTGAGGACCTCTATCTGAAATGATGGACAAAGGAACAACATGCAATTGAACTATCTCCTGAATGTACAGTCTAACATAATCATCTACTAAGTCAGTAGTCTTAACAACCAAGAAGTTGGATGACTTGGTCATCCGGTTGACAATCACCCAAATGGAGTCATGTTGCCTTCCAGTATGAGACAAACCAGTAATGAAGTCCATATTGATCTCTTCCCATTTCCAAGTGGGAAGGTCAATATCCTGAATCATGCCACCCGGTCACTGGTGATCTACCTTCACCTGCTGATAGTTGGGACACTTAGCCATAAACCTGGCTATGTCCCTCTTCATACCATTCCACCAAAAGATTTCTCGTTGATCACGGTACATCTTGGTGGCACCCGGATGAATGGAATATCTAAAACTGTGGGCCTCAGTCAGAATCTACTGTCTCAATCCATCTACATGTGGCACATATAATTGACCCTGGTAATGAAGCACACCATCTCTCCCTTGGGAGAAAACCTCAACCCGCTGCTAATGAACCGCACCCTTAAGCTGAAGTAGAATAGGATCCAAATCTTGCTTTGCCTTCACCTCCGCTACCAAAGATGATTCAGCACCATTTTGAATTATAACTCCTCCTTCAGTCGAGTCCATAAGTCGCACTCCCAATCGAGAAAGCCGATGAACATCTTTCACCAACTCTTTCTTCCCATCATCGATCAAGGCCACGCTACCCATGGACAATCTACTCAAGCATCTGCCACAACATAGGCTTTACCCGGGTGGTAAAGCACACTCATATCATAATCCTTAAGGAGCTCAAGCCATCTCCTCTGACGCAAATTCAACTCCTTTTGAGAGAACACATACTGAAGATTTTTGTGATCCATGAACACATCAACATGCACACCATACAAGTAATGTCTCAAAATCTTCAAAGCAAAGACCACGACTGCTAGCTCAAGATCATGAGTAAGGTAGTTCTTCTCATGAACCTTAAGCTATCTCGAGGCATAGGCAATCACCTTACCCCGCTGCATCAAAACACAACCCAAACTGATCCTGGAAGCATCACAATACACCATAAAATCATCAAAACCCTCGGGTAGGGTCAACAGTGGAGCGGTGGCCAATCTAGTCTTTAATTCCTGAAAGCTTTTCTCACAAGTATCGAACCACTGAAATTTTACCTTGTTCTGAGTCAATCGAGTCAAAGGTGAAGTAATGGAAGAGAAACCCTCTACAAACCTCCTATAATAACGAGCCAAACCCAAGAAACTCTGAATATTCGACGGGGAAGTAGGTCTAGACCAGTTCTTTACTGCTTCGAACTTTTGCGAATCCACACGAATACATCACTAGACACAATGTGACCCAGAAAAGCAACGGACTGCATCCAGAACTCACACTTGCTAAACTTAGCAAACAACTGTCTATCCTTGAGGGTTTGAAACACTACCCTCAAGTGGTCCTCCTCACTCCAAGAATAGATGAGGATATCATTAATGAACACAATCACAAACATATCTAAATATTGCTTGAACACATGATTCATCAAGTCCATGAAAGTTGCAGGAGCATTGGTTAGACCAAAAGACATAACAACAAACTCATAATGACCATATAGAGTCCTAAAGGCTGTCTTCAGAATATCACACTCCCGAACCCAAAGCTGATGATATCCGGACCTAAGGTCAATCTTAGAGAAACAATTAACACCCTAAAGATGATTGAACAAGTCATCAATCCTAGGAATGGGATACTTATTCTTGATTGTGACCTTATTCAACTGGCAATAATCAATACACATCCTAAGGGAACCATCCTTCTTTCGAACAAATAAAACCGGGGCACCCCATGGAGAAATGTTAGGCCTGATGAAACCCTTATCAAGAAGAGCCTTCAACTAATCCTTTAATTCCTTAAGTTCTATGGGTGCCATTCTACAGGGAGGAATGGAGATAGGATTTGTATGCGAAAGAAGATCTATCCCAAAGTCAATCTCCCGCTCGGGAGAGACTCTGGGCAAATCCTCGGGAAACACTTTTGGAAATTCATTATCAACAGGGACAGACTGAAGAGATGGGGTCCCAGACTCTGTGTCCATGACTCGAATGATATGATAGATACAACCCTTAGAAATCATCTTCCTAGCCTTAAGATAGAATATGAAGCAACCTTTCGAAGAAGGGGGACTACCTTTCCACTCTAAGATGGGTTCATTAGGAAACTTGAAACTGACAACCGGAGTACGGCAATCAACAGAAGCATAATATGCATACAACCAGTCCATACAAGGAATAACACCAAAATCAGTCATCTCCTACTCTACTAGATCCGCTGAAGTGACTTTATGAAGGACTGAGATAGCGCAATTTTGGTAGATTCTTTCAGCTAGGAATGACTCACCAACAGGAGTAGAAATACAAAAGGGTTCTAAAAGCAATTCAGAACGAACTTCAAACTTGCAGGCTACATAAGGAGTCACAAAAGATAAGGAGGCACGGGGGTCTAACAAAGCATACACATCGAAAGAGAAAACTTTTAAATACCAGTAACAACATCTAGGGAACCCTCTTAATCTTGACGAAAGGATATAGTATAAAGGCGGTTTTGGCGCTGACCACCAGAACTAGAAGTTGTGCCTTGCTAGGCTGGTCGACCTCTTGAAGCTGCTGGGGTAGACTGAGTCCTACCACCCTATCCCTTCTTAGCCAAAGGGAAATCTCTGATACAATTTTCAGGCTGACCACAACCAAAGCAACTGCCTGATCTGGCTAAGCACTCTCCAGCACGACTCTTCCCACACTTGCCACAAGCGGGGAAAGAAGGTCCCTTAGCAACACCTCCCTGAGACTGGGAATAAGAACCAGATCCTCTACCACCCTGATCATGACAAGGATTCTGAGCCTGGGTAGGAGCACTAGCAGAAGAATGAATGGATCCTGATGACTTCTTCTGGAAAGAGGAGCGATGTTCGCCTCCGGACCTGTGATGACCAAAACCTGATCCCTCAGATCTAGCCCTCTTATTCTCCCTCGCTATTACCCTAATCTTGTCACCCTTAATCTGATGGGCTTGAGTCATAAGTCGGGAAATGTTTATATCACTCATAAGCAAAGAAGACCTATACTCTTTCTTCACCAAATCAGAAACCCCATAGATAAACTTGCTCATCTGATCATGTGGGCCCGCTACCATGGATGGGGCATACCTAGAAAACTGGGTGAACTTTAAACTATACTCTTGGACCGACATCGAACCCTATCTCAAGTTCACAAACTCCTTCACTTTTGCTTGTCTCAACTCCCGAGGAAAGAACTTATCAAGGAAGGCCCTCTCAAAACACTCCCAAGTCGTGGCGACCGCGTCTCTCACCCTAGACTCTTTCCATTGAGTGAAACAAATGTGAGACACATCCTTGAGTTGATAGGATGCAAGCTATACACAATCAACCCCAACCACTTGCATAACATCGAAGATCTTCCTCACTTCATCAATAATATTGAGCGGGTCCTCACCCACTTTTGAACCCCAAAACTCAGGCGGGTTTATACAGATGAAGTCACGAACTCGGGCCGCTACCCCACCTTGAGATTGGACGGGGGTAGAAGCCTGCTAATTGGCCTGAGTGGCCAAGGTCTAAGCCAATAGGTGTATAGCATTCCGAAACTCTGAATTAATGACCTCAGGAGTCGGAACTGGAGAGACAGCATTCCTAGCGGCTCGGGGAGGCATAGCACATCGTGAAGACATAATCTAAAATGTACAAGGTAAGGATTAGGAGAACATTAGAGTTAAGCTCTATCGCAAAACATAATCATTAAAGAAGTGAAGTTTTCTAAGACATCTAATAGCTCCTCTCGCATATGTGTGGCGCGCTTCACACACATGAAAGTGACTCGACTAGATGCATCTTTTAGACATCCTAGGACTCTTAAACTTGAGGCTCTGATACCAAGTTTGTCACGCCCCGAAGTTACCCCCTAAATGTAACACGGGACTTGGAACCACAAGTGCCACAAGCTAACCCCTTGGTTATAGCATACTCAAGCATAATAATAAATATGAGCAGAAGCATAATAGTGAAATCTAAAAGTAGGCATAAGCATAGATCATCAATTCAAATGAGGATACAACTTAAGGAAAGAGATCTGAATACTGTCTAAGTCTGAAAGCCTCTACTCATAGCATAAAGAGTTGCTAGGACAAGTCTAGCTAACACGAAATACGAAAATAAGAAACTAACATAACTAGGAACATTACTAGTCCTCAACCTAAGAGGACTCACCACCAGCTGACAAGATGTGGCCTGTGAGCTCCATCCATGAGTCTGAGAAAGAATACATAAATCTGCATCATCAAAGGATGCAGCGCAAGAATGCGGTCAGTACTATGGAATGTACTGAATATGTGAGCGATGCATGAATCATGATAAAATAGTTTAAAACATGCTTAAGAATGAACTTATAACATAAAGAAAGGACATGAAATAATATCAAGGTGTAAGACAATAAAACATAACATAAAGCTTAAGTTTCATAGTATAGAATCATATAACTTCATAGCTTGAAAATAACATGTGGGAGTTTCTTTTAACCGATAATAGACCATGCGAGCTACATGGAATCTAACTATATAACCCTAGTTAGCAAAGTTGTCCCAAACCTTTCCAAAGTATAGGACACAATACCCAACTATATAACTCTATTTGGCAAAGCTATCCTAAGCCCCGCTAAGGCAAGGACACCATTAATTTCATAGAGTGGTATCACTTTCATAAGTCCCATTGGGAAATTCATAACCTACACTGGCAATATACTTTTGGACTTGGTTAATAGAACCCTCGTCGCTCGGTGCTAAGTACTACTCCCAAAACATGCATACATATAGCTCATAAATTCATAGGGGCACAATCTCATGCTAACTTGTTCATAACTTGTTCATACTTGATCATACTTAATCATACGTGTTCATGCTTAATCATACTTGATCATAGTTGTCCATACTTAATCATACTTGTAAAATATGCATGGCTCTAGTTCAATTTTCATAAAACATATACTTTCATAGAACATAGGAACTAGGCATGCACATGCTTGAAAATTCATAAGGAACATGCTATCAAAATCCAATTTGCTTAAATCAACTTTAGGCATGTAGAAATTTCCATGGTTAAGCTTCAATTCATGAAATAAGAGTTGACATGTAAGAACCCATGTGAAATCATGCAATTTAATAGTAATTTCATAATCAAATCATGAGAAGATCATATTTAGCAAAACCCATAAGAATTGGATAAGAACCCTAATTTGAAGATCATGAAATCAAAATTTGAATTAGGGGTTTTGGGCACAAGGGTGAAAGGAACTCATTGTTGATTACCCACATACCTTGATTGAAGCTAACCCACTTGAATTGAAAAGATTTAGGAGTCTTGAACTTGGAGCTTGAGACTTGAAGCTTGGAGAGGAACTTTTCCTTTTTGGGAGAAGAATGAAGATCTTAGGAGGAACTTAGGCTAATGAGGGTGGAAACCCTTCTTGAAATAGTTAAAACGACATCATTTAGGAGTTAAAAGGGTGGATAATAACTAAAATACCCCTGGGACTTAATTAAGAAAAAGTTGATTTAAAACTCGGCTTCAGGTTCCATGGGTCACTTCCACGAACCGTAGAACCAACTCCTAAGCCAAAATTCCAGGCTGCTAAAGATATCCTACGGCTCAACAGAATGACTCGTGGAAACTTCCACGAGTCATAGAACCCAGTCGTGGTTCTAGGAGACTTGGCTGGTCTCAGGTCCAGTTCCACGAGTCAACAAAATGACCCTTAGAAACTTCTACGAGTCATGGAACTGACTCGTGGTTCCTGGGGAACTTGACCACTCTCTGTCTGAGTTCCATGAGTTGATTCCATAACCCGTGGAAGCTTTTATGAACCGTGAAACTGACTCATGGTTCTCAGACCTGAGGATGGTATGCTGGACTGGAATCACGAGTTCTGTCCATGACTCGTGGAACTTTCCATGGCTCATGGACTTGACTAGTGATCCCTGGGAGTTCAGATTTTTCTTCAAGTTTCTGAGTTAAAAGCTAAATCGACTTCCAGGGTGTTACAACATTCTTGTTTTACTAAGTTATGCAGTCATGTTTTCAGTTCAAACTCAGTAACTATGCCTATACTCCAGTTTTTCTCTCTAAACTCAGCTTACTTAGTCTTCATTCGAGGATGAATGATCCCAAGAGGGAGATATTGTAACACTCTAGAATTTGGACCAGCTGTTAAATTTAAAATCTCAAAAAAAATTCTGTAAAATTCAGTCTCCATGGGCAACCACCATGGGCGTCAGAGTTCCAATGAGCCATGGGGCTCACCATGGGAAGCCTCTAGTGGCCCTGAGCCACAGTTTCCCCAACTTGATGGCTAAGGGCAATGGTTGTGGCAGTTATCATGGGTTGTCGACCCCCACCATTAGAGATGCCCAGTAGCTCACCCCCAGCCCCTCTTCAGTTTTGACGGGCGGTCACCATAGTCATCAGGGTTGCGACAGGGAGTGGGAACCTGTCACAAGAATCATTCAAATCCCCAGCCCGGCTAACCCATTTCAATAACTAAGTCCGATGGGCAATCATGGGTCCGATGCCCGTCGGGTGGCTCATCTAGTAGAAAATTTCCTGTAGCTTTTTATTTTAAGTTGGGGGGGTATTTTGGTCTTTTTTCTATTCTTTTAAATCCTAAATTAAGTCATTTTAGGCCCAATTAAATGGTTTTAGTCCTACTTAGCTAGTTCTTCATTCATTCTCCCAATTCAATCTTCAAAAGAAAGAAAAGGATTCTTCTCTCAAGCTCTAAGGTCTAGGGTTCCATCTCCAGGTCTCCAACCTCAGATTTTTGCTAAGAAAAGCTTTGGGTTCAGGTATGTGGGTATTCAATAAGAGATTCCTTTCACCCTTATGCCCAAAACCTATGATTTTACTTTAACTTCATGAATTTGAGAAATTAGGGTTCTTACCCAATTATGAATTCTTCTATGAAACCAATTTACTTGTATTGAAATACACTTTCTAATCCTCTATGCATGATTTTATATGAGATTCTACAAGTATTTCTAAAAGCCCATGAGTTGGGGATGATTTTAGTATGATCTCACTCTATTTCATGATTCTAAGTAAATTGGCATGTTTAGCTAACATGACCTCAAGTATTTATGAAATTGCATACCTAGTTCTTCAAATTATGAGTTTTAATAAAAAGTATTTTTGAACTACGGCCATGCTATGCTTTTAAGACATGAATTTATGAGTAGCATGACATTAGATATGTCCACATGATTTACAAGTGATTTTGACATTAGATATATCCACATGCTTTACAAGTGATTTTGACATTAGATATGTCCCTATGCTTTATGAAAGGTTTGGCAGCTAGATATGTCTACCTAAGCTATGAATAGTTTTGACATTAGATATGTCACAAGTTTTATATGAGCTATATATATATTTTAGGAGTAATATTTAGCATCAAGTTGGACTGGGTTTAGCGTACCCTAAGTCCCAAAACTATGTTGCCACCGTAGGTTGCCCTCCATAGCTCATTAGAGGATCCTTAATATATGGTTCTAACCTTGGCTGGTTAGGACAGCCTTTTCCAGTGTAGAGCAGCACATTGGATTCCATGTAGCTCACATGGTCTATGTCGGTTATGAGAATCTCCCACAGAAATGGTTTGAAGCTTTTAAATGTATTTGACTCTTTGCTTTCAGATTTCAAACTTACTACTTATGCTTTACGAATATAACTATATCTTCAGCTTATGATATTGCATTAAGTCATTACATTATAGATATTATTATGATCTTCTGATTTCAGCTTTAAGTATGTTTTAAGCATGTTTTTACTATGGTTTATGCATCTCTTACATGCTCAGTACATTCCATAGTCAAGATCACATACTTCTTTGTGTTGCATCCTTTGATGATGTAGATTCAGGCTCTCGCTCTTAGGCTCGTGGCTAGACCCAGCAGGATTTCCAGTCACAGTTGGCGAGTACTCATCTTTCAAGGACTAGTTGTGATTCCTAGTTGTTAGATACATTTTATTCAGCACTTTGAGTTAGCTGGGGTCTTGTCCCAGTAATTTATTATGTGAGATTTAGAGGCTTTTCAGACATAGCTAGATATTCTATATTATGAGTTTCAGATTTTACTACTCTTAGACCTTTATCTTATGCTGAGTTGGGTGGCCTACTTTCGTTATTTATGATTTTGCTATGTTTGTTACTATGTTGCTTACGTCATGCTAAGAACAAAGGTTATCTTGGGGTCACTCATGATCCTAAGTCCCGTATTACGTCTAGGGGGTAGACTCGGGGCATGACAGTGCAGAATATTAATTTTATTCTAGTAGCATAGTTGGATTATTTTTGTGAGGTTCCAAACTAATCCCGAGGGTTAATTTAGAATATTTTTGGCCTTAACTTCTTACTGGTGCAAAAGCTACTATTGCAGCTGTAAATCCTCTTTCACGTTCACAAGGCCTCATCATGTTCGCGAAGAATTATGATTTTGGCCTTTGCATTCATGATAGGACAATTGCATTTGCAAATGGATAGGCGGGTCTGGATTGGAAAGGGTGTTCATTATGTTCACGATGTACTGCCTACATTCATAATGGGTCTTAGACTGGTTCAGTCATGAATGTGATGAACCCATTGCGTTCGCAAAGAATTAATCACTTGGATAAATTTAAATTCCATTTTTCGAATATAGACCCCATATCTAGATTTTGGAACTTTGAAACTTATTTTGGGAGAATCAAAAAAGGGATTTTTGAGGTTTCTTCATCGAGTAAGTTCTTATACTATTTTTACACATTCACCAATGATTGTTTCATGATTTCACCTTTAAATCTTAGTTTTTCAACTTGAAATTTTGGAATTTACCGATAAAGTAAAAAAATGGTTTTTTTATGATTTCAAGGTTGGTTTAAAATCTACTTCTTATAAAAGTTTATACTTGAACTCCTTAAGCTTTGGATAAATTGATTTTTCAATAAAATTTTAGTTTTGCCCTTGTGGGCTCGAGGTTGAGTTTTGGGTTGACTTATTGGACCCAAATTAGAACCATAGTAATATGGGTATCGTTGGACTTGTGTTTACATGTAGAACTTATTATTGATAGATTAGGTGCATTCAGAAGTCATTCAAAATGGGAAGGCCCATTTGTGATTAAGTAGAGACTTAGGAATGAGTTTTGAGGTAGGTTATGACTTAACTTTCTTAGACTTTGCTTGGGTGGGGACTTATCATGTAAAGCATGCTATGGGTTGGGTAAAATTAGGGATTTGAGTACTAAATATGATGGATTTTATTCTGATATCCAAATTGGGACTTATACTGTGTTGGTTGACAAAGAACATAGATTTCTGGCTTGATATTGAGGCTCGTAGCATGTGTCCATCGATTTGTTATGATTAGGAGATTTTGGACATATCTGTTTTACTTGGCTTACTTTTACTTTCATATTCATGCGTACTCATTCATCTCATGGTACATAGAAATAAAGGATTGAAAAAAATTATTTAAATGAAATGGATTGAAACAAACACATGATTTTGGTTCCAAGTATGGGTCATCGATACTAATTTATTCCTGATTCAAGTCAGAGCATGATACTTGGAAGTCCTAGTTTGATTCAGATCATGATATATGGATTTCACGAATCCCCCATAGACCCCATCTTGTAGAACACGACTGGGGAGGGTGTATATTGATAGGCATTGGTCATTGCATTTCATCTTATATCATTGCATTCCATTATCATTTGGATTATTGTTGTGATTGAGATGAACTATACTATTTATTACTATTGAACTCCTAAGACTTTCCTGTGTGCAGGGTTATTTTAGTATTCTTTATTCGATATAGTATCTTCTTAAGCTCGGTCGGCCTATGATGCCAAGTGAGTATAAGTGGACCGTATTCACTTTTACTTTCCTACATACTTTGATGCAGATCCCGATATGAGTAGACCCACGGCCAGAGTTTGTGCTTCTAGATCTTATTCGAAGTTTTGATGAGCTCCTACCTTCATAGATCGACCAAGTTTCATTTGTCTTTTATTTTTATCTTATCTACTTCCTGGATAGCTTTGTATTTTAGTTTTGACATTCAGTTTTAGAGGTCACTCCTGTACTTGTGACAACTGAGTCTTGGGATTTATGATGTATTGTTTCTATTCTATTTGGGGATATTTGGAGTTATTCTATATATTCATATTGATGTTCTAATGTTTGCCTTCATTTTGAGTTGATTGTGCTTGTTGAGTTTGACTTACCTACCATATTGGGATGGGATAGGTGCTATCACAACACTCATAGTTTTGGGTCGTGACACTTGAGGCCCTGCACATAGTCGAGGCAGTGGTAGTACATATGTTGCTTCACTTACTTGAGGTAGTGCAAGGAAAGTGTCCCCTAAGCCATAGATTGAGATTAAGAATATGGCTTATCAGTCCGAGGAGGTAGGGCCAACCTAGGTGCCAAAAGATTTTGCAGCTACTATTGTATTACAAGATAGAATGGTTCATATTGTATGCTTCTTCGAGGATATGTCTTAGACGAGAGTTCTACCTATTCATTTTAGAGATTTCTCAGCCTTGGTTGAGTTTTAGACATCAGATCAAATATAAGTACAAAGTTTCAAGCACCTAGGGAGCAACCAACAGTTCTTGAAGCTTCTCATATTGATGATTTAACAGTGTTATTTGTTTCTCCCCAGGCTGTGGCTAAGCCAGTGGTGTTAGTAGAGGAGTAGCATATGTTTGATCACTTTGCTTTGATGGGTCCTCCGTATTTCACCCGTGATCTAAAAGAAGACGCATATGAGTTCTTAGTATGTGGTCATGAGAGGTTGCATAACCTCAGTTTGGTTGAGCCATATGGGGTTGATTATACTACAATCTAGATTGTACAACCCACTAAGCAGTTTGAAGGGCCTACGTTTTAATATTATATCGACTTATTCACCTCATTTGACATGGACTCAGTTTTCAAAGGTCTTTTTAGGGAAGTATATACCTCGCATTTTGAGAGAAAGCAGCAAAAATTAGTTTGAGGGTCTCTAGTTGGGTACTGTGCCAATCATAGAGTAGGTGGCTTGTTCATGTAGCATTACAGACTTCTGACAGTGGTTATTTTGGGTACAATAGTCAGGGTAGTCAAAGTACAAGACAGGTTTCTCGGGGTTCTCATATAAGGTTCTCAAGTCGCGATGGATACTATGGTTCATCCGAACCATATCATCAACCTACAAATGGAAAAGGGTGATATGATTATGGAAAGCCAGGATAATTTTCTAGAGTGTCCGAGGCGCAAGCAGGGCAGGACATAGCAGGGTTCTCAGATTCAGGCCCCCTTCTTAGTCAATTAGGCTCCATCATCTATGATTGAGTTACGAAAACTTCTGGATACGTATCCTCCATCTGAACCGAATACCAACACCACAACTAGAGGAGGTTCCTAGAGTGGTAAGTATGGTTCCTAAGTTTTTAACAGTGGAGCTTAGATAGGCTATATAGGTGTTCGTGGAATAATTGAGTCTGAAGGCAGACATGCCTGTTGCTATGTTTTTCCATGTAGACCAAAGGTCGAGGCTTCTGGTGCAGTTATTATAGATACTATTAAGATTTTTCAGTAATTGGTTTTAGCTTTATTTGATCTAAGATCTATTTATTGTTGTGTCTTCATACTTTGCTTCACATATGGATATGATGTGTGATTCCTTGGAAGTACTTATACATGTTTTTACCCTATTATGTGATTCATTAATAATGGATCTAGTAGATCGATCCAGTATTGTGACCTCTTTGGGGTACGGTACATGGGTGGATCTTCGGGCCAAGATATTTACGTAGAGGTCACTATTTCAATCTAGGAGACCTATTCAAGTAGCATTACAGACTTCAGACAATGGTTATTCTGGGTACAACAGTCAAGGACGTTCAAGTACAAGAAAGATCTCTCGAGGTTCTCAAGTCACGATGGACACTCTGGTTCATCCAAACCATCTCATCAGCCTACGGCCGACAAAAGGTGTTATGATTATAGACAGTTCAGTCACTTTTATAAAGAGTTTCCTAGGAACAAGCACTACATGACACAATATGGTTCTTAGACTCTAGTCCACAAGGCACTAACACCACCGGCTAGAGGAATTGCACATAGTCATAAGGGTGGTTCCTAGAGGTGGAGCTCAGAGAGATTGTAGAGGTGTTCGTGGAGGCATAGAGTCTGGAGATGGACATGCCTATTTTTATGCTTGTCCAAGTAGACCAGAGGTAGAGGTGTTGCCTTCCAAACACACACAAGTGTACATGGTCGCAAATAATATAATGGTTGTAAGTACAATCGAGTTTGTCGATCCCTCATTAACTTAATTGCTAAAAAATTAGTGATATATTATTATGGTTGTGGGAACAAGTGTATCGGAGTTTTAAGAGTTGGTTCTTTAATTGAGCTATTTATTCTACTATCACAATAAAAGTAAATGCGAATAAGATATTAGTAGTTTTTCACAGAGTTATTAAGACCTAGAGTTATGGAGCTTGCATAATCCTATCATATTTTATATATATATTTATTAATATTGATTAAGATATCTACCAATAATTATTGAATCACAGGTTTGATATTATGGTCATGGTCTCTCGATCCTCTAATTGTCTACCTGGATTAGCCTACTAACTACATCATTGAACGGGTATAATCGAACTAATCTGAATGCATTTATTTATCTTATTGTATGTGACCCAAGTAGGGTGAACTAGTTATACCTTCGTACTAGACATAAATCCATCTGTAGACGTATCATATTCCCTTTAACCTAAATTCTATTTCTAGTCTTTGTCTCTCGAGTTTCTTTAGAAATTATTCATTTATCCTTTTGATCATGAAGCAATAGAATAGTAATCACAAGATTAAGATAACTAAATATAATGGTAGATTTCACAATAAAAATCTATATATAAACTATGATATTAATATTATGGCCACAATCCTAGATGGTGGAATTTTAGTCACTCATAATTCAATTACAAAGAAAAAAGTAAAGTATATACAATAAATAATGAAGTAACTCTACGAGAGTTAAGACTTTAATATACCTCTGTGTTTCTATAATCTTTGTCCTCTGCTAAAAATGACCTAGGATAGGTATTTATAGTATTTAAAAACACCTAGATGAGCCCTTCAAGTTAGACTGGGAAAAGGAGAAATTCCCCTTGGCTTTTGGGAGCTCACACCATGGGTGGCACTAGATCACCCTGGAGCTTGCACTGCGAGTCTATTTTGCTTGCCCTGGAAATCTTCTTGCAGTGTTTTAACTTTAGAGGGGGTGAAAATCAACCCCTCTTCACCTTGAAATTTGCTCTATCATCCTCTAGCTTTGCCTTGGACTTTCTTTGTGAAATTCAGCTATTTATGCTCCACTTTAGTTCCATTTTACCTCCCTTAACCTAAATTGCACAAAACACTTATATAAGTGATAAAATATGGAATCAAGCATAAATCATCAATATCAACCTAAATTATCTTCAAAACAAAGCATAAATATGGGCAAAATATGGTAAAAAAGAGTGTATAATATCCCCACATCACAACCCCACACTTTAACCATTATTCGTCCTTGAACAACTGCTAAACACTTTTAGCTTAAACTTCATTCTCCTATGCATTCATAATAGGTTACTTTTCCCTAGATTGCCAAGATATTTCATGCAAGCAACTCTCAATAAAGTGTGTTGAACACTTCGAATCAGGATACTTTTACCAAGACGACATAACCTTTGAAATTGACTTTTCACTCAATACATAGGGCAAATTACAATCATAGAGCCAAGCAAAAAAATCAAATAAATCACCAAATTTACATCACCATGTGCCCTCACTTCAAGAGAGATGCCCCCCACACATTCACAATATATCACAAGTTTCAAGGCATATGAATAGAAAAATATCGCTCACTCTCTCAAAAAAATTCACATGCATACATGATATACCATAAGATTACCATTATTGTAATGTTCCATTAACAAAAGCATAGTAACATAGGATCAAAAGGTCTTTATTTGATTGTAATGTCAGCTAAGAGACATGTAAAATATTTTTTGGTCAAAATAGTGACTACTCTTCCCTATGCACTTTTAAGACAATAACTTTGAACTTAATGTTCTTCTCCTTGTGACTACCAATTTCAACTTTTCTTTGACTTTTTCTTTACATCTTCCTTTCTTTTTAAGCATTCACCTTATTTTCTTATATTTTGAGCAAGGAGAAATTTTTACATTTTATTTTTCAACTTTATAATTTTCTTCCCTTACTACAATGACTAACTTTTTATGCACGGGCACTATTTTATTTTTGTTTCTTTTATTTCCACACCAATTTCCTATTGATTCACTATTCTCTTTCGTTTACTTTTATGTCTTAACTTTAAAGTGCTCTAGAGACTTTTTGGATTAATTTAATACAAGGTTAATCAAAAAAGGGAAAGACTAATTCAGCGACTATCCAACAAATAAGTTGAAGAGGCTCAAGAGGAATAAGGATAGATAATGTAAGGGTAGAAAAAAATAGTCAAAATGGCTTACAAAGAAATATTTTAATCATATCCTATGAATCTCTATTTTGTTAGACTTTGCAAACACACCAGACAAGTTCTATATATCTATGTAAAACATGGAGTATACAAAACCTTATCACACAATGGCACATAAATGACAAAATCGGCCCACTATGAACTCTCTACCTAACATACAGTTCGATTCAATGAACATATTTTAAGTCATTTTTATTCGTCTAGAGTCAACCTTAGAGCCTATATGTCTTAACTAGAATATCTACCTTTTATGTATAATATTTTTAAGAGATCTACCTAACGTGATCCTAGCATATCTAGATTAAGCACCTAGCTTGACAATGTGTTTGGGTTACTCTTCTCGTTTTAGTCTTAAAAGTTTTGTTAAAAATGTCCTAAAAACTAAAATTTTCTACAACGTATGATTCAAAGGACTCCCTCATAAAAGAATCAAAAATAAAAATCAAGGATTGTATCAACAAAGATAATTGCTAATACGACATACTAATAAAAGTAATAATTATAGAACAAAGAAGCGTCCAAGAATTTCCCCACCTCACACTTAAAAAGTTGCATCGTCCTCAATATTTCAATGTAATGTCATGACCCAAACCCCTCACGAGTGGCACCGACACTAACCCTCCGGTGGGAGAATCATCTAACCTCAATTACCCAACATCAATACTTAACAGTTTTTAAATAGAAAATAAGCGATTCTATTATCATTCAATAATTTGGATAAGTCTAACAGTCAAAATAGTACCGAATAAATCAAATGTCTAAAATTCCCCCAGAAACTAAAAATCATTATACCAAAATATCTAAATATGAATATCTACAGGTATAATCCAAAAAACGAAAATAACTAAAGTGTCTATGTCCGAAATAAATTGACAAGAACATAGCTTATGAAGACTCACGGCTGTTCGGAAGATGAAGCTCACCCTTGAGTCAAAAATGTTCATTGACTACAATTGAGGTCTCATCAAAGCCGTTGAAATATGCTCTGTACTCAATAAAAAGAAGAGCACAGGTAGTATTAGTACAAAACCACTATATATTGGTAGAGTCATCCGCCAACTCAACTTAATAAATATGAACACATAACTAATAATTTATAAATAGGTACAACCATGTAACACTTAGCATTATACCTTCACTTAGTCTCTTTTTAACACTAACCAAGTAAATCAGACAAGCATAAAACAGTTACAAATAATCCACCAAGTCAAAACCATGACTAATAACTGTTAACTCAACCTTACCACAATTTCCTTTTTTACTTGACTTCAATAAATAATTACACAATTCAAGTAAGTTAATAGCTCGGACCACTCATAGGTCTAAAATAACGTCAATAATATAACCCAGTTTACTCATGGAATCATCAAACTCACCCATACCATGTAGAAATATGCTATGGATCTTATAAATGCGCACTAGCCATGACCTGTAGGGGACGAGCTCAGTCCATGTATCAAATAACTCATACAACTAGTGTTTGTCACCCTTATCCCAAACCAATACCATACCACCCTTATTCCAATATCCCTACCCTTATACCTCCTGGGTTCTACCAATTCCATGACAATGACCTTTACCAATTCATCTCAAAATATCAGCTCATGTCACAACACTTATAATTACAATATGAGATAACACAACCACATTGCACCTTAAAATAAGCCTTCTTACACAATCTCATTTCAGGTGATTAAACCTTGCAATATTATCCAACCAATTAATATTTACAGTATGCATTGCAACAAGTAAACAAAGAGGCAGTTAACATGCACACATCAACTAAATTGAGTCTCAACTATAATTCAACTATCACCTACCTCAATCAAAGCCTTTCACTACTCTAACAAACTTGAGCCTTGCCCTTTCTTGCAATTTCAGTTTGATTATGGTTTAAAAATAATAATGTAATCATCATTCAACAATTATCCTAATAAATACAAGGATTATAGCCTAATTTCATAACCCCAGGAGTAAAAAGCATGATCATTCACGTATTCTAGGGTTCTTCTATATTCATTCCACCTTAATTCTACTAAATTCAAGTTTATAACAACAATCTCTAAGCAACCAACCATAATTTATCCACCCTAGATAAAAATTCAAGGATTACACCTTGTTTTCACTAACTTAGACCTAAAAGCCAACCTAGATTAAGTCGAATCCTGCTCCACAATCAAAACCTAGTGATTCTAAGGATTAACCAATGAAAAACTAGTTAAAAATAGGTGGATTAACTTACCTCAATGAAGGAATTTGGGTGGAAACTGTAGAAGTTCACCCTAAATTGCCTTTCCCAGGTTTGGAATGGAGGTGGAATGAAAATAATATTTTTAAGTCTAAAACTACATTTAACAGTGTGTAACTTGTAATAGCAGCCCAATCCTCGCTATAGCGGGATCTGATAGCTATGGCGGGGTTGATATAGGCTGACCTCTGCTACAATAGAATTATTCCCACTATAACAGACCCATGACAATGGCCTGTCTCCCGCCGTAGTGGCCTAGGCGAGAAAAAAAGTCTAACAATCCCAGATTTTTGCCAGTTTTACAATACAGTTCCAGATATTGATATCTCAAACTAACTCCTTTATGTGAAATATGATAACCGGAGTTCTACTAACCTAAATTCACTTCCAAAAGTTTCTACAAACTCCTTAACCTCTTAGCTATCATAATATGGTCTTGAATCTTATAGACACCGACTTATCTATTACCAGATTTATCTAGACCATACCACACCTGGAATTCATCAAAGACTAGCCTAGCCCAAAATTTCTAACACTTTCTTCGGGGAGAAACTTAACCCAAATTTTGGAATGCTAGACTATACCATAACAACGAAAAAGGGTCATTACAATAAATACCAATTTACCCATTATTCATCCCCCAATGATAAATTAAGAAAAATAGGTAAAATAAAGAAAAGAGAGTACCTGAGTTCTCAAACAAGTGAGGGTACTTGTTGCGCATATCCGCCTAAGTCTCCCAAGTGGCCTTATCAATCGAATAATGCTTCCACAGGACTTTCATTGATCTGATCTCCTTAGTTCTCAAATTTTGAATATCTCGGTCAAGAATCGCTATCGGTTCCTCCTCATAGGAAAGGTCTTTGTCATGCAAAACTGAGTCCCACTTAATTATATAGTCGCCATTCCCATGGTATTTCTTAAGCATGGAAGATGAAACACCGGATGGACTCCTGATAGGCTTGGCGGTAATGCCATCCTGTAAGCTACTGGACCTACATTATCAAGAATCTCAAACAAAATGATATGCTAAGCTTGCCCTTCTTACCAAATCGCATAACTCCCTTCATGGGAGACACCTTTAACAATGCATGCTCACCGATTTGAAATACATATCTCTTACCTTATGGTCAGCGTATTCATTTTGTTTACTTTGGGCTGCCAATAATTTATCCTAAATGAACCTCACTTTCTCTTGGGCTTCCTTCTCTAGGTTTGTGTCGCCCACCTTGAACCAACCTATGGGTGATCTACACCTTCTTCCATAAAATGCTTCAAATAGGGCCATAGCGATACTAGAGCGATAATTGTTATTATATGAGAACTCACACAATAGTAGGAATTTATCCCAACAATCCCCAAAATCAGGCACACATGCTCGTAGCATATTCTTAAGTATATGAATGGTCCACCCAGACTGCCCATCGGTCTGAGGATGGAAAGCAGTACTAAGATCAAGCTTGGTGCTCAACTCCTCATGCAACTTGTGCCAAAATTTAGAAGTCAATTGTGTACCTCTATCAGATATGATGGATATTGGCACCCTATGCAATCTCAGGACTTTCTTGACATAAATCTCGGCTAACTGCTCCTAGTTATAATTCACCTTAACCAGAAGGAAATGAGCGGACTTTGTCAGCCTGCCCACTATGACCCAGATCGAGTCATACTGGCCCAAGGTCTTAGAAAGACCCACTACAAAGTTCATGGCAATTCTCTCCCACTTTCACTCAGAAATGGGCATCCTTTGAAGCAAATCTGCAGGCCTTTGATGTTCCACTTCACCAGCTGTCAGTTATGAAAATTGGCCACAGACTCCACTATATCTCTCTTTATTTGGGGCTACCAATAGAGATGCCTCAAGTCACGATACATCTTGGTTGCACCAGGATGTATGGAGTATCGGTAACCATGAGCTTTTTCAAGTAAACTCAAAATCACATCATCAATATGAGGCACACACATATGCCCTTTCACCCTCAATACTCACACGCATCAAGTGTGGCATCTTGCGCCTTACTACACACCACTTTATTTTGAATCTTCTTCAACTTTTCATCCTCAAATTGCTTAGCCTTGATTCTATCAAGGAATGTTGACCTTACCTCCACACTAGCCAACACTCCACCCCTTTCAGACACTCTAAGTTGCATAAATCACAATGTTAGAGTTTGTATATCTCTAGCTAAAGGTCTCCTCATCACACTCAAACAAGCCAAACTATCCATACTTACAGGTTTTTTGGCTCAATGCGTCTGCCATTATATTGATCTTCTCCAGATGATAGTGGATGGTCACATCATAATCCTTTAGTAACTCCATCCACCGTCTTAGCCTTAAATTCAAGTCCCTTTGAGTGAAAACATGATGCAGACTGTGATGGTCTGTGAATACCTTACACTTAACACTATAAAGGTAGTGTCTCCACATCTTAAATGCAAAAACCACCCCTACCAACTCCAAGTTATGAGTTGGATAATTCTTCTCATGAGGCTTCAATTGACTTGAATCATAGGCGATCACATTCCTGTTTTGCATCAACACAGCACCCAATCCAGAACGTGAAGCATCACAAAATACACTGAAATCCTTACCTTCAACTGGTAAAGCAAGGATGGGAGCTATGGTCAAAAGAGACTTGAGCTTTTCAAAGCTCTCTTCACATTTGTCAGACCGGTACCTCCTTCTATGTTAGTCTTATCAAGTGAGTAGCAATAGAGGCAAAGTTCTTGATACATCTTCAGTAATAGCTAGCCAGACCCATAAAGCTCCGAACTTTAGTGACGGAGTTAGGCCGAGCCCAACTCTTAATAGCCTCAATCTTCTGGGGATCTACCATTACCCCCTTTCCAAAAATCACATGCCCCAAAAAGGACACAGAAGACATCCAAAACTCACATTTAGAGAATTTAGCATAAAGTTGTTTCTCCTTCAAAAAATCCAAGACTATGCGTAAATGACCTGCATGTTCCTTCTTATTCTTTGAATAAACCAAAATATCATCAATAAATACAATTACAAATGAATTTAGGAAAGATTTAAAAGTACCATTCATCAACTCATGAATGTTGTTGGCACGTTAGTCAACACAAAGGATATCACTAAGAATTCATAATGTCCATAATGAGTCCTGAGAGCTGTTTTGGGTATATCCTTAGGACGAATATTTAACTGGTGATACCCTGACCTTAAATCTATCTTAGAAAATACTAAAGCACCTTGTAACTGGTCAAATAAATTATCTATTCGAGGAAAAGGGTACTTATTTTGGATGGTAACCTTATTCAGATGTCAATAGTCTATACACATTCTCATGCTACCATCTTTTTTCCTAACAAACAACACTGAAGCACCCCAAGGCAAAATACTAGGACAAATAAATCCCTTATCAAGTAACTCCTGCAACTTAGTCTTGAGCTCTCTCAACTCAGCTGGAGTCATACTATAGGGAGGGATAGGATTGGGTGAGTGCTCGGCTCCAAGTCAATGTCCCAATCTAGAGGCATACTAGGAAAGTCGATGGGAAATACCTCCAAAAATTCATACACTATGGGATCTGACTCAATAGAAGGGACCGCTACACTAACATCCCAAAAAAGGCCGAAAACCCCTTCCCAACTAGCTTCTTAGAACGAATGAAGGAGATTATTTTCATAGGTCCGGACTTATAAACACCTTCCCATCCTGACTTATCCATCCCAGGCATGTCTAAGGTCACAGTTTTAGTATTACAATTCAGAACAGCATAACCAAGTCATGCCCAAGTTGATATCAAAATCAAGCATATCCAGAATCACTAAATCCACCCAAGTATGAAAACCCATAAACATTACAGAGCAAACACGGGTGAGTCAAGCATTTCACAAACCATGCCTAACCCTAAGGCAAATTTAATAGATACATATAAATACGTGGAACTTAGATCAAATAAGATTGTAGCTATCCAGTCACAGATGAGAATAGTACATATAATGACTGCGTTTGAAGCCTTTGCCTTGGATATGTCTAGAAAGGCATAGCAATGAGCTTTATCATCAATCTGAGCACCACCTCAATTTCCACCACGGCCGCCGTGATAACTACCACTCCCATCCTGTGGATGACCTCTAATGCTGCCACCACCATCTCTACCAGCCAGAACCATAGCTTTGTACTACTGCTGGCCCTAAAAATTAGCCTGCTTTCCATTAGGACTATCCCTTTTAAAATGCCCAATACCACCATAATTAAAACAACCTCAATCCAGCGAAGGAGCAAAGGCCGGCTAGAAGAAGAATACGAAGCCCCTTGACTTCTCACGACTAAAAACTATTGAGTGGTCCCTGATGGACCCCCTGTAGATACTAGTAGAGCTGACTGTATATGATGAGCTGGACAGGCCTGATGACCATATCCCTTAGAGTAAGATCCGCTAAAGTTGCCCGTATTCTAGGCCTTTTTTGCTACCATCTTTGCCTGACCAACCTGTTTGAATCCTTCCACTTTCTTTGCAAAGTCATAAATATCACTAAAATTCTTCCCAGCAAAAGTCATTTGCAGAGCCGTAACCTGCAAGTCAGTATTCAAACCTTTCACAAAGAGGCAGATCCTCTCCTATTCAGTACCAAGCAACTGAGTAGCATATCTGGATAAGGCATGAAATTTAGCCTCGTAAGCTGCAACCAACATACTTTCTTGCTCAAAAACTAGAAACTCATCCTTCTTCTTGTCATGCAGAGTGTGTGGCACATACTTTTATAAGAACAAAGTATGTAATTGAGTCCATGTAAATGTAGGTAAAGATGGAGACCAATATTCCACATGAGCCCTCCACCAGTGCTTAGCATCACCCTGCAATTGGAAGGTCAGCCTGGGAAATTGTAAGAAATAGAGGCTAGCACCAGCTACTGTTCAAACAGATTTAGATGAAGGGAGTACCATTCAAGGTATCTTTCTTTGCATAGAGGCTTTGAAAGAAGAGACTACCTATTGGGGAAATCCTAGTCAGGAATAGAATTAGTGATACTGTTACATGTTGTTGCTATGATAATGGGGCTCAAGAATCTATTGAGCACCTTTTTATACAATGTGCAGAATCTAACAGCATATGGCATTATTTTGCAGCTGCTGCAGGTATAAGGGGGCCATTCATCCAAGTAAGAAGCAACATAGACAAATGGTGGGAAGCAGACTGTAAAACAAATTAGGCCTATATACAAGGTTGTACCTCTGTTTATTCTTTGGAAGATTTGAAAAAGAAGAAATGTGATCAAACATGTAGGGAAAATGACTCTAGGCAGTATGAGGATGGAGATTAATAGGAACCTATTCTCTTTGTCTAAGTACATCTACCCCTGGTTATGTAATATTCCACCCTACTGGCCTGATTTGGTCAAGTTCTTTGAGGACTACTCCCCTAGGATCCATAGCAAAGTGGTTTACTGGAAGTTCCCCAACCTAGGTTCCTTTAAATGCAACAGTGATGGTGCATCTAGAGGAAATCCAGAGCCTAATTCTGGCAATTTCTGCATTAGAAATGATAGTGGTCATCTGATTTATGCTGAGGTAAGAAGACTGGGTGAAGGCACTAACTTAGTGGATAAAGATATTGCATTGAAGATGGGATTAGAATATTGCATTCATCAGAACCTACTTCCTGTGATACTGGAAATAGACTCATTAGTGGCTAAGAAGATTCTGGATGGGATATGGAAAGTGCCTTGGATCTTGGTTGTCGAGGTTAAGAAGATGAAGAGGGATGATAAGGGAAGTGGATGCAAGAGTTGAACATGTGTTCAGGGAAGGAAAAAAAAATGGCAGATTTTATAACTAATCAAGTTTTCTTTTTTGCAGGTTTAAACATAATCACATATCAATCAACACAAGAGTTACCAACAGAAGAAAAAGCAATAATACTCATGGATAGGCAACAAATACCAAATCTATGAATAAAAAAGATCCAACAAGGAAATTTTGATAACTAGGGGAGGTAAACATACTAACACAAAGCTACAAAGATCAGACACAACACAAATCCAAATCACAGGCACAAACATCATGCAATACCAGGCACATACCCATCCTTACAGTAGTCACCAGATCTAGTCAAGATTCAGAGACTGGAGACACTTACCTGGCTTAGATAGATAAGGAACCAAGATGGATCTTTTTAGACAGTGGATCAGCTCCTTGTTGGGCTCAATCTGTCAAGAAGAAAAACTAAGGTAAATTAGATAGTCAACCGGGGTTTTCAGGATGGTAGAAAGGGTTAAATACTTATCTTGATTTTTTGAGCTCAGATCTGTTAATGGAGAAGATGAAGAAGTATTCAATTGAGTTGATTGCACAGTATTTGTGAGATGCGGTAAATGCCCTTAGTGTAAACACTCAAATCTCCTCCATCTTCAACGAGTTGACCCTCTACAGATCAAGATCTGGCTACCTTAGCTACACCACTGTCACCGTCCACCAGATCTGGCAGTGAGCTTCTTGACAGACCAGTTCCATCTCCATATCCGGTGGGTACTCTGGGACTAGTACAGGTTTTCATCGTTGACTCCCACTGCCGGCGACGAGGGAGCAGGAGAGCTCCAGCTCCAGCTAGAAGACGATTCCTCTCCCGCTTTCCCCTTTGGTTTTATTTTCAGTCTCTTGTATTTCTTTTTTTGTTTATTTTAGTTGTACTGATGTTTTTTATTTTAATAAATGAGGCTTTTAGCCTCAATCTTTAATTTAAAAAAAATGCTCATCTTAAGCAGTCTCTCATAACAATCAACAATAAACTCGAATGACTTAAGTAGTGTTTCATGATACCATGTCAGTATATAAATATATTTGTTATAATGGCATAGAGAATTGATGAGTTTCTCACTAAAGGACTGAAGCAGACCTCAATGGTACCATGCCAGTATATAGATATATGTGATAGTATCATGAAAGACTGAGGTCTTACTGAAGGAGTGAAGTAGACCTCAATGATAACATGCTAGTATATAGATATAGTATGATGGTATCATGGAGGACTGAGAAGTGTCTAACTGAAGGGCTGAAGCAGGCCCAGTAATACCATGTTAGTATATAGATATATTGTGATGGTATCATTGAGGACTGAGGAGTTTCTCACTGAAGGACTCTTCATCCCTAAATGATATCATATCATAATGTGCTGGTATCATGGAGGAGTGAGAAATATCTCACCGAAGGACTGAAGCATGCCTTAGTAATACTATGTCTCTAGGGGCAGACGTACCTTATGGCAAGGGGTGTCACCCGATACCGCTTCGTCAAAAATTAGTCTATATGATTATATTTATATAATCTGAAAACCCAGAATATATATACATATAAAATTAAATGACAGTAGTTAAGACAAAGTGTTTTATGGCTCGCTAGTTAACCGCGTGACCTTGGCTAGTTCCGCCCCGAGTTTGAACCTCCTTGGTCGCGTATTTTGTTTTATTTTTTTTCAAACTTTAAGCATTTAATTGCTACAAAAAACTCTTAGCTAGATTCGAACCCCCATACTCTTTCCTAAAAAGATTAAACAAAACCAATCAACCAAGTTTCGTGTTTGAATAGATGTTAAACATTAAATTATTTAGTCGAGCTAAATTTAAGATTCTAACGTTAAAAAATTATTCATTATTCTCTCTAATTTGTTTGATATGTTTTCTTCTTTGAATGTCGATATCGCTTACAAAAAATCATGTATACACCACTGTATGTCTCTATGATACTTTCGTTATATATGATATATTATACAAGTATCATACCTTTTTTTACATGATTTCTAAGTTCGATTGAAAATTTCTCTTGGACCGAGTGTTGTCATATAACTTTGGCTAGTGTGTCTCTGTCAATGTAAATTTGGCGAACTTCAATTGGTTGTTTTGAGGTGTTAATAATGATATTTTGGGCATATTCCATGTGTTCATGAACAATTTCAGCCATATCAATGGCATTACAATCATCTGTTTTTAGGAAATTAACTAGTTGTGTTCTTTTGGATGAGCTCTCAGTGTAATCAAGTTTTGACGTATTTGTGCAGGTGATTGTTTTTTGTGAATGAGATAATCAATGAGTATGGAGTTATGGCAGAATTGTTCTTCTTCAAGTCAATAGACTTTTGACTCTCATATCATTAAATATATTCATTAGTGAAAATTTCTGGAAAATTGCATATTTAATTTTCATGTTGTTTGAACCAGCATCCTTCTGCAATTGTGCGATCAAATCGTTGAACTTGCAACTAGTGTTGATTATCTAGTTGTTATTGTGTTGAACTAAGATTGTTATGTGATTCATTAGTAAAATGGTGAAAGTTAAAACTAAATTCGAATTTATAGATCTGATTTTTGGGGGCTATTTAGGTAGGATTGATTTGAATTTGCGGAAGAACGGTGCACTTTTGTTGCCCAGTTTTGCTTGAAGGTTTTGTTGCGCCTTGGTTTGACACTAAAGCGAGATGGGGCATTTATGTAATTAGCTGAGGAGACATCAAAGTAGAAAATAAAATAGACTGACTATAATTAATTTGCTCCTTATGGGCACCTATGTTCTTTTTCCAACAATTTTCGATACTAGTAGGAGAAAAAGACCACCAACTTAGGATTTTGATTTACTAGATTGATATTCTATGTATATACTAGATATTGGTACCCGTGGAGGACGGGCCTAAGAGTGGCAACGAAACCGGGAGGTGCCGGTACCGGTTCCGGACCGTCCTGGTCCGTTACCGGTCCGGTAGACTCCGGTTTCGTCCGGTGTAGGGGTTGGCCGGTAGGGGTAACGGGACGGAAGGGGTAAAATTATCGGATCGTTCCGGTTCGGTCCATCCCGGTACCGGTCCATTCCGGTTCGGTTCATTCCGGTACCGGTTCGATCCGGTGGGAAAGTTCCAATACATCCCCCCTACCCCCCAAACTTTTTTTAATACCCCAAAGTTTTTAAAAATACATTTTAGTTCTAAATTTTAACTATAAAAACCCCCCACCCCTTCATTATTTATTACACAAAATTTTTTCTTCTTCATCTACTCTCTCAACTCTCAATCTTCTACTCTTCTACTCTCTATTCTCTAATAGTCTCTATTAAATTGTTAATTTTATTTGTTGGATTATTTTGGAGCAATTTTCAAGCTTCAAGTTTCATCTATCAATTTCGGCTTTTGGTTATACACGTCTGTTTTTACGCAGACGTTTGGTACATTCATTCCAACTTTCATCTCTTTACTTATTTATTTTTTTGCATTTAATTTTTGTATTTATTTATTTGCTTACTTTTAATATTTTAATATGGAATCCGGTGATAAAAATGTCGGCCAAGGTAAAAAAATACTTTTTGGTAGGTTGACTAATGCAGTAACCGAAAAAACTAAAGTCGATAGTTCTTCTAAATCCAAATCTAAAACTAGACAACAGCCTCAATTAAGAATAAATACAGATGATTTTACACATGTTGATGAAACTCCTTTTAATATTGATAGCAATACTAAATTAGATCATGAATTTTTACAGACAAGGTTTGGTAATTTTAATGAAGAACTAGATGAAGAAGTAGAATATGATAATGAATATGGTGGTAATGATACTTATGATGATGATGAAACAGAGCCGCCTACGGCTACTAGTCCCACTCCTGCTCCCTCTCCCGCTCCCACTCCCACTCCCCCTGTACATCCTACTAGGGCTAAGCCAAAGGCTGCACGTTGTAAAATATGTAAATATATTTTGAATCATAAAACTACGGAAAAGTCGGGTGGGACGGGACATTTAAGAAATCATTTAATGGGATGTTGTAAAAATAAATTTTTGCAAGCTCAGGCTATAGCCGATGCAAAAAAATATGGTACTCCCCTTCCCGATGCATCTGTAGGAGTACGGGCCTCTAACATGATCCAAACACAGTTAAACCCTTCTAATGTTGCTGGCCCTAGTACACATCGCAGTTATAGTAGAGAAAGAGATCTTGAAGAATTAGCTAAAATGATTGTTCTTTGTGGCTTGCCTTTTAGTTTTGCTGAAAATTCCGGTTTTGTTCATTATATTCAAATAGTGTATAATCCTTCTTTCACAGTTTTTTCAAGAAATACTATTAAAAAAGGTATTTTTGATTATCAAGGACAACATGTACAATGTCTTCGTTGTTTATTTAACAATAATACTTGTAGAATGGCTATCACTTCTGATATAGGTCGTAGTCCTAATGGTAACGATTATTTCACTATTACTGATCATTGGATTGATGAAAATTGAAACATGCAAAAAAGAATTTTAGGTTATAAATGTTGTGAAATGCTGAAAATCGGTAGTTACATAGCTCAAACTATTATAGATATTTTACAATTTTATGGAATTTGTAATAAAGTAATTAGTGTCACCCTTGATAATGCTTCTAATAATACAAATGTTGTTGATAAACTAAAACCGATAATTTGCCCTATTTATAATGACGATTTTCATATTAGGTGTGCTGCACACATATATAATTTAATTGTTAGAGATGGTATAGCAATGTATAATAATGGTTGTATAAAATGTGAAGTTGCATGCCATTTTATTTTTAAATGTCAAGTAAAGTCTAGACGTGTAGAGTTTGAAAATCGGTGTCGTGAATTAGAACTTCCCCCTAGAAAAATTCCAAAAACAGTGTCTACTAGATGGAATTCTTTATATGAAATGCTTAAAGTTGCTTATGAATATAGAAAGCCTTTACAAATGGTTTGGAATGCTCACAATTCAGATAATGATTATAGAATTACTGACACTGATTGAAAAGAAGTATATGAACTTAAAGAATTTTTAAAAGTTTTTTATTTAGCTACAAAACAAATATCTGAACTTTATTATCCAACTATTTGTTCAGTTTTACCAAATATATGTGCTATTTCTGATAAAATTTTTCAATACAAAAATATTTCACGGTTTAAAGATTCTATTAATGCAATGATTAAAAAATTTAGAAAATATTTTATTCCTATTCCTCAAATTTATTTAACTGCTTGTTTATTAAACCCAACTTACAAAGAAATAGGTGCATCACGAATGGTTGAAAGAATATATTCAAATTTAGATATTTTAGAGATTATATATCAGCAAAGTATCCAAGGTGACGAAGTTGCCGAAGAGAACAAAATACCTAGTTTGTCTGATGTTAAAGATAGCATAAGAATTGAAGCTAGAAAATTGTATGACTTGTATAATTCTAGTAGAATAAATGATGAAGTACATAATGTAGAACCTTCAAGTTCTAGGCGTAGATATTCAAATGAAGATGATATTGATGATATGATGGAAAATTATCTTGGTCTTACTTCTAATGAAAGGAATGATTTTGATGAATATCTTAATCAGGGAATGGAAAGCATTAAGGATGCACAAGGCAAACCTCAACTTTTGGAATGGTGGAAGACTCGCGGCAAGTCATTTCCAAAACTTCAACTGGTGGTTCGAGATTTGCTAGCTATTCAAGCCTCTTCAGTAGCTTCAGAGGGCCCTTTTAGTGCAGCAAGATATCAAATTGGGGAGCATAGGTATTCATTAGCATCAGACAACTTGGAGATATCGGTATTGTTTAGAGATTGGATCAATGCCGAGCGAAGGAATTATGGGCGTCCTAGTTTACCTGTCCAATTTGAATATGATATAGATAATATTTTGGTAAATTCTAGTGAAGACGGCATGGATGCATTGGAGGATCAAGCACAACAACCACTTCCAGAAAATGTTACCAGGGAATTGTTAGAAACTCTACGTCAAGACTATTTTCAAGGATTCAAATATTAGTATGATAGTTCGAGGCCTAATTCAAACAGAACCCTTCCTAGAAGGTGGCTGCGTAGATTAGGTCCTCTTCTAATATTTGTAATACAAATTGTATTATTTAATTTTTATGAATAAAATTATAGGCTATTCGCCTTAAATTTTTTTAATTATTGTCTTCAATTTAATACAAGTCTTTTTTATATATTTCAATTTTTAAATGTTTCAAACTTAAGTTACAATTTGAAATTTAAAAAAGTTTAACAAATGAAAGTTTGATATAGTTTAAAAAGTTTCAAACTTAAGTAAGTAAGTTATTAAGTTAGTTATAATTTAAAATTTTAAATTTAAACTTTTAAGACTTAAGAGTTTGAAAAGTTTTTAAGAGTTTAAAATTTGAAATTTAAAGTTTTAAACTTTTAGAGTTTAAAATTTAAACTCTAAAAAAGGTCTAATTTATTAAGTTATACTTTTAAAAGAAATATAAAATAACTTATATATTTTGAAACTTTTTCAATTATAAATAACCAAATTTTAATTTAATTAAAAAAAATTTAAAAAAAGGAGCGGGACCCGGTATACCGGTCCGGTCCCGGTCCGGTCCGGTCCCGGTAGGTACCGGTCAGGGACGAAAAGGGGAAAATTCCCGGTACTACCGGTACCGGTACCGTCCCGGTTCCCGGCCAACTGGCGGAAGATTACTCCGGTACCGGTCCGGAATACCGGTACCGGTGCCAGCCATACACGGGCCCAATATATGTTACTTTTTTGTCTTAATTTATGTGACATGAATGAAATTTGGAGAGTCAATCAAATTTTTATATGATTTTTAAATATTTAAGCTGTTAATTATTCTGATTAATAGTACTTTTTACATAATTTTCAGAAAATGTTATTGTCTCTGTCCCAATTTATGAGGCACTGATGAAATTTGTAGAGTCGACCAAATTTGTTATATAATTTTTATACATTTTAAGTTATTAGTTATCACGATTTATAGTATTTTCTACGTAATTTTCAAATAATATATATTACTTCCTCTGCTTCAATTTGTGCGCCATTAATAAAATTTGGAGTCAACCAAATTTTTGTCTTTTAAATATTTTAAGTTGTTAATTATTGTAATTTATAGTAATTTTTACGTCATTTCAAATAATATATGTTACTTCCTCTATTCCAATTTATGCGGCACTGATAGAATTGAGAGCCACCCAAATTTTTGATGTCTTCTAAATATTTTAAGTTCTTAATTATTGTAATTTATAATGTCTTTTACGTAATATTTAATCGATTAAAAAGAAAAATAAGATAAACTAATTAAAATGAAGAAAATACGGAAAAATGACTAAAATGACCTTACTATAATTAGAGTAGGTTCATTTTGGTCCCTCAAATATAATCCTGAGCATATTTAGTCCCTTAACTTTACTAAAGTGAAGCACTTTTGGTCTTCCTAACATAATAATGTTAAAAATTAACGAAAAGGATAATTTTCTAACGGTGTAAATTTGACAGTGTTATCTCTTTCTTAATTGATATACATTTTCTTTCTTTCTTGTCTTCTTAATTTTTCAGGATTAATATAGTAGTAGCTATTTATATTTGAAGACAATACTTTAGAACATAATAATCTGCCCACTCGAAAAAAATAATCATTTTCTTAATTGCAGTAACAAAATGGTCTTAAAGTCAGTGGCGTAGCTAGTAATTTGGTGAAGGGTGTGCGAATTTCTTCTTAATTGTGTTTAGGAGCGTGCAAAATTAAATATATACTCATAATAGCTAACACTTAACCTCTATGAGTTTGTACTTTACAAGTCACGTGGGTGCCTCATGGGTTTAACACTATTATTTTTAAACGAATTTTGTTAGGAAGATCAAAAGTGCCCCACTTTAATAAAATTAAGGGACTAAATATGCTCAGAGTTATATTTGAAGGATCAAAATGAACCTACTCTAATAGTTAAGGGACAATTTTAGCCCCAAACTCGCAGAAAGCACACACGTCGACGGACAGCTGTGTGCTTCACTGCTCTTCTATATAGTAGTAAAGTAATATCTCACTGTATACTTTCAAGAGAGTCAATTCAACAATTTCTCATGTCTAAACCACTATCAGGTCTGTTACGTTTATGATTTTCCACTCACGGACAAAGAGAAGGATGGATGAGCATTTTATGTTGTACAAGAATGACGTAAATACATGAATCTATCATATCGTGAAACAAATCAGTGTCTCCTATAATATAATCACAAATAGATTTTATCATTATTCTTAACCACCCACCCCCTTGGAATAAAAGGGGAAACAATCGCGATTTGCTTGGACCAGGCATCCAACTATATGGCAAGGATGATTTCTTCGAGCACAATGAGCCCAGTTGTAGGTCAGAGATATCTGATACTCCTAGTTGATAACCACAAACTAACAAAAGGCAAAACTGGAAGCGTTAATCTTGAATCTCCAAGTTAATTCATTGATGACGCGACTTCAATGGCACTACCTAATGGCCATGCTGCTTCAACTAGGGAATTCTTGTATTTCACCTTTTTCACCAATGTCATTTCTTGACGAGCATCAAGTCCTGTCCAATAAAGTATTCAATGACTAACTGAAACATACTAAAAATGATATGTAATTTGTGTATTTCCTAAAGGATGATCCTTACCAAATCCATCTACAAGTAGTGTGTACTGGTAGACAAGATCCATGCACAAGTATGGCAAGTTATCTGGGTCCACACGAGGAAATGTAGCTTTGGCATCATCAAGACTAGTATCACAAGCACGTCTAGCTGCACTCTCAAAATCAACTGGGCGAACTTTAGCAACAGCTACACTTGGATCAACAAAACCAACCTGTGCCCACAAGACGTTATATTAGTTGCAAAACCACAGAAAAGTAGGGAATTTATCCTTTCTCGGAACAAAAGCAAAAGGTACTATTGTAAGCCCACCAAATTTTGGTAAGCATCTAACTCAGTGGTGACTCGTACCTCAGCAGCTCTGTCAAAGAAAAATGAGGCAACAAACATATTCTTCTGACCATCTCCACCTCCACCGTTCCACACCCCACCAAAGGTGCATTTCATGTGGCTGCATGTTGATTCATTAACTTTCAGAGCCTTCAGGGCTACCAACCTACAATTTGTCATACTTGAACCCTGAGACATAGCCGATGCTGGATAAACCTTCCCTCCATACTTGTAGGACCCTTGTAGAGAAATCATTGTCAAAACAAATTTACTTATATAGGAAAATTTAGTTAAAGAAATAATTCCAGGACTGACAGGAGTCACAGGCTTTTAGTATATTAAGTATTCTGTGATCCTACTTTCTACAACTTAACAGATGACAAATAGCATATTTGAATCCTTTCCTGAAAATTCCATTAAATTCTAATTCTGTTCTGTGTAAGTAGAAAAATCTCTTCCTTTCTTCCTCCATACGTATTTCAAACATTTTCAGATATGGAGGGGTAAAATTTCCCATGATCTGCACATGATGACACGAGGTTCCGGCAAATTTTTGAACTGGATAGTCAAAAGGCCATTACTTGGCAATAAAGATGAGTGACTTGCTTTAACAGTAACTAAACATTGAAGGCCAACCTTGATTTTTGGGGCAAACAAATGTTGAAAATTCACAAAGAGAAGGGAGGATTTTTTTTCTTACTGTTTTTGTGGATTGTTAAGAGAAAGGGGTTTTCTCTTACTTGTTTGTCGAGAGACAGCGAGGGAGGGAGGGAGGTAAATGATGCTTTGAAAAGACCATCGCACCAAAAGAAACAACTATGGGAAAGAATATAGCAGCATTGAGAAAAACAGTAAATACCATGATGCCCTGTCAAGATGCAAGGACTGCCAGATTCCTTAGTCACCTTCAGAATCTCAGCTCGAGCAGCTAGCAATCCATAGCGCAAATAACTGTAAACAAGATGGATAAATCATATTAAATATGAGCAATAAAAGGGTGAGTAGACACAAGGAATACCACAAGTCCAGATAACAAGTATGCCAATAAGTCAGACCAGAAATTCAAGGTAAATTTAAAAAGTGCGAACTGGGTACCCTGACATTTTCTGAGATCATATACATCTTTATATAGGATGAGACGGACCTGTGAACATAGAGGTAATATTTTGCCCCCTTGAGATACATTTCTTGCACATATGTATCCTCTCCATCTGATAGCTTTGGAGCTTTTTGAGCATCAGACTCTGAGATGGCATATGCCATTTGTACTGAGCCACCTCCAAGATCAACTACTCCAACAGTATCAGAATATTTCCTACCCAAATTCCCTAGCAAATAATTGATGGTGACCTGCACAGACATTTGTAATACAAATTCAGCTGACTGTATCAATTGGTTGTCTCGTGTATCCCCCCGTCAGCTTATGAGCACAAGGTTAGACAAGCTATAAAATCCATGTGGTTGATTAAAGATCAAGAGAAACTAATACAAATGTGATCAGTTCTATCTATGCAATGATATTAAATAGAAAAACAGTTTTACTAGTAAGCAAGCCTCGTTATACATCTTGCACTAGCTTAGTTCTGTTTCTGGTATCTATAAAGATTACCGTTAGTTATCAAAAAAGGAAAAAGGAAAAAGAGAAGGAGGCAAGCCTCCACTTTTTCTAATGAATTCCCCAATTTTCAACCATTACTGAATAGGTCAAATTAGATTCCACTATTAGAGGGAGAGGGAATCATTAGAAAGAATGAATTGAATTTGGTAACAAGCTACAGTTACCTTAGCACAACAAATATCGGATAATTCACATCCCACTTGAGATGTAGCTAATGAAATAAAAGAAAGAAAACCCTTGTTTCAAAAGATACAGTGATGACTTATATTCTGAATAATGCAAACTATATACCTTTTACAATTCTGATTCGTAGGAATTTATTAGTAGGTAATCGACATCTATTGGAAGAGTAGGGAGAATCAGCCAAGAAAGAACAAAGAAAAGGATGCTTCTTAATTTGTCCCAAATTCATCAACACAAGTAGCCAAACTAATAGGACAGGAAACACTAAATAACGCCCAATCAAGAGTAAGGTGCATATGCACTTCTTAATCTATCCAAGCCTCCTATCGGCTATCACAAGCAAGTCAAGATCCATGTGGTTCACTTCTATAATGTTGAATCATGTAAACTGCCTCGTTGAAAAGCTTAACTTTTATAGAGGAAACCACTTTTTATTTGTTTATTACAGGTCCACAACACGTTCTCTCACTAAAGATTTCTTTTTGTTGTGTCACGCATTTGGAAATATTTAGCTGACATATCATAGTGAACTTTTCTGATAAAGAAAAAAGAATTCACTACAATAACATTCCGAGATGATATCTTGACTTTCATTGATTGATCAGAGATATGTTCCTCCCCATGTTTCTCGATTCCCCATCTTTCAACTTCATGTGAAAGATCAGGTTCCTAGCTTTCTTTGACACTATGGCCTAATTGCTATTTGCATTGGGACATTGAGCTTTCTATTTCTCCTTGGATCTCTCATCTGGTCTAACTTACGTATAATGCATATGCTGCTCTTTTGTACCTCTTAAAAGTAGCACAAAATTGTTGATTTGATGTCAATAAGATGGACCCAGAAAGTGACATTTTCCTCAAATTTCATCTTCACATGGAGTATTGTCAGTTGGTAGAGGATTTGGGTCCCTGCAAATGACTATTTGTTTGCTGGAATTATCTCTTTGTTCTTCTCCCCCATTTATTAGGTAGGCGTTTGGCCATAGATTCCAAATATTTTTTACTTTACTTGGAATTTATGAAGTTGGAGTTGAAGATGGAGTTATGTTTGATTATACTTTTTGCAAAGGCGAGAAGAGAGCACTTTATTTGGAATTATGAAGAGGGAGTCAGAAAACAGGTTATAAGCTTTTTTCAAATTTGGAATCTGACTTCAAGTTGGATTGCAATTTTCATGCCCAAAATTGATTTTGAAATAAAGTGAAAAGTTATTCCGGAAAAAAGTGAAAAATCATCATGGTCAAACGGTCCTAGAAATAAGATGATAACTTATTAAAAATGGTATAATCCAGATAATCTAAAACAACACTCAATACGTAGGACAAAATAGGACAATCTCCAATTTGGTTATTCTACCGTTTTGTTTCAAACACTACAGGATGGGAATAAAGATAAACTTAAAGCTCTTCCCCTCATCCCTATCTTTAGGATGGGCTAGGATAAGTTATACAATAAACTTAAGAGCTCAACCCCTTATCCCCACCCCATGGAAGGGATAGGTTATCCTGAATTTAGCACATAATAAAGTTTCTCTTGTTCAACTTGATTAGGATAAAAATCTCATCTTCAGATGGAATCAGTTATTTTACTGCAATCTGATCAAGTGTCACTAAACACGGCCTAAAGGCTTGAAGGAGACCGAAATACTTCTGCGGAAATTATAGGGATACAATGTGAATGCAACAACAAAGCATTTGGGATGTAGATAGAGTCCTTATTCTCTAGTTAGACAACTCCAACTTGAGTTGCTATTCATATGAAGCTTCAAGATGTTAATTGGTAATACTGAAAGATTGGTATGACGGCCATTTTCTACTTTTGGTCATTCTCTCCTTGAACCTGAGCTAGAATTCACTCCTTTCATTCTATTTACCCTACATCTGAGCATAAAGAGACAACAACCTTGAATTAACTAATGAACATCACACGAGAGGAAAACTACCACAAAATGGATCCTTGACATGAGATCATAACCACTGCTTCTCTCTAGTCTCTAAGTATCTCAAATTTAAATCAAGCAAGCACCTCTAACTTCGAATGGTATGGTAGTTCCAAGTGTAACAAAGAACAGAACAAGTTGAAGTTCAAATTAAATACCCATTGGTAAGCACCTTCCTGATTCCCATCAAGAACAGTAACCCAACTCGCCTTTGACTTGAGGCTGCTTTTGCTCTTTAGAAAATCCCTCACCTTCAAATGAGATTTTAGTGATTCTAAGTATTCAGAAATCCAAAATAGAAAAAGGAAACATAAAATTCTAATATAAGAATGCCCAAGCGGAAAGAAAGCCTGTTACAAATGATGATCTAAGAAAGGAATCAATTTTACCGCTTGAAGAATCTTGTCAGATGCATTACCTCCCAACTGCCTCAAACCTGCAGTTGCCTAGGTAGACTCAACATCAGTATTCAGTATATTGAGCAGGCTAAAGAATCTAAATTTCGATCTTATGAAATAATTCTAATAATTGTATCCACTCACCCCAACTCTGACTGGTGTGTTACTGCGCAAATCCATTGGAACTACATCCTCTGCTTTCTCCAGAAGTGACTTAAGAGAATTTGCAGCTGCTGCAGGGTCACTAGGATATGCACTCAAACCTGGTTTTTTCTGTAGTCCCCAAAGCCAACTATAGATGAACATTTGGTGCCAAGAGAAAGTCTTTACACAATATAGGCAACCATTTGCAACAAACTTACAGGGTACATTCAGCATGGACAATGTCAGATGTGTACAAGAATAGGTAGCATATTGTAATGTTCAATGAGGAATAAGATTGTAAGTATAATGTCTTGATGATACTATTGAGTGGTAAAGGTTAACAACAATAATTGAAGTTAGAGTTTCTGTAATTGTCAAGTAAATTAACTTCCACTTATAAATGGCAGAAGTCTAAGTGACAAAAGTTATTTTTCCAACTTCCTGTATTTTCCAGAAAAGGGATTTTATCAACAAAAGTATTTCCTGTAAAACAATTTGGACTGCAATTATGGGCTCCATTTGAGCAGCATTTTGAAGAATAAAATAAAGTCAAAATCCAAAATTACCTGCACGAAGAGCTCGAGGTCATTGCCAATGGGAACAAGATCCAAGTGCTGATCAAAACAGAAAACATGAACCCTACTACCAGAACTACCGGCATCAAAGATAACTGCATAATTTCTAGATCCAAACTTGGGAGAAAACTTCCTATTAACTGACCCCATTGAATCAGAAGGGTAACTCGTCGGCATTACAAAAAGCACAAAACAAATAAGCAACATAGGAACCGAAATCACAAGAATGACCCCACGGTATCTATGGATCTTATCAGAAAATGATTCCACGTGTTGTCTGTTGCGTTTCAGCATTTTCTCATGCTCCATTTGAAGTGGGTCCTGTTGCATATGCTCTAAAAGCTCTGCTGCTGATGGTGATCGGTATCGGATCTGACCGTTACCTGGTGGTTTCTTGGACTGGGTTTCTTGTATTGACGACTCCAGTTCTTCTGTACAGCAGGAACGGCTGTAATTGGGGAAAGCAAAATGCCGCCCCTTTAGAGATTTGTGAGCTTTATCTTCCTCTTTTTGGCAATCTGGTTTTGATGGCAAAGGGCTGATCCGAGAGTGTAGGATAAGCAAAGTGTAGTTTAGTTCAGTGGGGAAGAAGAGGGACTTTCGGGTTCATGTCTGTAGAAATGGAGAATTGAACTGTCATAGGAGCAATTTGGTTAATGTGGAAGATTTTAAATGATCCTTTCTTTTGCCACTTAAGTGACTGACACGTGAAGAAGAAAAAAAACAAGTTGAAAAGTTCCTTTGGACTTTGACAAATTACTCATCCATACACATCTTGGCTTAATTTTGATTTTTTATTTATATCACTTACTTAGATCCGATGAATTGAAATCCCACGGACCGACAGTCATTCAACTCGTGGGATGGAGCTTTTATGGTGAGAAAATGATGGTTGATGCCACATACTGTTAATAAGTTCACGGTTAGTGACATTAATCGTGACTTCCTTCTAGTAAGCTTCTTGGGATCTCCATTGCATTTACGGATGCGACCCACAAATCATGGGCCACCTTACGACCCATCACCTGATTTGTGAAGCATATTTTCCTCCAAATTTTGTACTTTTTTGATTATATGTTCCTATACACTGCAACACACATTAAAAACATTCAGAACAAAGAATAAAAATAAATACAATAACAATCTTGGATTGCCTCTCAAGCAGTGCTTGATTTAACATCGCAGCACGACACGAGTACCTTGACTACAGACTTCATCAAGATACCCCTCGGATTGCCTCCCAAGCAACGCCTGATTTAACATCACAGCACGATGTGGGTATCTTGATTACTCATACTTCATCAAGATATACCACATGGATCACCTTTACCTCATTAACTTTGCCCAGTATTGCTTAACCCGATGTCCATTTACCTTGAACCTTTTTTCGTCTGGATCTTCAAGTTCAATGGCACCATATGTAAACATTTCGGTCACTTTGAACGGCCAAGTCCACTTTGACTTCAACTTTCCAGGAGACAAGCAAAGTCTGGAGTTGAACAACAAGACTACTTCCCAGACCGATCTCCCTTTTCAGAATCTTCTTATCATGATACAACTTCATACGCTCCTTATACAAGGCCTCACTATGCTCAAAGTCTGAATTCATCCATCTCATTCAATTGATCAAGCCTCAAGTTAGAGGTTTCACTCCAGTTCAAATTCATCTTCTCGAATGCCCACAGTGTCTTGTGCTCAAGTTCGACCGAAAGATGACAAGCTTTACCAAACACCAACTGATAGGGGGACATACCTATTGAAGTTTTGAAAGCTATCCGATAAGCCCATAAAGTATCATCCAACCTCCTGGACCAATCTGTCCTATTAGCATTCACAGTCTTCGCCAAGATAGTCTTCATCTCCTGGTTGGAGACCTCAACTTGCCGAGGGTCTGTGGGTGATAAGGAGTTGCAATGTTGTGCTTGACCCCATACTTGGCCAACAATGCAGCAACCAGTTTTTGAAGTGAGAACCTCCATCGTAGATGATAGCATGGGAAGTGCCAAACCTTGAAAATATATTCTTTTTCAAGAACGCAATGACACTCTTTCCTTCATTATTGAGAAGTGCAACAGCTTCCACCCACTTCGACACATAATCTACAGTCACCAAGATGTACTTCTGACCATGTGAGTTGACAAAAGGACCCATGAAGTCTATACCCCACACATCAAATAACTCAACCTCAAGAATGGGGGTCATTGGCAACTCATGCTTTCTAGAGATACCACCATGGTGCTGGCATTAGTCACATGCCTTGACTAGGTCATTGGCATCATGGTGGATAATGGGTCAATAGTACCCACTCTAAAGAATCTTATGCACTGTCTGAATGGCACCATGATGTACTCTCACAGGAGAGGAATGGCATGCCTCTTGAATATACATCATCTCTGCCTTAGATACACATCTCCGAATCACATTATCAGCACAAATCCAAAACAAATAAGGCTCATCCTAATAAAACTTTCTCACATCATGAATGAACTTTCTTTTTTGATGGAAGTTCAAGTCTTCAAGCATCATGTCACTCACCAGAAAATTTGTGAAGTCCACAAACCAAGGAATGAGATCATGCAAGGCCACTAATACTTATTCATCGAGAAATACCTCATTAGTTTCAAGCTCACACTTAGGCCTCCCCTCTTCTTCTAACTTGTGGGGGAATTGAGGAGGTGGTCTGAGAATAGGAGCCAACACTTTAGGAATTAGCTTGTCCTTCCCCTTTTCTAGAGTCTTTCTCTGCCTCAACTGGAACCTTACCGGTTTCTTCATTCTCAATCTCAATAATTATTGGATTATCAACATCAATTATATCTTTCTCCTCTCCAGCTTCATTCACTATAACCATGACTTTTTAGGAACTTTCTCTTTCTGATTCTCAACTTCAACAACCTCTTCTGCCTCATCCATCATTACCTTACCACTTTGTATGGTAACCGTCATGCATTAACTATCATTTCTTGGATTGGGTATGGTGTCACTAGGCAGCACTCTTTTTTGTCGCGGATTCAGAGCTGCTGAAATCTGGTTTATGTGTTGTTCTAGCTGCTTTATAGAAATAGAATGTGAGTTCACAATCTGATTCATGCTTAATATATCACCTTGAATTTCTTTGATTTTGGACTTAGTGTACTCAGCTCTGGTGAGAATCTTTTTCAACGTCTCTTCAACTTTTGACCCAATAGGGTCACTAGCATCTTAATGCACGTCTCTTCCCCTCAGAGGGACATATATACCATTTTGATTATTTTGGTAGCTATGTTTATCTCTCCAGTTGCCTTGATCCTTATTGCGTCTCTCATAGTTGTTATCTCTATAGTTGTTTCGACATTGATTCCCTTCCGACGCCAAGAGCCTTGCCTAGACCCTTGAGCATTAGAACGAGAACCCATCACCTGATAATCTAGATAATTAGCTTCCACTTCAGAGTCTAAATAATATTCTTCTGGTCACAGTGTTTTCCTTGTGAACGCATAACATTAACCTTCTGAGTGCCTTTCCTTATCAAGTGCTTAGTGATCAAGTCCATCTGTGTTTTAAGGTGAGCCATATCCTGATCGCACGACTGTTCTCTTGCCAACTAATTTGCAGACATGCCTTTATACTGACCAACACTAGCCACTTCTGACTCTCTAGTGTGTCATGCTCTATTTGTCTTAGTAACATCAAACTTTTTGTTTGCACCAAGTGGAGGTAGTACAATAACACCTACAAATCTTGTCAGCTCAATGTTATCATCATCTTCTATCAGCTATCCCTGCACAGGTTTGTTTGGGAGATTCAAGTTTCAAAAATTATGGACATCAGTAGTAACATTAACAACAAACTTGCATTGACTCTCACCCTCTATTTCAGCAGCGTCAACTGCTGCAGGATCATCTGCATTGGAATCAGCTGCAAAGGAAACAACAACAACAACAACGCATTGTTGAGCCTCAGCCTCCCTGAGTGCTTGTTGTTGTTCCAATGCTCCTGACAAAAAACAAAAACAAAAAAGAAAAATAAATTAAGAAATAAGGACTACAAGTAGAAATAAGCACTAGAGACAATTTCTAAACTGTATTCCCCAGCAATGGCGCCAAAATTTGATACGCTCAAATTACACCTCTAAAACGAATATAAAATGGTCACTGTCAAATATAGAATCCAAACAAGCTTGATGTCAAATCCCATAGAAAATATGGTGATAAATACGTCAGTAGTGAATATCCAACTGATAGTCTTTATTTCGGGGGGGGGGGGGGGTTAACATAAAAAGTGAAAGTAACAAGTAATTTTTGTATTCAATAACCAATTGTATGAAAGTTATTATTGTCTGTGTTCAAATAATAAGAAGAAACTAGGACTGTGTTCCGCATAATTTCATAACTTAGCATGTATATGTGATTAGTGATCTATCCCGGTGATATACAAGCAAAACTAACAATATGTGTTCAACTAAAGTCTTTTGACCTAATTAGATGAATATCACTTGATCTCCTTTTGGTATACAAGTGTTTAAGTATTAAGCTTTGTTAATGGTTTCAAATTGATTATCCTCGTTAGAGCTCACATTATTAGATGAGGGTTGGTAGCCCCGAATCTCCATTGTTAATCTCTTTTCCTAACCTTTACCTCTTTGGTCTAGCAAATTAAGGTTTATGGTGAGTTCTAATGTTAGACATCGCTAAAAAGCAACCATAGCAAAGAGATTAACAAAACATGTAAATTCACCATTCAAGAATCACTATTTGTTTAACCTACGTTTGTTAGTCCATCATGATTCTCACAACCCTAGTTATAGAGTTTAGCTACTCATGCATGCAAGAAATCAATCATTAGATGTAGGAGAATTCATAATAAAAGACTTTCAAGATAAAAGTAATTAAAACTCATTTGTATTAACCATGAAAATAATCCAAAGTATGTGAAATAATCCTAGAAAAACCAAGAACAATAATCAAGGTTCATTCTTAGCTCTCAAAATAATCGTAACAAATTCAAAAAGTCAAGTAACAGTGCAATATCCCAGAAATTGAACCATCTTTCTAAGTTTAAACCTTTGAAAAATTTCATATTTCTAGGAATTACGAGTCCAAACCACGGACCGTGGTTAGAACCACGAGTCATGGAATGGAATCGTGGTTTGACTCCTGTAGTTCAACTTCTGGTCTGAGAACCACGGGTTGATTCTACGGACCATAGTTTGGACCACAGACCATACTGTTAACTCATAGAACCTAAACCAGAGATCAATACTTTCCCCAGGAACTACGACTCAGGTTTACGTACCATAGTTCATTCTACGACCCGTCCTGTTAACTCGTAGTTTCTCATTTGCAGCTTGAATCCTGAGCCTAAAACTATGGCTCAGGTCTACGGGTTGTAGTCTAATTGACGAGTCATCCTGTTGACTCATGGTTTGCCTTTTGCAGCCTGTCTCTATGGCCAAGAACCACGAGTGGAAATCACGAGCCGTGGTTTGGTCTACAACTCGTGGAATCCATCCGTGATTCCTGAAAGTCGACTTTTTCTAACTTTTTCTTAGTTAAGTTCCAGGGGTATTTCAGTCATTACGCACCCTTTTAACTCCTAAGTGAGATTGTTTTGGCCATTCTTAGCATGATTTCTAAACCTATTAGCCTAAGTCCCTTCTCATTACCTCATTCATCTACCAAATTGGGAAAAGAACTCATTCAAGCTCCAAGTTGAAGCCTCCTCTTCTTTTCAATTTTAGTTGGTTTAGCTTTAAACAAGGTATGTGGGTATTCAATAAGGGAATCCCTTCACCCTTATGCCCAAAACCCCAATCTTCTAAATTGAATTTATGGATTTCTAAATTAGGGTTCTTACCCAAATTGAGAGAAATTGATGGGCTTTGCTTTAAAGTATTAATTCATGACTTCTTATTCATTATTCAAGTTTTAATTGAGGTTCCTTAAGTGTTTATAAAAGCCCATATGATTGATGATGAATTCTAGCATGATTTCATTGAATTGCATGTCTTCAAGTAAAATTGGTATGTTTAGATAACATGACCTCTATTTTCATGAAATTGCATGCCTAATTCTTTAAACTATGATTTTAGAAAGGAAAGTATATTTTGAATTATGGTTATGCAAAGCTTTAAGGATCATGATCTGTGAATTGCATGGCATCAAATATGTCCTTATGCTTTTCCAACAGTTTTGGATATTAGATATGTCCCTCTGTTTTATGAAAGGTTTGGCATCAAGATATGTCTACCTAAGTTATGAACAGTTTTGACATCATATATGTCACAAGTAATATGAGCTATATGTATATGTTTTGGGAGTAGTATTTAGCATCGAGCAACGAGGGTTTGATTACCCAAGTCCAAAAACTACATTACCACTGTAGGTTATGTATTGCCCGATGGGCTTATGAAAGTGGTTCCACTCTTTACTATCATGGTTCCCTTGCCTTAGTGGGGCATAGGGCAGCTTTGCCAATTAGGGTGATATAGTTGGATTATGGTGTTCTTTACCTTGACAGGGTTTGGAATAACTTTGCTAACTAGGGCTATATAGTTAGATTTCATGTAACTCACATGGCCTAATATCGGTTATAAGAAACTCCGGTACGAAAGCTTTTCAGTTTAAGTTATATGATATTCTACTTTTGAAAGTTGATCTTCTATCTTCATGTATTATGTTTAACTATGATTTTACTCATGAATTCTCTTATTATGCATGGTTTTAGTCTTTCAAGCATGATTTAAGCACGTTTATATTTATTGTTGTATAGACTCATATATTCAGTACATCCTATAGTACTGATGCATTTTGCGCTGCATCTTTTTATGATGCAGATTCAGGCACCTACCCTCAGACTCGTGGCTAGACTATGCTAGACATTCAGTTGATTATTGGTGAGTCCTCATTATTCAAGGACTAGAGTTAGAGCGTCCATCCTTATGCTTTTATTTCAGATTTTGAGATTGTTGGGGGGCTTGTCCCAGCAACTCTTTATAACAGTTAGAGACTTTTCAGACAGACATTATTTGAGTCTTCTTTTGGATTTGTATTCTTATTTCACTTGATTATCTATATATTTGACTTCAAATCTCCCTATTATGCTTTCGCTTATCTATTGATTTATCTGAGTTATGCTATTACCAAGGGTTAGCTTGGGGAACTTATGGTCTTAGGTCTCATGTTACGTCAAGGGAGTAGCCTCAGGGCGTGACAGACTTGGTATCAGAGCCTCAGGTTCAAGATTCCTAGGATGTCTGAAAGCCTCATCGAGTAAAGTCTCTTTCATATGTGTGAAGCGCACCACACTTATGAGAGGGAAGCTATGAGATGTCTTAGAAAAACTTCACTTCTTTCATGATCATATCGTGCGATAGAGTTTAACTCTAATATCCCTCTAATCATTTCCTTGTACATTTCAGATTATGCCTCGATGTTCTATGCCTCACCAAGCCGCTCGAAAATGCTCCAGAACCCTAGTGTCATAAAATCGTAAAATTCAAAATAGAAGCCTAAGATTTTTGGCATAAGGGAGAACAAAAATCTTACTGAATACCCACATACCTAGTTGTAGAAGAATCTTGAACTAGAACTGAAGTTTGAAGCTTTGGGGAAGAATCCCTAGGTCTGTAGCTTGAGAGAATGATGTTTTCCTTCTTTTTGATTTTTAAGTCATGAGAATGAGGGGAGAATCGACTAACTGTAAGTAACAACTCCCTCAATAGGCTTAAAACTTAGTATATGATTTAAAAGAGTGGAAAAAGTCTAAAATACCTCTGGAAAACTAAACGAAAAAACTGCTAAAATTTTTAGAGCAGGGTTCCATAGATGGGAACCACGATCTGTGGACCGTTCCACAAGCCGTGGAATCCGCTCGTGGTTCTCATTGTTTTTGTCAGGCTGTAGGCCTGATTTACACAACGGCAGACCACGGCCTATGGACTGCTCCACAGTCCGTGAATCCTGGTCATGGATCATAGGACCTTTTAATGGTCCTTGGGTCTATTTCCATGATTAGAGACCAAGGTCCATGGTCTATTCCACGATCTACGGAACCCTCCCGTGGTCGATGTCTATCATTTTGACAGACAAACCCATTTTGGTAAAACACTAATAATTTTTTACTCCGAACTCCAATTAATACGCAGTAGGTGGCATTAGAAAGAAGACTCGAAGATCTTTACTTTGGTGGATAGTAGGCCACCTAACTCTATATATACTAGAAGGAATGATCATTTAAAGTTGACCTTGGTTGAGTTTTAACTTTGAAACTTTATGGGTGTTACATAGTCTCCCTCTTGGTACCATTCGTCTTCGAAAGAAGACTAACTAAGCTGAGATTAGAGGGTAAAGAGCTAAAATTCCACCAATAAAGTTCTGAAAGCTCAAATATGACTGAGTTCTAATTGAATGTAACTGAACTGGATTCATGAGATATGAATGCAAACTAGGAGTATGAGAATAACTGAGGGAAAATACTAAGGAGGAAACTGGTACATCACGCTGGAACTGAACTAGAAGGGAAGAGGTGAGGGTAATTGGTCATAATGTCTGCTTCTGCTTCCCAAGTAGCTCTCTCGACTAGCTGGTTCCTCCAAAGAACTTTCATCGTAGAGACTTCCTTATTCCTTAACTTTCAAACCTAATAATCAAGGATCTTAACTAGGACCTCTTCGTAAGAGAGACTATCCTTCACACCCACAATCGCTAAAGGCACAACTGAGGCTGGATCACCAATGAACTTTTTCAACAAGGATAAATGAAATACTGGGTGTACCGCTACTAATTCTACTGGAAACTCTAATTCATAAGACACCTTACCAACTCTCCTCAAAATCTTGTAGATACCTATGTACTGGGGACTAAGATTCCCCTTTTTACCAAATCTCATCACTCCTTTCATAGGTAAAACCTTTAGAAACACCCAATCATCAACTACAAACTCTAAGTCTCTTCTCCTCACATTTGCGTAGGATTTATGATGACTCTGAGAAGTCTTCAACCTCTCCTTAATGAGCTAAACCTATTCAATGGTTTCATGGACTGAATCTATCCCTATCAATGTAGCTTCACCTGCTTCAAACAAGCAATAAGACATCTACACCTCTATCCATAAAGTGCCTCATACGGAGCCATCTGAATACTGGACTGAAAGCTATTATTGTAATCAAACTCTATAAGGGGTAAGTTATCATCCTAATAACCTTTGAGATCAATCACACAAGCCCACAATATGTCCTCTAGAGTCTGAATGGTACGCTCTGCCTGACTATATGCCTGTGGATAGAATGTTGTGTTGAGATTTACTTGACTACCAAGGACTTTATAGAAAGACTTCTAGAACTGGAATGTAAACTGAGTACCCCTATATGAGATGATATAAAAGGGAAATCCATGCAATCTGACAACTCACGGATGTAGAGCCTCGCATAATCCTCTGCTAAATCGGCAGTCTTGATATGAAAGAAGTAGGTTGATTTTGTCATCCTGTCTTCCACCACCCAAATAGAATTATGTTATCTGCGAGTACGAGGTAAACTTGTAATAAAGTCCATATTGATCACTTCCCACTTCCAAGTAGGAATGTCAATATCCTAAGTCATACCTCCCGATCTTTGGTGTTCTACTTTCACTTGCTGGTAGTATGGACACTTAGCCATAAAATTTGTAATGTCCCTCTTTAGGTTAGTCCATCAATATACTTCCCGTGGTTCACAGTACATTTTGGTGGCACTAAGATGGATAGAGTATCTAGAGTTGTGAGCCTTTGTTAAAATCCATTGCCTTAACCCATCTATGTCTGGAACACATAACTGACCCTGAGAATAAAGCACACTATCTCCCCCTTAGAAGAAAACCTCTAACATGTACTGGTGGACAACACCCTTCAGCTGATGCCAGATAGGATCACTATCTTGTTTCTCCTTCACCTCAACTACCAAAGAAGATTCTGACCCATTCTAAACTATAACACCACCATCTGCTGAGTCTGTAAGGCAAACCCCTTGTCATGCCCTGAGGCTACCCCCTAGACGTAACACGGGATCCGGGACACAAGTGCCCTAGATTAACCCTTGTCCATAACATACTCAAATGTATTTAAGAAAATAAGCGGAAGCATAACAGAAACTAACAGCCAAATCCATAAAGATAAATCCAAGAAGAACATAATCTGAAAGAGACTCGAATACTGTTTATGCCTGAAAAGCCTCTACATAAGACATAAGGAGTTGCTGGGACAAGACCCCATCTAACTCTAAGTACTAAAGGAAAGATAACGAACTAGACTCAACTAGCCCTTGGAAAATGAGGACTCACCAACTCTCGCTGAATGGCCCATGAACTCTAGCCACGTGTCTGAGGATGGAAACCTATATATGCATCATCAAGAAGATGCAGCGCAAATATGCGTCAGTACTATAAGATGTACTGAATATGTGAGATATGCATAAAAATGGAGAAGACATGCTTAAAACGCATTTAAAACTGGGTTCATACATAATAAGGATATCATAAGTAAATATCATAGTTCTGAGTAACAAGCATAAGTTAGAAGTCAAGACCTCAAATAATATATCATAAAGTTTGGAAAAAACTTGAAAGCATTCGCACGAGAGTTTCTTATAACCGACAACAGACCATGTGAGCTACATGGAATTCACTTTCATAACAAGAGGTGACACTCTCAACTAACGAGGTCCTTATTTCATAAACGTGAGGAGATGCTCTCTACTAACGAGAAACCTCTTACATAAACATGGGGTGACACTGTCAACTAGCGAGGTCCTTCTTTCATAAACGTGGGGAGACGCTCTCTACTAACGAGGACCCTCTTACATAAATATGGGGTGACACTCTTAACTAGCGAGGTCCTTCTTTCATAAACATAAGGAGACGCTCTCTACTAACAAGGACCCTCTTACATAAACATGGGGTGACACTCTCAACGAGCGAGGTCCTTCTTTCATAAACGTGAAGAGACGGTCTCTACTAATGAGGACCCTCTTTCCCTACATAGGTAATGTAGTTTTAAACTTGGGTTACTTAGACCATTATCGCTCGGTGCTAAATACTACTCCCAAAATATATATATAAATCATATAATACTTGTGACCTATCAAGTGTCAAAATAATTGGAAAGCATAAGGACATGTCTAATGTCATGCATATTCAAACCATAAGTTCTTAAAACTTAGCATAGACATAATTCAAATATACCTTATTTCTAAATCCGTAACTTGAAGAATTAGACATACAATTTCATAAGATACTTAAGATCATAATATCAATGCATGAAATTGAACTTAAAATTCATGGAGGAATTATGAGAAAACACTTAATAGGAAAGCGTAAGAGAATTGGGTTAGAACCCCAACTTAGGAATCCACAATTTGAATGAGATCATGCTAGAAATCATCTTCAATGCATGGGATTTTGAAATCATTTAAGGAACTTCAAATAAATCAAAGATACGTAATAAGAAATCATGAATTGATGCTTCAGAAGAAGACCCATAACTTTTCCCCAATTTAGATCAAAACCCTAATTTCACAAGTTCATAATTCAAAATAAGAATTGGAGGTATTGGGCACAAGGGTAAAAGGAACCCATTGTTGAATACCCACATACCTTGATTGAAGCTAACCCAATGAGAATGAGAAGAAATTGAGGCTTTAACTTGGAGCTTGAAGAAGTCCTTTTCCCTTTTTGGAAGATGAAGGAGGAATAATGAGAAGGGACTTAGGCTAATGGGTTTAGAAATCATGCTAAGAATGGCCAAAACAACCTCACTTATGAGTTAAAAGGGTGGGTAATGACTGAAATACCCCTGGAACTTAATTAAGAAAAGGCTGGAAAAATTGAATTTCAGGAATCACGGATGGATTCCACTAGTCGTAGAACAAACCACGGCTCGTGGTTTTCACTCGTGGTTTCTGGCCATAAAGTCAGGCTGCAGAAGGCAAACCACGAGTCAATAGGATGACTCTTCAACTGGGATATGACCCATAAACCTGAGCCGTAGTTCTAGGCTCAACATTCACGCTGTAGATGAGGAACTACGAGTCAGCAGGATGGGTCGTAGAATGAACTACGGTCCATAGACCTGAGTCGTAGTTCTTGGGGAACGTATTGATATCTAGTTTAGGTTTCACGAGTTGACAGTATGGTCCATGGTCCAAACTATGGTCCGTAGAATCAACCCGTGGTTCTCAGACCAGAAGTTGAACTGCAGGCGTCAAACCACGGTTCCATTCCATGACTCGTGGTTCTAACCACGGTCCATGGTTTGGACTCGTAATTCCTGGAAACATGAAATTTTTCAGAGGTTTAAACTTAGAAAGCTGGTTCGATTTCCAGGATGTTACACCCCTAAACGAGAAATACTATAAAGATCCTTAGCCAATTCCGTTCTTTCTTTTTCCACTTGTGACAAACTATCCATAGACAATATGCTAAGTGCATCAACTACTACATTGACCTTACTCGAATAGTAAAGCACACTCATGTCATAACCCTTAAGCAGCTCAAGCCACCTTCTTTGTCAAAGATTCAACTTCTTTTAAGTGAAAACATAATGGAGGATCTTATGATTGATAAACATATCCACATGGACACCATATAAGTAGTATCTTCAAATTTTTAACGCAAAAACTATTGTTGCTAACTCAAGATCATGAGTTGGGTAGTTTTTTTCATGAACCTTAAGCTATCTAGAAGCGTAAGCAATAACCTTACGATGATGCATCAAAAACCAACCCCATCCAACCCTAGATCATCACAATAAATAACAAAGCCATTTGAGCCCTCTGGCAAAGTCAAAACTTATAACACCTCAGAAATTGAACCAGCTTTCTAAGTTCAAAACTCTAAAAAATTTCATGTTTTTAGGAATTATGGATCCAATCCATGGACAAAGAAAGGATCTGTGGAATGACTTCTACAGGTCAGCCTCTCATCTAAGAACCACGAGTTGGTTCTACGGACCGTAGTTCATTCTACGGACCATAAAGTCGACTCGTGGAACTTGAATTAGAGAGTTGCCTGTTTCCTCAGGAACTATGAGTTACTTTTACGGACCTTGGTTTGAACCACGAACCGTAATATCCACTCGCAGAATTAAATCAGAGACCATGCCAGTTCCCAAGGGTGATGACTTGGGTCTACGACCCGTGATTCATTCTATGGGTCCGTCTTGTTGACGCGTAGACTACTTTCTGTAGATTGTCTAATTGGCTAGGAACCATGAGTTAGAACCATGAGTCATTGTTCAAACGATGGCCCGTAGAACCGACCCGTGATTCCTGAAGCTGACCCATTTTCCAACTTTTTCTTAATTATGTTTCGGGGGTATTTTAGTCTTTACCCACCCTTTTAACTCCTAAATGATGTCATTTTGACTATTTCAAGGAGGGTTTTCACCCTCATTAGCCTAAGTTCCTTCTCAAATCTTCATTCTTCTCCCAAAAAGGAAAAGTTCTTCTCCAAGCTCCAAGTCTCAAGCTCCAAGATCAAGTCTCCTAAATCTTTTTGATTCAAGAGGGTTAGCTTCAATCAAGGTATGTGGGTATTCAACAATGGGTTTCTTCCACCCTTGTGCCCAAAACCCCAAATCTCAAATTGTGATTTCATGAACTTTCAAATTAGGGTTCTTATTCAATTCTTATGGGTTTTGCTATAAATTGTCTTCTTATGATTTTGTTATAGAATTCTATTAAATTGCATGATTTTGCATGGATTTTTACATATGAATTCTTATCTCATGAATTGAAGCTAATTATGGCAAATTCTACATACATGAATTGATTTAAGCATTTTGGAAAAATTGATAGCATGATTTTGTAAATTTTCAAGCAAGTGCATGCCTAGTTCCTATATTCTATGAAATTATATGTTATTATGAGATTGAGCTAAGGCCATGCTAGTTTTCAAGTTATAAATTATTATGCAAGACAAGATACCCGATGTTCCATCAATGTTCATAAACCATTTTTCCTAAAACCAAGGTTTGTGAGTAGTATGATAATTTGGGGTATGAACATGTTTATGAACAAGCTTGACATCAAGATATGTCACATGTATGTGAGCTCATGTTATATATTTTGGGAGTAGTATTTAGCACCAAGATCACCCAAGTCCAAAACTATGTTGCCACCGTAGGTTGCCCTCCGAGGCTTATGAAAGGATCCTTATGACATGGTTCTAACCTTGGCCGGTTAGGACAACCTTTTTCAATGTGAGTGCATGACACTGGACTCCATGTAGCTCAATATGATTTATGTCAGTTACGAGAAACTCCCACATGATTATTTTCAAGCTATGAAGTTATATGACTCTATACTTTGAACTCTTACTTTAATTCATGTCTTATGTTTTACATTTCAATGTTTTACTTATGTCTCTTCCTTACTTAATGAGTTTGTTTTCAGCATGTTTTAAACTATTTTATCATGTTCATGCACGTATCACATATTCGGTATATTCCATAGTACTGACACATATCTTGCGCTGCATCCTTTGATGATGCAGATTCAGGTGTCCCTTCTCAGACCCATGGCTACATCTTCCAGGCCACTCCCTGTCAGCTGTTGTTGAGTCCTCTTAGGATGAGGACTAGTTATATTCTTAGTCTGTGTTGGTTACTTATTTTCGTACTTTGAGTTAGCTAGGGTCTTGTCCTAGCAACTCTGTATGTCATGAATAGAGGCTTTCTAGATATAGACAGCTTTCGAGTCTCTTTCTAGATTTTGTATTCCTATTCGACTGATTATCCATTTATGTAATTCTGGATTTATCTATTATGCTTCCGCTTATCTAATGTTTTGCTTGAGTATGCTATGACTAAGGGTCAGCTTGGGGCACTTATGGTCCCAAGTCCCATGTTACGTCCAGGGGGTAACCTCGGGGCGTGACAAACTTGGTATCAGAGCCTCAGGTTCAAGAGTCCTAGGATGTCAGAAAGCCACATCGAGTAGAGTCTCTTTCATGTGTGTGAAGTGCTCCACACATATGAGAAATAAGCTATGAGATGTATTAGAAAACTTCACTTCTTTTATGATCATATCATGCGATAGAGCTTGACTCTAATGTTCCTCTAATCCTTATCTTGTTATGTTTCAGATCATGCCTCGACATGCTCTGCCTAACAAAGTTGCCCGAGATGCTGCTCCTCCAGTCCCGGCCCCCGAGGTCACTAATGAGGAGTTCAAGAACGCCATCCATTTGCTAGTCCAGACCTTAGCCGCTCAGGCCAATCAGCAGTCTCCTTCACCCTCAAAGTGGGGTAACGGCTAGAGTTTATGACTTTATTTGTATGAACCCTCCTGAGTTCTGGGGTTCGAAGGTGAGTGAGGATCCGCTCAACTTTATTGATGAAGTGAAGAAGATATTTGATATCATGCAAGTGGTTGGTGCTGATTGTGTGGAGCTTGCATCCTTTCAACTCAAGGATGTGGCTCATATCTCGTTCACACAATGGAAGGAAGCTAGAACTAGGGACGTGGTTCCTATGACTTGGGAGTGTTTTGAGAGAGCTTTCCTCGACCAGTTCTTTCCACGAGAGTTGAGGCAAGATAAGGTTGAGGAGTTTGTGAACTTAAGACAGGGATGTATGACTGTTCAGGAGTACAGCTTGAAGTTCACTCAATTGTCTAGTTATACCCCCTCTATGGTAATGGACCTGCATGATCAGATGAGCAAGTTTATGTATGGGGTTTCAGATTTGGTGAAGAAGGCGTGTAGGTCTGCTATGCTGTTAGGTGATATGACTATTTCCAGGCTCATGACCCATGCTCACTAGATCGAGAGAGATAGGCTTAGGGAGATTGCTAAATAGAACAAGAGGGATAAATCCGAGGGTTCAGGTTTTGGCCATCAGAAGTCTGGTGGCGGACATCGCTCCTCATTCTAGAAGAAGTCATCAGGACCCGTTCATTCTTCTGCAAGTGCTCCTACCCAGGCATAGAAGCCTCATAATGATCAGACTGGTAGAGGATCTGGTTTCTATTCACATTCCCAGGGGAGTGTTGCTGAGGGATGTTCCCACCCTTTTTGCGACAAGTATGGAAAGAATCACCTGGGAGAGTGTCATTTGGGCACAAGTGAATGCTTTGGATGTGGACAAGTTGGACACATGATTAGAGACTGCCCTTTAGCTAAGAAGGGGCAGGGAGGTGGTAGGACTCAGTCTACCCCAGAATCTTCAGGAGGTCGACCAGCCCAGCAGGGCACAACTTCTAGTTCTAGTGGTCAGCGCCAGAACTGCCTTTATGCTATGTCCTCTCGTTAGGATCATGAGGGTTCCCCAGATATTGTTATTGGTACATGAAAGTCTTCTCTTTCGATGTGTATGCTTTGTTGGACCCCGGTGCCTCCTTATCTTTTGTGACCCTTTATGTAGCATGCAAGTTTGAAATTTGTTTTGAATTGCTTTTAGAACCCTTTTGTGTCTCTACTCCATTTGGTGAGTCATTCCTAGCCAAAAGAATATACCAAAATTTTCCCATATCAGTCCTCCATAGAGTCACTTCAGTGGATTTGGAAGAGTTGGAGATGACGGATTTTGATGTTATTCTTGGTATGGATTGGTTGCATGCTTGTTATGCTTTGGTTGATTGTCATACTCGGGTTGTCAGTTTCAAGTTTCCTAATGAGCCCGTCTTAGAATGGCAAGGTAGTCCCCCATCCTCGAAAGGTCATTTAATATCTTATCTTAAGGCTAGGAAGATGATCTCTAAGAGTTATGTATATCACATTGTTTAGGTTATGGACACAGAGTCTGAGACCCCTTCTTTCCAGTCAGTTCCTATTGTGAGTGAGTTTACTGAGGTGTTTCTTGAGGATTTTCCTAGAGTCCCTCCAAGGGCGGGAGATCAACTTTGGGATAGACCTCATTCCAGATACATATCCTATCTCTATTCCTCTCTATAGAATAGCTCCAGCGGAACTTAAAGAATTGAAGGATCAATTGAAGGATCTTCTTGATAAGGGTTTCATCATGCCTAGTATATCTCCTTAGGGTGCTCCAGTGTTGTTTGTGCATAAGAAGGATGGTTCTCTCTGGATGTGTATTAATTATCGGTAATTGAACAAGGTCACAATTAAGAATAAGTATCCCATTCCTAGTATTGATGACTTGTTCGATCAGCTTCAGGGTGCTAATTGTTTCTCTAAGATTGATCTTAGATTCGGGTATTATCAGCTTCATGTCAGAGAGTGTGATATTCCAAAGACAGCCTTCAGGACTCGGTATGGTCACTATGAGTTTGTAGTCATGTCTTTTGGACTAACCAATACTCATGCAGATTTTATGGGTTTGATGAATCATGTGTTCAAGCAGTATTTGGACTTGTTTGTGATTTTGTTCATTGAAGATATTCTTATCTATTCTCGGAGTGAGGAGGAGCATGCGAGCCACTTGAGAGTTGTGTTGCAAATTCTCAAGGACGTCAGTTGTTTGCTAAGATTAGCAAGTGTGAGTTATGGATGCAGTTTGTAGCTTTTCTGGGTCACATTCTGATAGGAGATGGTATTCATGTGGATTCGCAAGAGATTGAAGCAGTGAAGATCTGGCCTAGACCTACTTCCCCGTCAGATATTTGGAGTTTCTTTGGTTTGGTTGGTTATTATAGGAGGTTTGTGGAGGGGTTCTCTTCCATTGCTTCACCTTTGACTTGATTGACTCAGAAAAAGGTAAAATTCCAGTGGTCCAATTCGTGTGCGAAGATTTTTTAGGAATTTAAGACTAGGTTGACCACCGCTCCAGTGTTGACCCTACCCAGAGTTTGAATGATTTTGTGGTTTATTGTGATGCTTCCAAGGCCGGGCTGGGTGGTGTGTTAATGCAGTGAGGAAAGGTAATTGCTTATGCTTCTAGATAGCTTAAGACTCATGAGAAGAACTACCCTACTCATGATCTTGAGTTGGCAGCCGTGGTCTTTTCTTTGAAGATTTGAAGATATTACTTGTATGGCGTTCATATGGATGTGCTCACCGATCATAAGAGTCTCCAATATGTGTTTACTCAGAAAGAATTGAATTTACGACAAAGAAGATGGATTGAGCTTCTTAAGGATTATGACATGAGTGTGCTTTACCATCTGGGTAAAGCCAATATCGTGGCAGATGCACTTAGTAGACTATACATGGGTCGTGTGACCTTGATTGAAGATGGGAAGAAGGAATTGGTGAAAGATTTTCTGTAACACCATGGAAATCAAACCAGCTATCTAAGTTAAAATCTTAGAATAATTTCATGTTTCAGAAATGACGGGTCCAAACCATGGACAGTGATTTGAACCATGGGTCGTGGAATGGAATCGTGATTCCCCTTGATTGATTCAGCCTCTGGTCTGGAACCACGAGTTGGTTCTACCAATCGTTGTTCAAACTACGGGTCCGTCTTGTCTCCTCATGGAACTCAGATCAGAGGGTTGGCAAGTTCCTCTGAAATGATGACTCCATTATACGACTCGTCGTCCAAATGATGAGCCATAGTCCTGACTCGTGGTTTGACCAAGGACCAGCTAGGTCCCCAGGAACCACGACTCCAAACGATGATCCGTCGTTCATTCTACGGGTCCGTCCTGTTGACCCGTAGAAGTGCTTCTGCAGCCTGAAAGTTCCTGTCAGGAACCACTAGTGGAACCACATGTCGTGATTCAATTGACGACCCTTAGAACCGACCCGTGGCCCCTGACACCGACCATTTTTCCAGCTTTTCTTAATTAAGTCCCAGGGGTATTTTAGTCATTACCCACTCTTTTAACTCCTAAATGATGTCTTTTTGACTATTTCAAGAAGGGTTTTCACCCTCATTAACCTAAGTTCCTTCTCATTACTTCACTTCTCCCAAAAAGAGGAAAATTCTTCTCCTTGCTTCAAGTCTCAAGCTCCAAGTTCAAGCCTCCTAAGTCTTTCCAATTCAAGTGGGTTACCTTCAATCAAGGTATGTGGGTAATCAACAATGGGTTCCTTTCACCCTTGTGCTCAAAACCCCTAATTCAAATTTTAATTTCATGGTCTTCAAATTAGGGTTCTTATCCAATTCTCATGAATTTTGCTAAATATGGTCTTCTCATGGTTTGATTATGAAATTACTATTAAAATTGCATGATTTCACATGGGTTTTTACATATTAACTCTTATTTCATGCATTGAAGTTTAACCATGGAAATTCCTACATGCATGAAGTTGATTTAACCAAATTGGATTTTGATAGCATGTTCCTTATGGGTTTTCAAGCATGTGCATGCCTAGTTCCTATGTTCTTGAAAATATATGTATTATGAAATTGAACTAGAGTCATGCAAAGTTTTACAAGTCATGAAGTATGCAAATTTCACAAGTTATGAAGTATTATGCAAGACAAGACACTCGATGTTCCATCAATGTTCATGAATCGATTTCTAAACCCTACTTCATGAGTAGTATGATGATCCAAGGTATGAACAAGTTATGAACAAGTTTGGCATCAGATATGTCACATATATATGAGCTCATTTTATATGTTTTGGGAGTAGTATTTAGCACTGAGAGACGAGGGTTCAGATAACCCAAGTCCAAAACTACGTTGCCACCGTAGCCTTTGTGGCTTATCATGACATGATCCTGGTACGACATGGTTCTAACCTTGGCCGGTTAGGACAACTCTTTTCAGTGGGGGTACATGACACTGGACTCCATGTAGCTCAGCATGATTTAATGTCGGTTAAGAGAAACTCCCACATGTTATTTTCAAGCTATGAAGTTACATGATTCTATACTATAAAACTTAAGCTTTATTTCAAGTTTCAAGTTTTATACCTTGATATTTATTCATGTTCTTTCTTTACGTAACAAGTTCATTCTTAAACATCTTTTAAACTGATTTTATCATGATTCATGCATTGCTTGCATACTCGGTACATCCTATAGCACTGACGCATATCTTGCGATGCATCCTTTGATGATGCAGATTCAGGAGTCCCTTCCCAGGCACATGGCTAGAGCTTCCAGGCCACTCTATCTGTGAGTTGTTGGTGAGTCCTCTTAGGCCGAGGACTAGTCATGCTATTATCTTGTGTTAGATTTTAATTTCTGTACTTCAAGTTAGCTAGGGTCTTGTCCTAGCAACTCTTTATGTCATAAGTAGAGGTTTTTCAGACATAGACAGTATTCGAGTCTTTTGGGTCTTGTATGCCTATTTGGCTTGACTATCCATTTATGTTATTCTGACTTTATCTATTATGCTTTTGCTTATCTTTTGTTATTCTTGAGAATGCTATGACCAAGGTTAGCTTGGGGCACTTGTGGTCCCAAGTCCCGTGTTACGTCTAGGGGGTAACCTGAGGGTGTGACAAACTTGGTATCAGAGCCTCAGGTTCAAGAGTACTAGGATGTCTAAAAGCCGCATCGAGTAGAGTCTCTTTCATGTGTGTGAAGCATGCCACACATATGAGAGGGAAGCTATGAGGTGTCTTAGAAAACTTCACTTCTTTCATGATCATGTTGTGAGATAGAGCTTAACTCTTATGTTCCTCTAATCCTCCTTGTACATTTCAGATTATGCCTCCCCGATGTGCTATGCCTCCCCGAGCCACTCGAAATGATGTTCCTCCTATTCCGGTCCCCGATGTCACGAATGAGAAGTTCAGAAATGCCATCCATTTGCTAGCCCAGACTTTGGCCACTCCGACCAATCAGCAGGCTCCTGCCCTTGTTCATCTATAAGGTGGGGTAGTGGCCCGAGTGTGTGACTTTATCCATATGAACCCGCCTGAATTCTGGGGTTCAAAAGTTAGTGAGGACCCACTCAAATTTATTGATGAAGTGAAGAAGATCTTAGAGGTTATGCAAGTGGTTGGTGTTGATTGTGTTGAGCTTGCATCCTATCAACTCAAGGATTTAGCTCATATTTGGTTCACGTAATGGAAGGAGGCTAGGGTGAGGGACACGATCCCTATGACTTGGGAGTGTTTTGAGAGGGCCTTTCTTGATAGGTTCTTTCCCTGAGAGTTGAGGCAAGCGAAGGTGGAGGAATTTGTGAACTTGAGACAGGGGTCGATGTCAGTTCAAGAGTATAGACTAAAGGTCACTCAGTTGTCTAGATATTCTCCCTCCATGGTAGCAGACCCGCAAGATCAAATGAACAAGTTTATATATGGGGTTTCTAATGTGGTAAAGAAAGAGTGTAGGTGTGACTTGTTGTTGAGTGATATGAACATCTCCCAACTTATAACTCATGCCCAACAGATTGAGGGTGAAAAGCTAAGGGAGATTGCGAGGAAGAATAAGAGAACTAGATCTGAGGGATCCGGTTTTGGTCATCACAGGTCTGGAGGTGGACATCACTCTTCTTTCTAGAAAAAGTCATCAGGATCCGTGCATTCTTCTTCTAGTACTCCTACCCAGGCTCAGAGGCCATATCATGATCAGTGTGGTAGAGGACCTGGTTCCTATTCCTAGTCTTAGGGAAGTGTTGCTAAGGGACCTTCCCATCTAGTTGCAACAAGTATGGAAAGAATCACCCGGGAGAGTTTCATTTGGGCACGGGTCCATGCTTTGGGTATGGACAGGCTAGACACGTGATTAAAGATTGCCCTTCAACTAAGAAGGGTCAGGGAGGTGGTAGGACTCAGTCTGTCCCAGCAGCTTCAGGAGGTAGATCAGCCCAGTAGGGCACAACTTCTAGTTCTGATGGTCAGTGCCACAACTACCTTTATGATATGTCCTCCTATCAGGATCATGAGAGTTCTCCAGATGTTGTCACTGGTATGTTGAAAGTCTTCTCTTTCGATGTGTATACTTTGTTGGACCCCGGTGCATCCTTATCTTTTGTGACCCCTTATATAGCATGCAAATTCAAAGTATATCTTGAATTGCTTTTAGAACCCTTTTGTGTTTCTACTCCTGTTGGTGAGTCAACCTTAGCCAAAAGTATCTATCGAAATTGCGCTATCGCAGTCCTTCGTAGGGTCACTTTAGCGGATCTAGTAGAATTAGAGATGACTAATTTTGATGTCATTCTTAGTATGGATTGGTTGTATGTATGTTATGCTTCTGTTGATTGTCGTACTTGGGTTATCAGTTTCAAGTTTCCTAATGAACCTGTTTTAGAATAGCAAGGTAGTCCCCCTTCCTCGAAAGGTCACTTCATATCTTATCTTAAGGCTAGGAAGATGATTTTAAAGGGGTATGTTTATCAGATAGTGCGGGTTATGGACACGGCGTCCAAAACCCCATCCCTTCAGTCTATTCCTGTTGTGAAGGAGTTTCCAGAAGTGTTTCCCGAGGATTTGTCCGGAGTCCCTCCCGAGCGGGAGATAGACTTTGGGATAGATCTTCTCCCAGATATGAACCCTATCTTTATTTCTCCCTATATATTGGCTCCCACGGAACTCAAAGAGTTGAAAGATCAGTTGAAGGATCTTCTGGATAAAGGTTTCATCAGGCCTAGCATTTCTCCATGGGATGCCCCAGTTTTATTTGTTTGGAAGAAGGATAGTTCTATTAGAATGTGTATTGACTACCGTTAGTTGAACAAGGTCACAATCAAGAATAAATATCCCATTCCTAGGATTGATGACTTGTTCGATCAGCTTTAAGGTGCTAGTTTCTTCTCCAAAATCGACCTTAGATTCGATTATCATCAGCTTCGTATTAAAGAGTGATATTCCGAAGACAGTCTTCAGAACTAGGTATGGTCATTATGAATTTGTTGTGATGTCTTTTGGTCAAATGAATGCTCCCGTAACCTTTATGGATTTGATGAATCGTGTGTTCAAACAGTACTTGGATATATTTGTGATTGATTTCATTAATGATATCCTCATCTACTCTCAAAGTGAGGAGGAGCATGCAGACCACTTGAGGGTTGTGTTGCAAACTCTCAAGGATAGACAGTTGTTTGCTAATTTTAGCAAGTGTGAGTTCTGGATGCAGTCAGTTGCCTTTTTGGGTCATATTGTGACTAGTGATGGTATCCAAGTTGATTCTCAAAAGATAGAGGCAGTAAAGAACTGGCCTAGACCTACTTTCACATCTGATATTAGGAGCTTTTTGGGTTTGGCTAGTTACTACAGGAGGTTTGTGGAAGGATTTTCTTTCATTGCTGCCCCTCTTAACCGATTGACTCAGAAAAAGGTAAAATTTCAGTGGTCCGACTTGTGTGAGAAGAACTTTCAGGAATTGAAGACTAGATTGACCACAACTCCAGCGTTAGCTCTACCCGAGGGCTCAGATGATTTTGTTATGTATTGTGATGCTTCTAGGATTGGTTTGGGTTGTGTTTTGATGCAGCGTGGTAGGGTGATTACTTATGCTTCAAGACAGCTTAAGACTCATGAGAAGAACTATCCTACTCATGATCTTGAGTTGGCAGCTGTGGTCTTTGCTTTGTAGATTTGGAGACATTATTTGTATAGGGTGCATGTGGATGTATTCATCGATTATAAGAATCTTCAGTATGTGTTCACTCAAAGGGAATTGAATTTGTGACAAAAGGAGATTGCTTGAGCTCCTTAAGGATTATGATATGAGTGTGCTTTACCATCCGGGTAAGGCCAATGTCGTGGCGGATGCTTTAAGTAGACTGTCCATGGGAAGTGTGTCTTCTGTTGAATATGGGAAGAATGAGTTGGTTAAGGAGGTTCATAGGATAGCTCGGTTGGGAGTTTGCCTTATGGACTCGACAGAAGGTGGTGTGATTATACAAAATGGTGCTGAATCATCTTTGGTAGCTGAGGTGAAGGCAAATAAAGACGAAGATCCTATTCTACTTCAGCTTAAGGGTGCAGTTCATCAGCAGCGGGTGGAGGTTTTCTCCCAAGGGGGAGATGGTGTGCTTTATTACCAGGGTCGCTTATGTGTGCCAGATGTAGATGGGTTGATATAGCATATTCTGACCGAGGCCCACAGTTCTAGATATTCCATTCATCCGGGTGCTACTAAGATGTACCGTGATCTACGGGAAGTCTTTTGGTGGAATGGTATGAAGAGGAACATAGCCGGGTTTATGGCTAAGTGTCCCAACTGTCAATAGGTAAAGGTGGAGCATCAAAGGCCAGGTGGCATGATTCAAGATATTGACCTTCCCACTTGGAAGTGGAAAGCAATCAATATGGACTTTATTACTGGCTTGCCTCATACTCGAAGGCAACATGATTCCATTTGGGTGATTGTCAATCGGATGACCAAGTCATCCCACTTCTTGGCTATTAAGACTACTGATTCAGTAGATAGCCAGACTCTACATCCGGGAGATAGTTCGATTGTATGGTGTTCCCTTGTCTATCATTTCTGATAGAGGTCCTCAGTTTACATCTCAGATTTGGAGATCATTCCAGAAAGGTCTTGGTACCCAGGTGAAGCTTAGCACAACTTTTCATCCTCAGACAGACGGCTAGGTAGAGCGCACTATTTAGGCTTTGGAGGATATGTTGAGAGCGTGTGTGATTGATTTCAAAGGTAATTGGGATGATCACTTACCTCTTATCGAGTTTGCCTACAAGAACAGCTTTCACTCTAACATCCAGATGGCTCCATATGAGGCACTTTATGGTCGAAGATGTAGATCTCCTATTGGTTGGTTTGAGGTAGGTGAGAAAGCCTTGATTGGTCCAGATACGGTTCATGAGACTTTGGAGAAGGTTCAGCTTATTAGGGAAAGATTAAATACCGCTCAGAGTCGACATAAATCTTATGCAGATGTGAGAAGGAGGGAGTTAGAATTTGAAGTTGATGATTGGGTTTTCCTAAAGGTGTCACCCATGAAGAGTGTGATGAGGTTTGGAAAGAAAGGAAAGCTTAGTCCCTGTTTTGTAGGTCCTTATCTGATTTTGAGGAGAGTTGGTAGCGTTGCGTATGAGTTGGAGTTGACAACAGAGTTGGAAACGGTTCACCCAGTTTTCCATGTTTCCTTGTTGAAGAAGTGTATTGGTAATCCGACCTCGATTGTTCCCTTAGAGTATGTGGGTGTGAAGGATAGCCTCACCTTTGAGGAGGTTTCCGTCGAGATCCTTGATCATCAGATTCGGAGGTTGAGGAACAAAGAAGTCGCTTCAGTGAAAGTCCTTTGGAGAAATAAGCTTGTAGAGGGTGCTATTTGGGAAGCGAAGGAAGTTATGAAGGCCAAATATCCTCATCTCTTTCCTTCCGATTTAGTTCCATCTTGAGGTACTAGTTTCCTCCTTAGTATGTCCCTCCGATTCTATTCCATCAGTTACTCTCATGATTCTAGCATGCATCCATTTTTTACGAAGTTAGTTTATCATGTTTTTAAGTTGAAAGGTTTAGTTTTTATGTTTACTCTTTGACCTCCATGTTATGTTGCTGGTAGGGTTGTTTTCTCTTCAGTTTTCCTTTGCTTAGTCTTCATTCGAGGACGAATGATCCCAAGGAGGAGATATTATAACACCCCGGATATAAAACTAGCTATCTTAGTTAAAATCTCAAAAAAAATCATGTTTCAGGAATGATGGGTCCAAACACAGACCGTGGTTTGAATCATGGGTCGTGGAATAGAACCGTGATTCCCCTTGATTGATTCAGCCTCTGGTCTGGAACCACGAGTTGGTTCTACGGATCGTGTTTCAAACCACGGGTCCATCCTGTCCACTCGTGGAACTCAGATCAGAGGGTTGGCAAGTCCTTCTGAAATTACGACTCCATTCTATGACTCGTCGTCCAAACAATGAGTCGTAGTCCTGACTCGTGGTTTGACCAAGGACTAGCTAGGTCCCCAGGAACCACGACTCCAAATGACAATCCATCGTTCATTCTAGGGTCCGTCCTGTTGACCCGTAGAAGTGCTTCTGCATCCTGAAAGTTCCTGTCAGGAACAACGAGTGGAACCACGGGTCGTGATTCAAACGACGACTCGTAAAACCAACCTGTGGTCCTTGACACCGACCATTTTTCCAGCTTTTTCTTAATTAAGTCCCAGGGGTATTTTAGTCATTATCCACTCTTTTAACTCCTAAATGATGTCGTTTTGACTATTTCAAGAAGGGTTTAAACACTCATTAGCCTAAGTTCCTTCTCATTACTTCACTCTTCTCCTAAAAGGGGAAAATTCTTCTCCAAGCTTCAAGTCTCAAGCTCCAAGTTCAAGCCTCCTAAGTCTTTCCAATTCAAGTGGGTTACCTTCAATCAAGGTATGTGGGTAATCAACAATGGGTTCCTTTCACCCTTGTGCTCAAAACCCCTAATTCAAATTTTAATTTCATGGTCTTCAAATTAGGGTTCTTATCCAATTCTCATGAATTTTGCTAAATATGGTCTTCTCATGGTTTGATTATGAAATTACTATTAAAATTGCATGATTTCACATGGGTTTTTACATATTAACTCTTATTTCATGCATTGAAGTTTAACCATGGAAATTCCTACATGCATGAAGTTGATTTAACCAAATTGGATTTTGATAGCATGTTCCTTATGGGTTTTCAAGCATGTGCATGCCTAGTTCCTATGTTCTTGAAAATATATGTATTATGAAATTGAACTAGAGTCATGCAAAGTTTTACAAGTCATGAAGTATGCAAATTTCACAAGTTATGAAGTATTATGCAAGACAAGACACTCGATGTTCCATCAATGTTCATGAATCGATTTCTAAACCCTACTTCATGAGTAGTATGATGATCTGAGGTATGAACAAGTTATGAACAAGTTTGGCATCAGATATGTCACATATATATGAGCTCATGTTATATGTTTTGGGAGTAGTATTTAGCACTGAGAGACGAGGGTTCAGATAACCCAAGTCCAAAACTACGTTGCCACCGTGGGTTGTCCTCTGAGGCTTATCATGACAGGATCCTGGTACGACATGGTTCTAACCTTGGCCAGTTAGGACAACTCTTTTTAGTGGGGGTACATGATGCTGGAATCCATATAGCTCAGCATGGTTTAATGTCGGTTAAGAGAAACTCCCACATATTATTTTCAAGCTATGAAGTTATATGATTCTATACTATGAAACTTAAGCTTTATTTCAAGTTTCATGTTCTATACCTTGATATTTATTCATGTACTTTCTTTACGTAACAAGTTCATTGTTAAACATGTTTTAAATTGATTTTATCATGATTCATGCATTGCTCGCATACTCGGTACATCCTATAGTACTGATACATATCTTGCGCTTCATCCTTTGATGATGCAGATTCAGGAGTCCCTTCCCAGGAACATGGCTAGAGCTTCTAGGCCACTATATTTGTCAATTATTGGTGAGTCCTCTTAGGCAGAGGACTAGTCATGCTATTAGCTTGTGTTAGATTTTCATTTCCATACTTCGAGTTAGATAGGGTCTTGTGCTAGCAACTCTTTATGTCATAAGTAGAGGTTTTTCAGACATAGACAGTATTCGAGTCTTTTGGGTCTTGTATGCCTATTTGGCTTGACTATCCATTTATGTTATTCTGACTTTATCTATTATGCTTCCGCTTATCTTTTTTTATGCTTGAGAATGCTATGACCAAGGGTTAGCTTGGGGCACTTGTGGTCCCAAGTCCCGTGTTACGTCTAGGGGGTAACCTTAGGGCGTGGCATGTTCATCGACTTTCCTGATTGGGAGTGCGACTTATGGACTCTGTTGAGGGTGGGGTTATTGTTTAGAATGGTTCCGAGTCATCCTTCGTAGCTGAGGTGAAGGAAAAGCGAGACAGTGATCCGATTTTGCTTCAGCTAAAGAGTGCAGTCCATCAGCAAAGGGTTGAGGGTTTCTCCCAAGGGGGAATGGTGTGCTTCGTTATCAGGGTCAATTGTGTGTGCCAGATATAGATGGGTTGTGACTGCAGATTTTGACTGAGGCTCATAATTCCAGATATTCCATTCATCTGGGTGCCACCAAGATGTACCGTGATCTACAGAAAGTCTTTTGGTGGAATGGTATGAAGAGGGACATAGCCTGGTTTGTGGCTAAGTGTCTCAACTATCAGCAAGTGAAAGTGGAGCATCAGCGACTGGGTGGCACGATTCAGTATATTGACCTTCCCACTTGGAAATGGGAAGCGATCACTATGGACTTCATTACAGGTTTGCCTCATACTCGAAGGCAACATAATTCGATTTGGGTGATTGTCGACCGGATGACCAAGTCATCCCACTTCTTGGCTGTTAAGACTATAGATTCAGTGGATGATTATGCTAGACTCTACATCTAGGAGATAGTTAGATTGCATGGTGTTCCTTTGTCCATCATTTCAGATAGGGGTACTCAATTTACTTCTCAGTATTGGAGATCATTTCAGAGAGGTCTTGGTACTCAGGTGAAGCTTAGCACAACTTTTCATCCTCAGACAGATGGCCAGGCAGAGCGTACTATTCAGCCTTTGGAGGATATGTTGAGGGCTTATGTGATTGATTTCAAAGGTAATTGAGATGATCACTTACCTCTTATCGAGTTTGCCTACAACAACAGCTTCCACTCTAGCATCTAGATGGCTCCTTATGAGGCCCTTTATGGTCAGAGGTGTAAATCTCCTATTGGTTAGTTCGAGGTTGGTGAGGCAGCCTTGATTGGTCCATATTCTGTGCATAAGACTATGGATAAGTTTCAGCTTATTAGGGAGAAGTTGAAGACCACTCAGAGTCGACAGAAATCCTATGCAGATGTGAGGAGGAGGGAGTTAGAGTTCGAGGTGGATGATTGCGTGTTTCTTAAGGTGTCGCCCATGAAGGGTGTGATGAGATTCGAGAAAAAAGGGAAGCTTAGTCCTTGTTTTGTAGGTCCTTATCAGATTCTGAGGAGAGTTGGTAAGGTTGCTTATGAGTTGGATTTGCCATCAGAGTTAAAAGCGGTTCATCCGATTTTCCATGTTTCCTTGTTCAAGAAGTGTGTTGGTGATCCGACCTTGATTGCTCCTTTGGAGGATGTAGGTGTGAAAGATAGTCTCACCTATGAGGAGGTTCACGTAGAGATTCTTGATTGTCAGATCCGGAGGTTGAGAAACAAAGAAATCGCCTCGGTGCAAGTTCTTTGGAGGAACCAGCTTGTAAAGAGAGCTACTTGGGAAGCGGAAGATGCCATGAAGGCCAAATATCCCCATCTCTTTTCTTCCAATTCAGTTTTAGCTCGAGGTAATAGTTTCATCCTTACTACGTCTCTCCATATCTAATCCATCAGTTCCTTTCATGATCTTAACATGCATTCAAGTTTTCGAAGTTGATTCAGTCATGTTTTAAGATAAAAAGTTCAATTTTCATGTTTATTCCTTGATTTCCATGTCTTTTGGACTGGTTGGGCTATTTTCTCTTCAGTTTTCCCTTGTTTAGTCTTCATTCGAGGACGAATGATCCCAAGGAAGAGATATTGTAACATCAGAATTGAACCAGCTTTCTAAGTTCAAAACTCTAAACAAATTCATGTTTCCAAGAATTATGTATCCAAAACACGGACCGTGGTTTGAACCAAGTGTCGTGCAAAGGATCCGTGGAATTACTTCTGCAGGTCAGCCTCTGATCTAAGAACCACGAGTTGATTATACAGACCATAGTTCATTCTACAGACCAAAAATTTGACTCGTGGAACTTGAATTAGAGAGTTTCCTATTTCCTCAGGAACCACGAGTGACTTCTACGGACCGTGGTTTGAACCACGGACCGTAATGTCCACTCGTGGAATTGAATCAGAGACCATGCCAATTCCCAGGGGTGACAATTTGGGTCTACGACTCGTGATTCATTCTACGGGTGTCACGCCCCGAGGTTACCCCCTGGACATAACACGGGACTTAGGACCACAAGTGTCCCAAGCTAACCCTTGGTCGTAGCATTCTCAAGTATAACAAAGATAAGCGGAAGCATAATAGATAAAGTCGGAATAGCATAAATTGATAATCAAGTCAAATAAGAATACAAGATCCATAAGAAGACTCAAATACTCGCTATGACTGAAAAGCCTCTACTTATGACATAAAGAGTTGCTAGGATAAGACCTTAGCTAACTCGAAGTACGGAATGAAAAGATTAACACAAGCTAATAACATGACTAGTCCTCGACCTAAGAGAACTCACCAATAGCTGACAGATAGAGTGGCCTAGAAGCTCTAGCCACGTTCCTGGGAAGGGACTCCTGAATCTGCATCATCAAAGGATGCAGCGCAAGATATGCGTCAGTACTATAGGATGTACCGAGTATGCGAAATATGCATAAATAATATGAAAGCTTGCTTAAAACATAATTGAAAACTTAGTTCATCCATAATCGAAGAGGTCATAAGTAAATATCATAGTTTGAGTAATAAGCATGAGTTCGTAGTCAAAACTTAAAAATAAGATATCATAAAGCTTAGAAAACTTGAAATCATTCATACAGGAGTTTTTTATAACCGACAATAGACCATGCGAACTACATGGAATCTACATATATAACCCTAGTTAGCAAAGCTGGCCCAAACCTTGCCAAAGTACGGGCCATCATACCCAACTATATAACCCTAGTTGGCAAAGCTATCCTATGCCCCCCTAAGGTAAGGACACCATTAATCAAGATGTGGATCCACTCTCATAAGCCCATAGGGCACTTCATGTCATAACCTACACTGGCAACGTAGTTTTGGACTTGGGTAATCAAACCCTCGTTACTCGGTGCTAAATCCTACTCCCAAAATATGTACATATAGCTCATACATTCATAGTGGCACAATCTCATGCCAAATCTCGTTGAAAAGCATGAAAACACATCGGGTATCATGCAATTCTCATATCATAGGTTCTTGAAGCTTAGAATAGCCATAATTCACAACATACTTTTCCTTCTTAAATTCATGCTTGAAGTTTAGGCATGCAATTTCATAATTACATAATAACATGTTATCTAAACATGTAAACCTTCACTTGAAAACATGCAATTCAATGGAATCATACTAGAAATCAACTTTAATGCATGGGATTTTGAAACCATGTAAGGAATCTTAATCAAATCATAAATAAACCATAGGAAACCATGAATTGATGCTTAGAAACTGATTTCATAAGTTTTTCCCCAATTTAGATCAAAATCCTAATTTCACAAGTTCATAATTCAAAATAAGAATTGGGGGTTTTGAGAACAAGGGTGAAAGGAACCCATTGTTGATTACCCACATACCTTGATTGAAGATAACCCACTTGAATTGAAAAAACTTAGGAAGCTTGAACTTGGAGCTTGAGACTTGAAGCTTGAAGAAGAATTTCCCTTTTTGGGAGAAGAGTGAAGTAATGAGAAAGAACTTAGGCTAATGAGGGTGAAAACCCTTCTTGAAATAGTCAAAACGACATCATTTAGGAGTTAAAAGAGTGGATAATGACTAAAATATCCCTTGACTTAATTAGGAAAATGCTGATTTAAAATTCGGCTTCAGGTTCCATGGGTGGAGTCTACGACTCGTAGACCTAACCACGACTCGTGGTTCCTTCTTGCGGAAACTGCCTAAGATTTCAAGCTGCTGAAAGTTCCCTACGATTCAACAAGACGACTCGTGAAAGCTTCCACGAGTCGTAGGACCAAGTCGTGGGAATCAGGGGACCTGGCCACTCTCTGTCTGAGTTCCACGAGTTGGTTCCACGACCCGTGGAAACTTCCACGAACCGTGAACCTGACTTGTGGTCCTCAGACCTGAGGATTGTATGCAGGACTGGAATCATGAGTCACTTCCACGACTCGTGGAACCACCCACGGCTAGTGGACTTAACCCGTGATCCCTGAAAGTTCACAATTTTCTACAGGTTCTGAGTTTAAAAGTTGGATCGGTTTCCGGGGTGTTACAATATCTCCCCTTTGGGATCATTCATCCTCGAATGAAGACTAAGCAAGGGAAACTGAAGAGGAAACAACCCAACCAGCAACAAAACATGGAAATCAAGGAATAAACATGAAAACTGAATTTTCCAACTTAAAACATGGTTAAATCAACTTCAAAAACATGAATGCATGCTAGGATCATGAGAGTAACTGATGGAACAGGATCGGAGGAACATACTAAGGATGAAACTATTACCTCAAGATGGAACGGAATCAGAAAGAAAGAGATGGGGATATTTGGCCTTCATGGCCTCTTCCACTTCCCAAGTAGCTCCTTCAACAAGCTGATTTCTCCAAAGAACCTTTATCGAAGCAACTTCTTTGTTTCTCAACCTCCGAATTTGATGATCAAGGATTTCTGTGGGAACCTCCTCATAGTTGAGACTTTCCTTCACACCCACATCCTCCAAAGGGACAATCAAGCTCGGATCACCAACACACTTCTTCAACAAGGAAACATGAAAAATGGGATGAACCACTTCCAACTCTGATGGAAAATCCAAATCATAAGAAACCTTACCGACCTTCCTCAGAATCTGATAAGGACCTACTAAACGGGGACTAAGCTTCCCCTTCTTTCCAAATCTCATCACACCCTTCATGGGTGACACCTTTAGGAAAATCCAATCATCAACTTCAAATTCCAACTCCCTTCTCATCACATCCGCATAAGATTTTCGTCGACTCTGAGCAGTCTTCAATCTTTCCCTAATAAGCTGAACCTTCTCCATAGTCTTATGAACCAAATCTGGACCAATCAAGGCTGTCTCACCTACCTCAAACCAACCAATAGGAGATCTACATCTCTGACCATAAAGTGCGTCATACGAAGACATCTGGATGCTAGAGTGAAAGCTGTTGTTGTAGGCAAACTCGATAAGAGGTAAGTGATTATTCTAATTACCTTTGAAATCAATCACAAATGCTCTCAACATATCCTCCAAAGTTTGAATAGTACACGCTGCCTGGACATCTATCTGAGGGTGAAAAGTTGTGCTAAGCTTCACCTGGGTACCAAGACCCCTCTGAAAAGACCTCCAAAACTGAGATGTAAACTGAGGACCTCTATCAGCAATGATAGACAAGGGAATACCATGCAATCGAACTATCTCCCGGATGTAGAGTCGGGCATAATCGTTTGCTGAATCAGTAGTCTTAACAGCCAAGAAGTGGGATGACTTGGTCATCCGGTCGACAATCACCCAAATGGAATCATGTTGCCTTCGAGTACGAGGCAAACCAGTAATAAAGTCCACATTGATCGCTTCCCATTTCTAAGTGGGAAGGTCAATATCTTGAATCATGTCACCCGGCCTTTGATATTCCACCTTTACTTGTTGACAGTTGGGACACTTAGCCATAAACCCGGCTATGTCCCTCTTTATACCATTCCACCAAAAGACTTCTTGTAGATCGCGGTACATCTTAGTAGCACCTGGATGAATGGAATATCTAGAACTATGAGCCTCAGTCAGAATCTTCTGTCTCAACCCATCTATATCTAGCACACATAAGCGACCCTGAATAACGGAGAACACCATCTCCCCCTTGGGAGAAAACCTCCACCCGCTGCTGATGAACTGCACCCTTAAGCTGAAGTAGAATGGGATCCCTGTCTTGCTTTGCCTTCACCTCAGCTACCAAAGATGATTCAACACCATTTTGTACAATCACACCACCTTCTGTCGAGTCTATAAGGCAAACTCCCAACCGAGCTAGCCTATGAACCTCCTTAACCAATTTCGTTTTCCCATCTTTAACAAAAGACACACTTCCCATAGACAGTCTACTCAAAGCATCCGCCACAATATTGGCCTTACCCGGATGGTAAAGCACACTCATATCATAATCCTTAATGAGCTCAAGCCATCTCTTTTGTCGCAAATTCAATTCCTTTTGAGTGAACACATACTAAAGACTCTTATGATCGGTGAATACATCCACATGCACACCATACAAGTAATGTCTCCAAATCTTCAAAGCAAAGACCATGACTTCCAACTTAAGATCATGAGTAGGATAGTTCTTCTCATGAGTCTTAAGCTGTCTCGAAGCATAAGCAATCACCCTACCATGCTACATCAAAGCACAACCCAAACCAATCCTAAAAGCATCACAATACACAACAAAATCATCTAGGCACTTAGGTAGAGCTAACACTGGAGCTGTGGTCAATCTAGTCTTCAATTCCTGAAAGTTCTTCTCACACAAGTCGGACCACAGAAATTTTACCTTCTTCTGAGTTAATCTGGTCAAAGGGGCAGCAATGGAAGAAAATCCTTCCACAAACCTCCTGTAGTAACCAGTCATACCCAAAAAGCGCCTAATATCAGATGGGGAAGTGGGTCTAGGCCAGTTCTTTAATGCCTCTATCTTTTGAGAATTAACTTGGATACCATCACTAGTCACAATGTGACCCAGAAAGGCAACTGACTGCATCCAGAACTCACACTTGCTAAACTTAGCGAACAACTGTCTATCCTTGAGAGTTCGCAACACAACTCTCAAGTGGTCTGCATGCTCCTCCTCACTCCGAGAGTAAATGAGGATGTCATTAATAAACACAATCACAAATGAATCTAAATATTGCTTGAACACTCGGTTCATCAAATCCATAAAAGCTATAGGAGCATTCGTTAGACCAAAAGACATAACAACAAACTCATAATCACCATACCGAGTCCTGAAGGTTGTCTTCAGGATATCACACTCTCTAACACGAAGCTGATGATAACCGGATCTAAGGTCGATCTTGGAGAAAAAACTAGCACCCTGAAGCTGATCGAACAAGTCATCAATCCTAGGAATGGGATATTTGTTCTTTATTGTGACCTTGTTCAACTGACGGTAGTCAACACACATTCTAAGAGAGCCATCTTTCTTTTGAACAAATAAAACTGGGGCACCCCATAAAGAAATGCTAGGCCTGATGAAACCTTTATCAAGAAGATTCAACTGATCTTTCAACTCTTTGAGTTCCATGGGAGCCATACTATAGGGAGGAATAGAGATAGCATTCATATCTGGGAGAAGATCTATCCCAAAGTCTATCTCCCGCTCGGGAGGGACTCTGAGAAAATCCGCGGGAAACACTTCTGGAAACTCATTCACAACAGGAACAGACTGAAGGGATGGGGTTTCAGACTCCATGTCCATAACCCACACTATATGATAAATATACCCCTTTGAAATCATCTTCTTAGCCTTAAGATAAGATATGAAATGACCTTTCGAGAAAGGGGGACTACCTTGCCATTCTAAAACGGGTTTATTTGGAAACTTGAAACTGACAACCCGAGTACGATAATCAACAGAAGCATAACATGCATACAACCAATCCATAACAAGAATGACATCAAAATCAGTCATCTCCAACTCTACTAGATCCGCTAAAGTGACTCTATGAAGGACTGAGATAGGACAATTTTGGTAGATTCTTTTGGCTAAGACTGACTCACCAATAGGAGTAGAAATACAAAAGGGTTCTAAAAGCAATTCAGAACAAACTTCGAACTTGCATGCTACATAAGGGGTTACAAAAGATAAGCAAGCACCGGGGTTCAACAAAGTATACACATCGAAAGAGAAGACTTTCAACATACCAGTAACAATATCTGGCGAACCCTCTTGATCCTGACAAGAGGACAAAGCGTAAAGGTGGTTCTGGAGTTGATCACCAGAACTAGAAGTTGCGCCTTTCTAGGTTGGTCGACCTCTTGGGGATACTGGAGCAGGCTGAGCCCTACTACCTCCCTGCTCCTTCTTAGCTGAAGGGCAATCTTTGATACAATATCCATCCTAACCACATTCGAAGCAACCACCTGAACCGTCTAAACACTCACCAGAATGTATCTTCCCACACTTACCACAAGCTGGGTAGGAAGATCCATTAGCAACACTACCCTGATACTGGGAATAGGAACCAGATCCTCTATCACCCTGATCATGACGAGGCCTCTAGGCCTGGGTAGGAGCACTAGCATAAGAATGAATGGGACCTGATGACTTCTTCTGGAATGAGGAGCGATGTCCACCTCCGGACCTGTGATGACCAAAACCTGATCCCTCGAATCTAGCCCACTTGTTTTCCCTTGTCATCTCCCTAAGCTTGTCACCCTCAATCTGATGGGCATGAGTTATGAGTCGGGAAATGTTCATATCACTCAATAGCAAAGCATACCTACACTCTTTCTTCACCGTAACAGAAACCCCATAGATGAACTTGCTCATTTAATCATACGGGTCCACTACTATGGAGGGAGCATATTTAGACAATTGAGTAAACTTCAGACTATAATCTTGAACCGACATTGACCCCTGTCTCAAGTTCACAAATTCCTTCACCCTCACTTGTCTCAACTTTTCGAGAAAGAACCTATCAAGGAAGGCCCTCTCAAAACATTCCCAAGTCGTAAGGACCGCATCCCTCACCCTAGTCTCCTCCCATTCTGTGAACTAAATATGAGCTATATCCTTGAGTTGATAAGATGCAAGCTTAACACAATCAACTCTAACCACTTGCATAACTTCGAAGATCTTCTTCACTTTATCAATAAAGTTAAGCGGGTCCTCACTCACTTTTGAACCCCAAAATTCGGGTGGGTTCATACGGATAAAGTCATGAACTCGGGCCGCTACCCCACCTCGAGGGTGGACAGGGGCTGGAGCCTGCTGATTGGCCTGAGTGGACAGAGTCTAGGCTAGCAAATGGATGGCGTTACTAAACTCCTCATTTGTGACATTGGGGACCGAAATGGGAGGAACATCATTCCGAGCGGCTCGAGGAGGCATACCACATCGAGAAGGCATAATCAGAAATGTACAAAATGAGGATTAGAGAAACATAAGAGTTAAGCTCTATCCATGACATGATCATGAAAGAAGTGAAGTTTTTTAAGACACCTCATAGCTTCCCTCTCATATGTGTGGCGCGCTTCACACACATGAAAGAGACTCTATTCGATGCGGCTTTTAAAAATCTTAGGACTCTTGAACTTTAGGCTCTGATACCAAGTTTGTCAAGCCCCGAGGTTATCCCTGGATGTAACACGGGACTTGGGACCATAAGTTCCCCAATCTAACCCTTGGTCGTAGCATTCTCAAGCATAACAAAGATAAGCGGAAGCATAATAGATAAAGTCGGAATAGCATAAATGGATAATCAAGTCAAATAGGAATACAAGATCCATAAGAAGACTCATATACTATCTATGTCTGAAAAGCCTCTACTTATGACATAAAGAGTTGCTAGGAAAAGACCCTAGCTAACTCAAAGTACGGAATGAAAAGCTTAACACAAGCTAATAACATGACTAGTCCTCGACCTAAGAGAACTCACCAATAGCTGACAGATAGAGTGGCCTGGAAGCTCTAGCCACGGACCTGGGAAGGGACTCCTGAATCTGCATCATCAAAGGATGCAGCGCAAGATATGCGTCAGTACTATAGGATGTACCGATTATGCGAGATATGCATAAATAATATGATATCTTGCTTAAAACATAATTGAAAACTGAGTTCATGCATAAACGAAAAGGTCATAAGTAAATATCATAGTTTGAGTAAATAGCATAAGTTCATAGTCAAAACTTCAAAATAAGTTATCATAAAGCTTAGAAAACTTGAAATCATTCATACATGAGTTTCTTATAACCAACAATAGACCATGTGAGCTACGTGGAATCAAACTATATAACCCTAGTTAGCTAAGCTGGCCCGAACCTTGCCAAAGTACGGGCCACCATACCCAACTATATAACCCTAGTTGGCAAAGCTGTCCTTTGCCCCACTAAGGCAAGGACACCATTAATCAAGATATGGATCTACTCTCATAAGCCCATAGGGCACTTCATGTCATAACCTATGCGGGCAACGTAGTTTTGGACTTGGGTAATTGAACCCTCATTGCTCGATGCTAAATACTACTCCCAAAACATGTACATATAGTTCATACATTCATAGTGGCACAATCTCAAGCCAAATCTCATTGAAAAGCATGAAAACACATCGGGTATCATGCAATTCTCATATCATAGGTTCTTTAAGCTTAGCATAGCCATAATTCACAACATACTTTTCCTTCCTAAAATCATGTTTGAAGAATTAGGCATGCAATTTCATAATTACATAATGACATGTTTATCTAAACATGTAAACCTTCACTTAAAAATATGCAATTCAATGAAATCATACTAAAAATCAACTTTAATGCATGGGATTTTGAAACCAAATAAGGAATCTTAATCAAATCATAAATAAACCATAGGAAACCATGAATTGATGCTTAGAAACTGATTTCATAAGTTTTTCCCCAATTTAGATCAAAATCCTAATTTCACAAGTTCATAATTCAAAATACGAATTGGGGGTTTTGGGCACAAGGATGAAAGGAACCCATTATTGATTACCCACATACCTTGATCGAAGATAACCCACTTGAATTAGAAAGACTTAGGAGGCTTGAACTTGGAGCTTGAGACTTGAAGCTTGGAGAAGAATTTCCCTTTTTGGGAGAAGAGTGAAGTAATGAGAAGGAACTTAAGATAATGAGGTTGAAAACTCTTCTTGAAATAGTCAAAATGATATTATTTAGGAGTTAAAAGAGTGGGTAATGACTAAAATACCCCTGTGACTTAATTAGGAAAAGGATGATTTAAAATCTGGCTTCAAGTTCCACGGGTGGAGTCTACGACTCGTAGACCTAACCACAATTCGCGGTTCCTTCTTGTGGAAAATTCCCAAGATTTCAAGCTGCTAAAGGTTCCCTATGAATCAATAGGATGACTCGTGGAAGCTTCCATAAGTCATAGGACCAAGTCATAGGAATCAGGGGACCTAGCCACTCTCTGTCTGAGTTTCACGGGTTGGTTCCATGTCCCGTGGAAACTTCCACGAACCGTGAACCTGACTCATGGTCCTCAGACCTGAGGATGGTTTGCAGGACTAGAATCATGAGTCACTTCTATGACTCGTGGAACCACCCACGGCTCGTGGACTTGACCTGTGATCCCTGGAAGTTCATAATTTTCTGCAGGTTCTGAATTTAAAAGCTGGGTCGGTTTTCGAGGTTTTACAATAGGTCCGTCTTGTTGACCCATAGACCACTTTCTGCAGACTGTCTAATTGTCCAAGAACGATGGGTTTGAACGATGAGTCGTGGTTCAAACGATGGACCCGTGATTCCTGAAGCCAACCCATTTTCCAGCTATTTCTTAAATATGTTCTGGGGGTATTTTAGTCTTTACCCACCCTTTTAACTCCTAAATGATGTCGTTTTGACTATTTCAAGGAGGGTTTTCACCCTCATTAGCCTAAGTTCCTTCTCAAATCTTCATTCTTCTTCCAAAAAGGAAAAGTTCTTCTCCAAGCTCCAAGCTCCAAATCTCAATCTCCAAGATCAAGTCTCCTAAATATTTTCGATTCAAGTGGGTTAGCTTCAATCAAGGTATGTGGGTATTCAACAATGGGTTTCTTCCACCTTTGTGCCCAAAATCCTAAATCTCAAATTTTGATTTCATGAACTTTCAAATTAGGGTTCTTATTCAATTCTTATGGGTTTTGTTATAAATTTCCTTCTTATGATTTTGTTATGGAATTCTATTAAATTGTATGATTTTGCATGAGTTTTTACTTATGAATTCTTATCTCATGAATTGAAGCTAATTATGGTAAATTCTACATGCATAAATTGATTTAAGCATTTTGGGAAAACTGATAGCATGATTTTATAAATTTTCAAGCAAGTGTATGCCTAGTTCTTATGTTCTATGAAATTATATGTTATTATGAAATTGAGCTAAGGACATGCAAGTTTTCAAGTTATGAATTATTATTCAAGACAAGATACCTGATGTGCCATCAATGCTCATGAACCATTTTTCCTAAAACCAAGGTTCGTGAATAGTATAACGATTCGGGGTATGAACATGTTTATGAACAAGCTTGACATCTAGATATGTCACATGTATGTGAGCTCATGTTATATGTTTTACGAGTAGTATTTAGCACCGAGAAATGAGGGCTCTAGATAATCCAAGTCCAAAACTACGTTGCCACCGTAGGTTCCCCTCTGAGGCTTATGAAAGGATCCTTATGACATGGTTATAACTTTGGCCGGTTAGGACAACCTTTTTCAGTGTGAGTGCATGAAACTGGACTCTATGTAGCTCAACATGGTTTATATTGGTTACGAGAAACTCCCACATGATTATTTTCAAGATATGAAGTTATATGACTCTATACTTTGTACTCTTACTTTAAATCATGTCTTATGTTTTACATTTCAATGTTTTACTTATGTCTCTTCCTTACTTAATGAGTTCATTTTCAGCATGTTTTAAACTGTTTTATCATTTTCATGCATGTCTCACATATTCGGTATATTCCATAGTACGGACGCATATCTTGCGCTTCATCCTTGATGATGTAGATTCAGGTGTCCCTTCTCAGACCCATGGCTAGAGCTTCCAGGCCACTCCCTTTCAGCTGTTGGTGAGTCCTCTTAGGTCGAGGACTAGTTATGTTCTTAGTCTGTGTAGGTTACTTATTTTTGTACTTCGAGTTATCTAGGGTCTTGTCCAAGCAACTTTGTATGTCATGAATAGAGGCTTTCCAGACATAGACAACTTTCGAGTCTCTTTCTAGATTTTGTATTCCTATTCGACTGATTATCCATTTATGTGATTTCGAATTTATCTATTATGCTTCCGCTTATCTAATGTTTTGCTTGAGTATGCTATGACCAAGGGTCAGCTTGGGGCACTTGTGGTCCCAAGTCTCGTGTTACGTCCAGGGGGTAACCTCGGGGCATGACAAAACTGGAGATGTAGTCAATCTAGTCTTCAACTCTTCAAAATAATTTTCACACTCATCGGACCATTAAAACTTAACCTTCTACTGAGTCAAACTGGACAACGGGGCAACTATGGATGAAAACCCCTCAACAAACCTCTTGTAGTACCCATCCAAGCCCAAAAAGTTCTTAATGTCTGACGGAGAAGTGGGTCTAGGCCAGATCTTTATTGCCTCTATTTTCTTTGAATCTACTCGGATGCCCTCACAAGAAACCACATGACAAAGGAAAGTATTTGACTTCAACCAAAATTCACACTAACTAAACTTAGTGAATAATTGGCGGTCTTTGAGAGTTTGCAGAACAACTCTCAAATAGTTTGCATGCTCCTACTCACTCATAGAATAGACAAGGATGTAATCTATAAAGATAATGTCAAACATATCCAAGTACATATTGAATACTCTATTAATTAAGTCCATAAAAGTTGCAGGAGCATTTTTTAGTCCAAAAGACATAACCACAAATGCATAGTGACCATACCAAGTTTTGAAGGTTGTCTTCAGAATGTCACTTTCTCTTAATCTAAGCTGATGATAACCGGATCTAAGGTCTATCTTTGAGAAACTACTAGCACCATGAAGCTGGTCAAACATGTCATCAATCCTAGGAATGGGATACTTGTTCTTGATTGTGACTTTGTTCAACTGACGATATTCGATATACATCTTGAGAGAACTATCATTCTTATGCACAATGAGAACTAGAGCACCCCATGGAGAAATGCTGGGCCTGATAAAACCTTAATCTATGAGGTCTTTCAACTGATCTTTCAATTTCTTAAGCTCAGCTAGAGCCATTTTGTGAGAAGGAATAGATATGGGCTGCGTATCTGGGAGAAGTTTTATCCCAAAGTCAATCTCCTACTTAGGAGGGACTCTAGGCATATCCTCAGGTTATACTTCAGGAAACTCACTGACTACTAGAACTGACTGGAGTGATCAGGTCTCAAACTCGGCATCCTGAACCCGTACTATGTTGTAGATGCACCCTTTTGAGATCATCTTCCTAGCTTTAAGGTAAGATATGAAATGACCTTTTGATATTGGAGGACTATACCACCACTCTAAGATAGGATCATCTATAAACTGAAATTTTATGACTCTGGTTCTGAAATCGACTGAGGCATAAAAGGAATATAGCCAATCAATGCCAAAGATGACATCAAAATCAATCAAATCTAATTCTACTAAATCAGTTGAGGTGACTTTATGGAGGACTGATACTGGGCATTTTTATATACCCTCTTTGTTATGACTACTCACTGACTAGGGTGGAAACTGAGAAGGGTTCTAGAAGTTTTTTAGGACTGGCTCCAAATTTACATACAATATAAGGGGTCACAAAACCCGATGGTCTAGTAAAGCATAAACATCAAGAGAGAAGACTTTCAACATACCAGTGACTACATCTGGGGAGCTCTTTTAATCCTGACGAGATGACATGGCATAGAGGCAATTTTGGTGTTGACCACCGCCTAACTAGAAGTAGTACCCTACTGAGTTGTGCAACCTACTGAAGCTACTGAAGTAGTGGTTTAAGCTTGGCTAACTCCCTGTCCTTGCTTGGTAGAGGGAAACTCCCTCAGCCTATAGCCAATATGTCCGCACCTAAACACTTCTCTCTGCCAGCAAGTATGACTACATGTAATGCAACCCTGAGATTTAGAGCAAGTTGGAAAAGTAAGACTACCTGTAATGTAGCCCTGAGATTTAGAGTTTAATACCCTATTCTTCTGATCATGTTGAGATTTAGGAGAGCTGAAGAAGGTCCTGGTCTGGATGACCTCTGTTAGAAAAAAAATTGGCTCCCACCCCTAGTTCTTTACTGGCTGTATTTGAAGTTACTTGTCCTAGCCCTCATCTTCTTTAGTTTCTCTTAATTGATCTACTAGGCATGAGTCATAAGTTTAGACATGTCCATATCCTCAATCAATATAGCAGTCTTGCATCTTTTCTTAACCAAATTTGACACTTCAAAAATAAACTTACTTCTTATGGCCCTCGGCTAGACCAGCATCTCTTGAGCATACCTAAAGAGTTGAGTGAATTTCAACCCATATTCCTTGACTAATATCTACCCCTGCCTCAAATTCATAAACTCTCTGGCCTTCGCCTCTCTCAACTCCTTTGGGAAGAATCGGTCTAAAAAAGTCCCAACAAAGTAGTCCCAAGTCATTGGAGCTGCATTCCTTCACCTACTATCCTTTCATAAAATGAACCAGATATGAGGAAGGTCTTTGAGATGATAATAATCCAGCTCTACACTCTCAGTACCATTTATCTTCATAACATCGAGGACCTTTTTTACCTTATCAATGAAGTTCTGCGAGTTCTCATCTACCCTTGACCTAAAGAACTCTGGCGGGTTCATGCGAACAAAATCCCTAACCCATGAGTAGCTGACCCAACATTTGGGTTAGCTGGAACTGCTGACTGCTAATTAGCATAGTTGGCCATGGATTGTGCAAACATCTAGATGGAATTACAGAACTCAACATTTGTGACCTTGTGATCTAGAAAAGAAGAATTAGCATTATGGGTGTTGTTTCTGCTAGGAGGCATGATATGAATGAGTAGAGCATGGATTAGAAAGACAAACCAAGTTAAAATCTATCTCATGATATTGAATCATGAAAGAAGTAGAGTTTCTTAAAACATCTCGTAGCCTCCCTCTCATAAGTGTGGATGCTTCACACCTATGATAAGGACTCTACTTAATGTAGCTTTTAGATACTCTAGGAGACCTTAAACCTGATACTCTGATATCAAGTTTGTCATGACCCAAGCCTACAACCTACATGTAACATGGTGTTTGGAGCCACAAGTGACCCCAAGCTAACCTATGGCATGGCAATAATTTAAGCATTTTGAATAATAAAGACTGAGCGAAAGCTAAACTGATTTATAATTGCAATTTTTCATAAAATAACTGAGAATATCTGAATATCAACTAAGTTTGGAAAACAAAACCAACTGAAGTACCTGAATATTCAGCTCTATGTTTGAAAGCCTCTACTACTGATGAGCTATTGGGATAATCCCCTCAGCTAACTCCAAATATTGAAAACTAAAATAACCAAAATAAAATCATCATAAAATTCCATCCTCGGATGATGAGGACTCACCACTAGTAATAGCTGATGTCATACTGAATCATACAATTTGTGATGTTGACACTGAGCGCCTGAACCTGTATCATAAGATGATACAACACAAAGAGTATGCGATCAGTACTTTGAATGTACTGAGCATACGGGATATGCAAGCTAAAATCTAAAATACTGATAAGCTGTTCTAAGATGCAAATTGAATCTGTAGTACAGTGGCCCAATCATAATATGCATAAAATCTAAAATCCAGAAATATTCTGAAAAAGACATAATGAAAATAGTAAAGCTAAACTGAGGGCCAAGTACATGTATACTAGGTCTAATTCTATGGAGAGTCTGTTAACTGATATAAACCACGTGAGCTGAACATGGAGTCTAATGTATATGCCCTATCAAGAGGACCAAATATACCTTGCTAGGGTATAGAGGCATTACTGGTGCGATCACTAATCTTATGCCCACTGAGGGACTAAGTACACCTATAGTGGCACATAGTTCTAGGACTTTAGGTAAAACTGAGACCCTAGTCCAACTTGATGCTAAGTACTACTCCCAAATAGAATATTGTTAGCTCATTTAAAACTGATGTTCAAAGAGCTGGATCAGAACTTAACTAGTTTGAAATATTTTTTAAATTTTTTATATGTGACGACATGAGTCTACACCCTGAATTTAACATGATTCTTAGGACCACAAAGAGCCCCAAGCTAACCCATGGCATGGAATAAGATAAACTGAAATAAGTAAGTAACTGGTGTAACAATCTGAATAAGTTCCTAAATAAAACTAAGTCTAAACAATGGTACTAGACAAAAATAAGATAAAATATCTAACTCTATGTGTGAAAGACTCTACTACTGATGAGCTGCTGGGATAAGTCCCCATCTAGCTTCAAATACTGAAAACTGAAATAAGCTAAAAGACAACATCAAAAAACTCCATCCTCAGATGATGAAGACTCACCACTGGTAGTCACAAAGGTGGCACCAGATCATACTAGTCGCGATGCTAAGACTGAGCGCCTGAACCTGCATCATGATAGGATGTCTTACAAAGAGTATGTGATCAGTACTTTAAATGTACTAAGCATGCGGGGTATGCAAGATAAAAGATAACTAAGCATTCAAAAATACTGATAAGCTATTTTAAAATGTAAACTGAATGTAAGACCAAATCTGTAGTACAATGGCCCAAATATAAGATGTATGAAAACTAAAATGCAGAAATACTCTGAAAAGACATAATGGAAATGGTAAAGCTGAACTGAGGGATAAGTATATGTCTATTAAGTCTAATACTGTGGGAAAGTTAGTTAACTGATATAAACCACGTGATCTAAACGTAGAGTCTGATGTATATGCCTCATCGAGAGGACCCAATATACCTTACTAGGGTATAAAGGCATGACTGGTGTGATCACTAATCTGATGCACAATTGAGGGGCTAAGTAGACCTACGATGGCATGTAGTTCTGGGACTTTAGGCAAAACTGGGACCCTAGTCCAACTCAGTGCTAAGTACTACTCCCAATCTGAATAGCTCATTTAAAAACTGATGTTCTTAAATCTGGGTTAGAACTTAACTAGTCTAAAAATAATTTCTGAGAAAAGTTGTGGACTGAAAACTAACCATGTTCTTTCTTAAAACTGAATGCTAACAATCTGGGCTAAGTTCTTGAAGTGAAAGCTAATTTTTGCTGATAAGCACTATAAATCCAGGCTAAGTCTGTTTCATCTAAATTCCAGGGATTTTAATAAAGTATCTATAGCACTTCATGCAATATCATTTAATCATGGATGGGGAATATATAATATCAGAAAGAAATCAATTTTGTAAAAGCATGGATGGTTGGGTATGAACCCTAGAATCAAACTTGTACAAATCATAACTGAAAACTAAATTTTGGGCATTAGGGTAAAAAGAAATACTTATTGAACATCTACATACCCTTAGTCAAAGAATTTTGAACTTTCTTTGATGTTTGGGAGCTCTAGAGAAAAAGCGCTAGGCTTGGTAGAGAAAAGACTGTTTCTTTTCCCTCTTTCTTACTTAGGATTTCTGTAACACCCCAGGTATTTAAGGTTGTCCTTCATCCTATATCGAAGTCTTACAAGCCTAAATTTTAGAGTTTTATTAAATACTGCATGTATTTGAGAACATCTGATTCAAATTAGAGTTAGAAAAAAATACATATTTGAATTGCCTTTCTAAAATGTCACAAATATCTATGGAAAAAAAGAGAATTGTTTAATTACGATATTGTGATGACCCTTTCGGTTATCTTCGCATTTACGCATTTATTGTATTGTTAAAGCTTTCCTGTAGTGACCCCAAGTCATTTATGGCTTGCTAAGACCGGTAGTTTGGTGCCCTGGTCATTCGTTTGGTTGTTTGGGTCGCTTGTCTATTTTAGAACCTTAACTTAGGATATAGTTGACTTTAGTCAACATTCTTAGCTAACGAGCTTGGAATCAAATTCTGATAGTTTCGTTAGCTCTGAAGCATTGAGTTTGGTCTAGTTGGACCTTAAGTCGAGGCTTGAGAACTTTTGGTGTGGTTTTTGTGTTGCCTTTCCTATTTTCAGGTCATTTGGAATTGAAAGTGTAACTTGGGTCAGCTTTCGATGAATGGAGCATCAAATTTAAAATCCGACGATTCCATCAGCTCCGGAATATTGAGTTTAGGTAAAGTAGATGGTTGGTTCAAGTTTTGGGTAAGCCAGGCTCATTTTGGGTGTTTGGTTGCATGTTGGTTAGTGTTGACTTAGGTCAACATTACTCCAAAATGACATTATACAAAAGTTTTGGCATTTTCGTTGAGTCCGGAACGTCATTTCTACTCTATTATCATTATTGGTTTTTGAATATCGATTTTCAATTGTGCCTGGAATGCCCCGTTGAGTTTTGGAAAGTTGCAAAAAAAAATTATTGCAGGTGCAGTCATCAATCCGCAATCGTGGTCGCGAACCACTACCCTCGCGACCGTGATGAAGCACCTGGACTCCTGTTCTTTGCGATCGCGTGATCGCCTATCGCGATCGCGTGATCGCCTGTTGCGATTGTGTGATCTCCTATCGCGATCGCGATGAAGTCTTATCCCCGTTGTTCTTCGCGAACGCGTGGCTAGCCTTTGTGATCACGATGGTCTAGCCAGTGTAGTCCTCGCGACCGTGAGAGGTCCCTTCACGATCGCGATGAAGGACCTTTGAGCAGTATATAAGTTTTTCAACTTTGTTGTTTTCACTCCAAAACTGAATTCTCCATTGTAGTGAGCTAAAAACTCGTCTAAGCACTGCAATTCTTCAATTCTTGGCATTGGGGCGCATATTTCGTGGCCTTGATCATTCCCCAATCGTTGTTGGTAAGTCTTCTTCCCCAAAGCTCCATTCTTTTCCATTGATAGCCAACTCCATTGTTGTGAATTCTTGGAGATCAAAAATTTCATTGTAGATTATGCTCTCGTGTGAAGTTGCATGCTCCGTGGACTCGTTCAATTCATAGCTCTTGGCATAATTCCCTAATTTTGGTAGGTGATCCTTGCCTTTTTCCGATTTTCATTTTTTATTTCTCTATTACTGGTTTCTCAACTTTAAGGGCTGTTTTAGCTCGAAATTGTGGCTCAAATTCCTTGATATTCCGGGCATGTACTCCCATGGTCTTGGTGATCATATTGTGAGTTTTCATTTTCAGTTTCGGGTTGCAGGACCCACGGGCTCGCCGATGACCCGAATTTCAATCCGACTACAATTGTAGCATTATGGGTATTGTTAGACTCATTTTAATGTATTATTTATGTTTATGATAGTTTGATCATCATTCAGGGTTTCTCGGAGTGATTCATGCTTGGATACTATTGTCCCATCAGCTTGTCATCGGACAACAGGTAGGTTACGGTTTAAACCCTTTAGACTTCACATATATAGTATAAAATTGTACTAATGGGCATCCTTGGGTTGGGTTTACTAGGTTGGTACCAAAGACCTTGACTGCTTATTCATGTCTGGTTACTTTTCTTCCTCCGATGTTAGTAGTATTCGCTTTATACGCTCTATTCACCTTTGTGGTCCTGTGTGGCCTTATATAGACTATGGAATATAGTTGGTGGGATATTGGGAATGTCCGTGAGTCTCGGGCATCGTTATTACTGTTATAGAGCTGGTTATATTTGTTGTAGAATGATTGGAGCTTGTGCAGGGCCAACAGGTTGATTGTGAGCCATTGGGCTATTTATTGTGATCGAGCATGCCATCATCATGCATATAAAAGGATTTTCTTCATGATTTTACTACGGTTTTGGCTTCGGGCCTTCTATTGATGAGTTTCTAAACCTTGCATGGCCCGTGGGGCCCATTTTTGGTAAAATTGATTATGGACGGTTTGGTATCATCTTAATGGATCTTCTTGGGGTAAGAAAGGTTAAAAGAGATATTTGTTACATTTTTCTATTATATGTTAGACCCGGTTGGACCGAGGTGCTAGATTTACCCTGTTATGGATAACAAATGATATTAGCCTCAGTAAAGCCGAGCAACGGACTTGATTTACTACTGTCTTAGACCTGGATATGCCTGGGCACCCTTGAAGGGGGTTTATGAGACATATATCATTGATTTAGATCTGGATATAATTCAAGCATGCATTTGAGCATTTGATTACTAGTTTGGATCTGATAGCACTCCGAACTGATATTTTGAGGTTAGAGTGTAGTATGTGGTCTACGAGTAGACCTCTATGGACCCTGTCATTCCAGACCAACTGCTACAGGAAAAAGGGTGAATGGGGGATGTACTCGGGAGAAGTCCTTCCATGGATCCCGCCTTTATTGGACCTTTGGGACACCGGAGGGGGTAACATACTGACACTGTGGTTGCACTTAGTTTGGAATATCATATCATATCATTCATTCGTGTGAGATTCCACCCTTATTTGCTATTTGTTGAGTGTACGCTCTGATGGTATGGGCGATCGGAGGGTTTGTTTTCACTTGATTGCGTTCCTCGGTTGTATGGGCGGGCAGGGGACTGTAGGTAGAAGCTTGTTACTTTATCGCTATACTACACCCTGTTATGGTTATATATATGAGATTGGTATGATTAAGTTGGTTATTTGTTCCTGTTCCTTTTGGGCATGCCTATCTTTATTCTTCTCCCCCTTTCCCTTGTACTTGAGGTTACCAGTATACCGCTCTTTTCTAAACTTACTATATATTGTTATTGCAAGGATCCCAGGTGTGCCATTTCATACTTTCACATGTGCCTGCTGTGTGTACATATTCTACTTGCTAGCCTTGTATGTTGCTTTCTGTTGTCTTCCCTCTGTGCTAGTTCCGTGTACTTATCTGTTGACTTCTGTGACTATTTGTTTTCTATTATGTTCATTACTGCTCTTTTATCTTATATGTGCCCAGTTGGCCTATGATACCTACTAGGTACCGGTTGCTTTGCAATTGGTGCTCATACTACACTCTGCATCTTCTGGTGTAGTTCCTAGTGTGGGGCATCGCCGCTAGATCACTGTGAGTCGTGCTTGGAGATTTTGGACTATCCAGACTGAGGGTGAGATCTTGGCGACCAGAGCTTAGCTTTTAGTTTATCTTTTACTTTATGTACTCTATTACTACTCTGAGACATTTGTGTATATATTATTTTGGATACTTCGTACTCCTTATATGTAGTTCCGGCTCTATACTATGATACCATGCTTTGGGTTTGGTTTAGCTTTCGCCTATGTATGTATATATTCTTGTTATCTATTTTCTTCATCTTGTTCCCTTGCTTCCGCTTATTAAACTATTCTTCCGCTTAAATTGTTAGATAGTAGCCTGTTACTGACCATTCTGGGCTACAAGGATTGGTTTTCCTACTGGAGGGTTGTAGATGCCATCATGACCAAGAAATAAGGTCGTGACAGCTTGGTATCAGAGCTTTAGGTTCACTAGTGTCATCGGTATAGGAGCCAATGTCTAGTAGAGTCCTGTGGATCGAGGCGGAGACGTCCCGTACTCAATCTTTGGGAGGCTATAGTGACATCTTAGAAAAATGGACTTTTCTTGTTTCTATCTTATGCGTAGTGTCCTTGAATGTTTTTGGAAATCTCACTTATTCTGGTTCACTCTTCCGCAAATGGTTCGTATGAGATCTTTGGCTTCTGGCGGAGGAGAGCCCGACCCCTGAACCTCCGACTCTAGCTAGGGGCCAGGGTGGTCACAAGGGCAGGGCTAGAGGTCATCCCAAAGCAGTAGCACCTGCTAGAGCTGCTAGGGTTGTGATAAAGCCAGAGTTTATTCTTGAACCGCAACATGTGGACTCGGGGACATCCCAGGTACCACCAGCACCAGTACCAGATCTGGCACCAATTTCTGTGTCAGCCCCAGCTCAGTCTTCAAATATTCGGGGTTTACTACTTCAGTTATTGGGTATGATAGAGAAGAGACCTTTTGAGGTAGCACAGACATAAGGTCAGGGGGCAGCCTTGGGTGTTCAGAGTTCAGGAGCGCAGTCTGCTACTGCAGCTCCCCGTGCTCAGGTTATTCCAGTTCTAGCAGTTGCACAACCTCTTGCTTCTCGCCCAGCTATGACAAATGGAGAGCAGAAGGCCTTGAGTAGATTTCTGAGATTGGCACCGCGAGATTCGCTGGTACATTAGGTCAGGACCCACATGACTTCATTACTACCTGTGAGGAGATGTTACACCATCTAGGCTTACTATAGACTCACGGGGTTGGAAATACTATGTATTAGCTGAAAGGTCCAGTGAAGTTATGGTGGAGGGCACAGGTTGCTTGCAGACCTTCTACATCACCTCTGATGCCTTAGTCTAATTTTATGATGCCTTCATGGCCAAGTTCTTACCTCAGAGTGATCGTGAGCATCACCAGGAGCAGTTCACCAGGATTATGCAGGGATCTATGTTTGTATCTGAGTATGAGACCCATTTCCAACAGCTTGCTCTATTTGGAGCTGTGATTATTCCTACTAAGCTAAACAAGATTCGCAGGTTTGTTTGGGGATTGTGGACAGAGCTTAGACAGCCAGCTAAGATATTAGTTCTAGCGCTCAGTCATTTTAGGCAATTACAAACTATGCTCGAACTGTGGAGGACTGCATCAACCTGATCAGGGGGCTAGAGATAAGAGGCCTCGTTATCAGGGTAGCTACAATGGTTCTAGACAGGGTGGTAGAGGTTCAGGCCAGTGGGGCTGGGGTTATCAACCACAGCAGCAACAGGGTCAGTCCAGTCGACCAGTTCAGGCTTCACTTCAGACTTCTAGTAGTTCTCACTTCGAGCAGGGTCAATCTTTGAGGGGTGCAGCCTCTGGGGCATTAGGCCATGGTGGCCATTCAGGTTCTGCTGGTCCGTCTCGATAGTACAGGCTATCAGGGCCTAGTTATAAGTATGGTGTTATTGGCCATTATGCTAGAGATTGCCCCCAGCTGGGTACAGTTTAGTCAGCCGCTCAGCCAACTGAGCCTTTGCGAGTAGTTTAGCCTCCAGCCAAAGGGGGTGATAGTCAGTCTAGAGGTGGTGCCCCACTTGGTAGAGTAGGTGGTAGGGATGGTGGTTGGGTAGGTGGATGTCATCATCAATTTTATATGGTCCCTAGGAGACCGGAGGCAAAGGCCTCAGATGCTGTGATTATAGGTACGATTTTTGTGTTTCATCAGTCTGCTATGGCTTTATTTGATCCTGAATCTACTTGTTCATATCTATCTTCTTACCTCCTACCTTGTTTGGGGTTGGATAGCGATCCATTATTTGTTCTTGTTTCTATTTTGACCCCAGTAGGAGATTCTTTAGTAGTGGATCGAATTATGAGATCTTGCATGATATTTGTGGGTGATTTGGAGACTTCAGGTGATTTGATGATCCTTTATATGTTAGATTTTGATGTGATACTGGGCATGGACTGGTTATTCCCTCATCGTGCAGTTTTAGATTGTTATGCCAAGACTGTTACCATAGTCGTTCCCGGTGTGTCCCCGATTATCTGGTAGGGTTCTGTCAGCCGCGCACCGCATGGGATCATCTCTTGTCTTCGAGCTAGGAAGTTGATTTCCCGTGGGTTTTTAGCTTATCTAGCATATGTCTGAGATGTTAGTGCTGACCCTTCGCCTTCTGAGTCTATTCCTGTGGTTAGAGACTTCCTAGATGTGTTCCCTACCGACCTGCCAGGCCTTCCACCTGAGAGAGATATTGATTTTTCCATTGAGTTAGAGATGGGAACTAGGGCCATTTCTATTCCTTCTTACTGTATGGATCCTGCCGAGTTGAGAGAGCTTAAGGAGCAGCTCCAAGATGTGTTAGCTAAGGGGTTTATTAGGCCGAGTGTGTCTCCTTGGGTTGCTCCTATTCTCTTCGTGAAGAAGAAGGATGGGTTGATGCGGATTTGTATTGATTACCGACAACTGAATAAGGTGACACTAAAGAATAGGTATTCGATGCCGAGGGTTAATGACTTGTTTGATCAGCTTTAGGGTTTAGCCATATTTTCGAAGATTGATTTGAGGTTTGGCTACCATCAGCTGAGGATTAGGGCGGAGGATATACCTAAGACAGCATTCAGGACACTCCGAACTGATATTTTGAGGCTAGAGTGTAGTATGTGGTCTACGAGTAGACCTCTATGGACCCTGTCATTCCAGACCAAGTGCTACAGGAAAAAGGGTGACTGGGGGTGGGGGTGTACGGCGGAGTAGATGTACTCGGGAGAAGTCCTTCTATGGATCCTGCCTTTATTGGACCTTTGGGGCACCAGAGAGGGGTAACATACTGACACTGTGGTTGCACTTAGTTTGGCATATCATATCATATCATTCATTTGTGTGAGATTCCACCCTTGTTTGTTGTTTGTTGAGTGTACGCTCTGGTAGTATGGGCAACCGGAGGGTTTGTTTGCACTTGATTGCGTTCTTCGATTGTATGGGCGGCCGGGGGATTGTAGGTAGAAGCTTGTTACTTTATCTCTATACTACACCCTGTTATGGTTATATATATCAGATTGGTATGATTAAGTTGGTTATTTGTTCCTGTTCCTTTTGGGCATGCCTATCTTTATTCTTCTCCCCATTTCCCTTGTACTTGAGGTTACCGGTATACCGCTCCTTTCTAAACTTACTATACACTGTTATTGCAAGGATCCCAGGTGCGCCATTTCTTACTTTCACATGTGCCTGTTGTGTGTACATATTCTACTTGCTAGCCTTGTATGTTGTTTTCTGTTGTCTTCCCTTTAGGCTAGTTCTGTGTACTTATCCGTTGACTTCTGTGACTATCTGTTTTCTATTTTGTTCATTACTGCTCTTTTATCTTATATGTGCCCAGTCGGCCTATGATACCTACTGGGTACCGGTTGCTTTACAATTGGTGCTCATACTACACTCTGTATCTTCTGGTGCAGCTCCTAGTGTGGGGTAAAATCGCTAGATCACTGTGAGTTGTGCTTGGAGATTTTGGACTATCCAGACTGAGGGTGAGCTCTTGGCGACCAGAGCTTATCTTTTCGTTTATCTTTTGCTTTATGTACTCTATTACTACTCGGAGACATTTGTGTATATATTATTTTGGATACTTCGTACTCCTTATATGTAGTTCCGGCTCTATACTATGATACCAGGTTTTAGGTTTGGTTTAGCTTCCGCCTATGTATATATATATTCTTGTTATCTATTTTCTTCATCTTGTTCCCTTGCTTCCGCTTATTAAACTATTCTTCCACCTAAATTATTAGATAGTAGCCCGTTACTGAATATTCTGGGCAACGGGGATTGGTTCGCCTACTGGGGGATTGTAGGTGCCATCATGACCAAAAAATTGGGTCATGACAGATATATTTGCATATGTATTTATTTTGTAAGTATTAATCTTTTAATGGAGATATTAAGTCTATGATATATGTAAGGATAATTATATGTCATTTGTTAGTCTAATTGTCACATAAGTCGTGATTTATATACATAATATTATAATATGTATGATGTTTAGTTATCATATATAATTATCTCTTTTATGTTTTTCAATTATTATCCAGTAATTAATAAAATATTTAATAATATGATATGCATAGGAATTCTTTGGTAGCAATTCAAGCGGGCCAAATGTTTGGTCTAATGGATATTTACGTATATGTTTATATACCATTATTAGAAGATAACTCTAAAAGCTAATTTATAATTATCCTCTTTCTGTATAACATGCTTTCCATATAGGAAACTTGTACGAACTCCATTTTAATCAGTGAAGATACCTGATGGACCTCTAGTATGCATAATAGGCTATTAAATATGCTTTGCTTGGATTTACAAGCATAGACCTCGGGTATTTTTCACATACTATATTCAATGGGTATATCACCCAAGTAATCTAAACTTTAGTCTACAAAGTATTATTTCAACAAGACCAAAATAATTTCCTCCAAGTTTCTACTTCAAGTCATGGAGCTTGAATTTGAGGTATGTCAAGGCCTCTTCTTTCTTTTCTTGGCACGATTCCTTGATTCTAGCAATTATAAATTTATCATATTTTTGAGGTATTATTTGTAGAGCTTTAGAATTATTATCGTGTTTTATTCCCCTTATACCGTTATTCCTCTTCATGAACTCGTATTCGATAGTATTGGCTCCGTGTCGAGTGGGGAAGTAGTAACTACTTATGTAATCTTGTTAATGGGCTGACTTGGGGTGAGCGTATCTTCTAATATATAAAAATCTAGAGGGTCTATTAAATAACAAATTAAAGGTCTTTGAGTCTAGGTTCTAAAACACTAAATTGTTCATCCATACGACATCAAATCAAAAGGTTATGATTGTTTTCCCACAGAATGTCTATGCAGAATCGGATAGGGCCGAAATTATCATAAAATTATGTTTTGACTTGATTTTGATACAGTAACGATGGTGGGTCCTTCTAAGAACTTGTTTAGTTTTAGAATCTGAAGCTTTTGTCGTGGTAATCTCCCTTCTATAACCCTCCCTCATAATTTCACGTTCTAGGATCTTTTTATAGACTTTCAAGTCAAGAAGCAGTGTTTTGGATACCGTGGCTCTGGACAACCCTTTTTCTCATTAGTTTGGGTCATCATTGTTATATATTAATGGTAGTAAAGTGTTGGAGGGACTGGTGGGTTGGTTCACTTCTTCTCAGAGTCGCGTACAACAGTTGTCGGATTGAACAACGTGAAATACACCTTGTTAAATTATCTCGGGAGCTAACTGCTATTGTGAAGCATTGATAGCTTCTTATTGTTATTATTAATTGTGGGTCTAGTAGGAATTGTGATGTTAATTGTTGAGTTAAAGTGGGCTGGTCGTAATAACGACTTTAACGCCTTACTGATTGACAGTGGTTCATTCCCGCAGTCTTGTTGATTGTCGTAGTTGTTGCATTACAATCAGTTGATCGAGCTTCATAGAAACACCACCTTTGAGATTCAATTGAAAGGCTTGTTAAATCCATCCTTCTTCTTGGCATGTTCCTTTATAGTCCATAGTATGTTAAGGCTACGCGTTGTCCTTCCTTTGCGCATGAATTGTAGAAAATTCCTAAATCATTAAATGCGATATTTTACTAATCTATTGCTAGAAAGACTGTCATGCCCTGAGGTTACCCCCTAGACATAACACGGGACTTAGGACCACAAGGATCCCAAGCTAACCCTTGGTCATAGCATTCTCAAGCAAACATAAAGAAAAAATAGCGGAAGCATCAAAGATAAAGACAGAATAGCATAAGATAGATGGTTGGGTCAAAAGAGATACGACACCCACGAAGGGTTACATACAGTCTATGTCTGAAAGCCTCTAATTATAACATAATGAGTTGCTAGGACAAGACCCTAGCTAACCCGAAGTATGGAAATAAAGTCAACATTAACTAAGAACATGACTAGTCCTCGACCTAAGGGGACTCACCAACAGCTGGCGGAGTAAGTGGCCTGGGAACTCTAGCCATGAATCTGAGAAGGGACACCTGAATCTGCATCATTAAGGGATGCAGCGCAAGATATGCGTCAGTACTATAGAATGTACTGAGTATATGGAAAATGCATAAATAAGATAGAAACGTGCTTTAAAAATGTACTTAGATAGAATCCATACATAATAGGGTATCATGAGTAAATAGCATAATGGAAAGGTAAAACATGAAGTAAAAGCCAAACTTTAAGGTAAGAGTTCATAAAGTTAGAAAACTTGAAAACATACAGAAGGGAGTTTCTTATAACCAACATGAGACCATGTGAGCTTACATGGAATCTAACTATATAACCCTAGTTAGCAAAGCTGACTTGAACCTTGCCAAGGAATGAGTCACCATACCCAACTATATAACCCTAGTTGGCAAAGCTTCCATAATGCCTGTTAGGACACAGGACACCATTCGTAAAGATGTGGATCCACCCTCATAAGCCTATAAGGCACATATCATTTCATAACCTATACTGGCAACGTAGTTTCTAGATTTGGGTAATCGAACCCTCATCGCTCGGTGCTAAGTACTACTCCCAAAACATGCACATATAGCTCATTATTTCATAGTGGCACCATCTCATGCCCAATCTTATTCATAAAGCATGAAAACACATCGGGCATCATGCAAATTTTCATATCATAGTTCATAAAGCTAGGTATAGCCATAATTCAAAACATGCTTTTCTTTCTAAATTCATACTTGAAGAATTTGGCCTACAATTTCATAAATACATAAAGGCCATGATATCTAACCATGCCAAGTTTCTCTTGAAAACATGCAATTTCATGGATTCATGCTAGAAATCAATTCTCATACTTGGGCTTTTAAAACCAATGAAGGAATCATGAACAAATCATGTATAATCAATAAGAAACCATGAATTTAAATATAGAAACTGATTTCATAAATCTTTCCCAAATTTATATCAAAACCCTAATTTCATAAGTTCATAATTCAACATAAGAATTGGGGATTTTGGGCACAAAGGTGAAAGGAATCCATTGTTGAATACCCACATACCTTGGGTGAAGATACCCCACTTGAATTGGAAAGACTTAGGAGACTTGAACTTGAAGCTTGAGACTTGAAGCTTGGAGAAGAATTTTCCCTTTTAGGAGAAGAGTGAAGTAATGAGAAGAAACTTAGGTTAATGAGGGTGAACCCTTCTTGAAATAGTCAAAATGACCTCACTTAGGAGTTAAAAGAGTGGGAAATTACCAAAATGCCCCTGGGATTTAACTTAGAAAAATCAGGAAAAAGAGTCGGCTTCAGGTCCTACGGATTGGTTCCATGGGTCACCGTATGGATGACGACTCGTGGTTCCAATTCGTGGAACCTGGTCATCTGGACAGCCTGTAGAAGACAGTTTGCGACTCGACAGGATGGATCCGTCATTTGAATGACGGGTTGTCAAATTGAGTCATGGAACCTGGGAGAAACCATCCCTCTGATCTATTTCCATGAGTCAATAAGACGGACCCATCGTTTGAACGATGAGTCATCATCTGTACTCGTGGTTCCTCGGGGCACTGTCAGCCTACAAGTCTAATTCCATGAATTGGAATCACGACCTGTAGAATGAACTACGGTTCATGAAAACCACTCGTGGTTCTCACACCTGAGGGAAAACCAGCAGAAGGCAACCACGAATCCATTCCACGACCCGTGGTTCAAACCGCGGTCTGTGGTTTGGACCCGTAATCCCTGGAACATAAATTTTCTGAGACTTTTTAACTTAGATAGATGGATATGTTTCTGGGGTGTAACACTATCTCCCCCTTGGGATCATTCATCCTCGAATGAATACTAAACAAATAAAACTGAGGAGAAAACAGTCCAACCAAACATCAAAACATGCAATTAAGTAAACATAAAACCTGAATTTTTAAACCTTGAAAACATGATAAACTAACTTCGTAAAACATGGATGCATGCTAGAATCATGAGAGGAACTGATGGAATAGAATCGGAGGGACATACTAAGGAGGAAAATAGTACCTCAAGCTAAAACTGAATCGGAAGGAAAGAGATGAGTATATTTGGCCTTCATGGCCTCTTCCGCTTCCCAAGTAGCTCCTTCAACAAGCTGATTTCTCCAAAGAACCTTTACCGAAGAAACTTCTTTATTCCTCAACCTCTGAATCTTACAATCAAGGATCTCCACGGGAACCTCCTCATAGGTGAGACTATCCTTCTCACCCACATCCTCCAAAGGGACAATCAAGCTTGGATCACCAACATACTTCTTCAACAAAGAAACATGGAAAACTGGATGAACCGCTTCCAACTTTGTTGGCAACTCCAACTCATATGCAACACTACCAACTCTCCTCAAAATCCTATAAGGACCTACAAAATGGGAACTAAGCTTTCCTTTCTTGCCAAACCTCATCACACCCTTCATGGGTGACACCTTAAGGAAAACCCAATCATCAACCTCGAATTCCAACTCCCTTCTCCTCACATCCGCATAAGATTTTTGTCGACTCTGAGCGGTCTTCAACCTTTCTCGAATAAGCTGAACCTTTTCCATGGTCTTATGCACAGAATCTGGACCAATCAAGGCTGCCTCACCAACCTCGAACCAACCAATAGGAGATCTACACCTCCAGCCATAAAGGGCCTCATACGGAGCCATCTGGATGCTAGAATGAAAGTTGTTGTTGTAGGAAAATTCAATAAGAGGTAAGTGATCATCCCAATTTCCTCTAAAATCAATCACACAAGCTCTCAACATATCCTCCAAACTCTGAATAGTATGCTCTTCGTGGCCGTCTATCTGAGGATGAAAAGTTGTGGGTACCAAGGCCTTTTTGAAACGATCTCCAAAACTGAGATGTAAACTGAGGACCTCTGTCAGAAATGATGGACAAGGGAACACCATCCAATCAAACTAACTCTCGGATGTAGAGTCTGGCATAGTCGTCTGCTGAATTAGTAGTCTTAACAGCCAAGAAATGGGATGACTTGGTCATCCAGTCGACAATCACCCAAATGGAATCATGTTGCCTTCGAGTACGAGGCAACCCAGTAATGAAGTCCATATTGATCGCTTCCCATTTCCAAGTGGGAAGGTCAATATCTTGAAGCATGCCACCCGGCCTTTGATGTTCCACTTTGACTTGTTGACAGTAGGGACACTTAGCCAAAAACCCGGCTATGTCCTTCTTCATACTGTTCCACCAAAAGACTTCCCATAGATCACAGTACATCTTAGTAGCACCCGGATGGATGGAATATCTAGAACTGTGAGCCTCAGTCAGAATCTGTTGTCTCAACCCATCAGTATCTGGTACACATAAATGACCCTGCTAGCGAAGCACACCATCTCCCCCCGGGAGAAAACCTCAACCCGCTGATGATGAACTGTACCCTTAAGCTGAAGTAAAACTGGATCATCTTCTTGCTTTGCCTTCACCTTAGCCACTAAGGAAGATTCGGAATCATTTTGCACAATCATACCACCTTCGGTCGAGTCCATAAGGCAAACCCCCAACCGAGCAAGCCTATGAACCACTTTAACTAATTCCTTCTTTCCCTCTTCAATAGAAGCTACACTTCCCATGGAAAATCTACTCAAAGCATCCGCCACAACATTAGCCTTACCCGGATGGTAAAGCACACTCATATCATAATCCTTAAGAAGCTCCAGCCATCTCATTTGTCACAAGTTCAATTTCTTTTGAGTGAACACATACTGAAGACTCTTATGATCGGTGAATACATCCACAAGCACACCATACAAGTAATGTCTCTAAATTTTCAAAGCAAAGACCACGGCTGCCAACTCAAGATCATGAGTAGGATAGTTCTTCTCGTGGGTCTTAAGCTGTCTCGAAGCATAAGCAATCACCTTACCATGCTGCATCAAAATACAACCCAAACCAATCCTAGAAGCATCACAATACACAACAAAATCATCTAACCCCTCGGGTAGAGCTAACACTGGAGCGGTGGTCAATCTAGTCTTCAATTCCTGAAAGTTCTTCTCACACAAGTCAGACCACTAAAATTTGACTTTCTTCTGAGTTAATCGGGTCAAAGGGGCAGCAATAGAAGAAAAGCCTTCCACAAACCACCTGTAGTAACTAGCCAAACCCAAAAGGCTCCTAATATCAGACGGAAAAATAGGTCTAGGCCAGTTCTTTACTGCCTCTATCTTTTGAGAATCAACTCGAATACCATCACTAGTCACAATATGACCCAGAAAAGCAACAGACTGCATCCAAAAATCACATTTGCTAAACTTAGCAAACAATTGTTTATCCTTAAGAGTTTGCAACACAACCCTACAGTGATCCACATGTTCCTCCTCATTTCAAAAGTAGATGAGGATATCATCAATGAAACCAATCACAAACATATCCAAATACTGCTTGAACACACGGTTCATCAAATCCATAAAAGGTGCAGGAGCATTTGTTAGACAAAAAGATATCACAACAAATTCATAATGACCATAATGAGTTTTGAAGGTTGTCTTCGAAATTCACACTCTCTAACACAAAGCTGATGATAACCGAATCTAAGGTCAATCTTGGAGAAGAAACTAGCACCCCGAAGCTCATCGAACAAGTCATCAGTCCTAGGAATGGGATACTTATTCTTGATTATGACCTTGTTCAACTGACGGTAGTCAGTACACATTCTAAGAGAACCATCTTTCTTCCGAATAAACAAAACTGGGGAACCCCATAGAGAAATGCTAAGCCTGATGAAACCTTTATCAAGAAGATCTTTCAACTGATCTTTCAACTCTTTGAGTTCTGTGAGAGCCATTCTATAGGGAGGAATAGAGATAGGATTTGTATCTGGAAAAAGATCTATCCCTAAGTCTATCTCCTGCTCGGGAGGGACTCCGGGCAAATCCTCGGAAAACACTTCTGGAAATTCATTCACAACAGGAAGAGACTGAAGGGATGGGGTTTTGGACTCCGTGTCCATAACCCGCATTATGTGATAAACATACCCATTTGAAATCATCTTTCTAGCCTTAAGATAAGATATGAAATGGCCTTTCGAAGAAGGGGGACTACCTTGCCATTCTAAAATGGGTTCATTTGGGAACTTGAAACTGAAAACCCGAGTGCGACAATCAACAGAAGCATAACATGGATACAACCAATCCATATCGAGAATGACATCAAAATTAGTCATCTCCAACTCTACTAGATCCGCTGAAGTGACTCTATGAAGGACTGAGATAGGGAAATTTCAGTAGATTCTGTTGGCTAGGACTGACTCACCAACGGGAGTAGAGACACTAAAGGGTTCTAAAAGCAATTCGGAACAAACTTCAAAATTGCATGCCACATAAAGGGTCACAAAAGATAAGGAGGCACTGGGGTCCAACAAAGCATACACATCGAAAGAAAAGACTTTCAACATACCAGTAATAACATTTGGGAACCCTCTTGATCCTGATGAGAGGACATAGCATAAAGGCGATTCTGGCGCTGACCACCAGAACTAGAAGTTGTGCCCTGCTTAGCTGGTCGACCTCCTGAAACTACTGGGGTAGACTGAGTCCTACCACCTCCCTTCCCCTTCTTAGCTGAAGGGCAATCTCGGATACGATATCCAGCCTAACCACATCCATAGAAACTACCTAAACCAGCCAAACACTCACCATAATGACTCTTCCCACACTTGGCACAAGCTGGATATGAAGATCCCTTAGCAACACTACCCTGAGACTGGGAATAGGAACCAGATCGAGTCCTGTCTAAACACTCCCAAGTTATGGGGATTGAGTCCCTCACCCTAGTCTCTTTCCATTGCGTGAACCAAATATGAGCCACATCCTTGAGTTGATAGGATGCAAGCTCAACATAATCAACCCCAACCACTTGCATAACTTCAAAGATCTTCTTCACTTTATCAATAAAGTTGAGTAGGTCCTCACTCACTTTTGAACCCCAATATTCAGGAGGGTTCATTTGGACAAAGTCACGAACTCGGGCCTCTACCCCACCTTGAGGGTGGACTGGGGCAGGAGCCGGTTGATTGGCCTGAGTGGCCAAAGTCTGGGCTGGCAAATGGATGGCATTACTGAACTCCTCATTCGTGACATCGGGAACTATAATGGGAAGAACAACATTCTGAGAGGCTCCGGGAGGCATCGCATGTCGAGGAGGCATAGTCTGAAACGTACAAGATAAGGATTAGAGGGACATTAAAGTTAAGTTCTATCACACGACGTGATCATGAAAGGAGTGAAGTTTTCCTAAGACACCTCATAGCCTCCTTCTCATATGTGTGGCGCGCTTCACATATAAGAAAGAGACTCTACTCGATGTGGCTTTCAGACATCCTAGGGCTCTTGAACCTGAGGCTCTAATACCAAGTTTGTCACACCCCGAGGTTACCCCCTAGACATAACACTGGACTTAGGACCACAAGGATCCCAAGATAACCCTTGGTCATAGCATTCTCAAGTAAACATAAAGGAAACACAGCGAAAGCATCAAAGATAAAGATAGAATAGCATAAGATAGATGGTCGGGTCAAAAGAGATACGACACCCATGAAGGGTTACATACGGTCTATGTCTGAAAGCCTCTAATCATAACATAATGAGTTGCTAGGACAAGACCCTAGCTAACTCAAAGTATAGAAATAAAGTCAACATAAACTAAGAACATGACTAGTCCTCGACCTAAGAGGACTCACCCACAACTGGTGGAGTAAGTGGCCTGGGAACTCTAGCCACGAATCTGAGAAGGGACACCTGAATCTGCATCATTAAAGGATGCAGCGCAAGATATGCGTCAGTACTATGGAATGTACTGAGTATACGGGCAATGTATAAATAAGATAAAAACGTGCTTTAAAAACGTACTTAGATAGAATCCATTCATAATAGGGTATCATGAGTAAATAGCATAATGGAAAGGTAAAACATGAAGTAAAAGCCAAACTTTAAGGTAAGAGTTCATAAAGCTTAGAAAACTTGAAAACATACATAAGGGAGTTTCTTATAACCAACATGAGACCATGTGAGCTTACATGGCATCTTACTATATAACCCTAGTTAGCAAAGCTGACTTGAACCTTGCCAAGGAACGAGTCACCATACCCAATTATATAACCCTAGTTATCAAAGCTTCCCTAATGCCCGTTAGGACACAGGACACCATTTGTAAAGACATGGATCCACCCTCATAACCCTATAAGGCACATATCATTTCATAACCTACGCTGGCAACGTAGTTTTTGGATTTGGGTAATCGAACCCTCATCGCTCGGTGCTAAGTACTACTCCCAAAACATGCACATATAGCTCACCATTTCATAGTGGCACCATCTCATTCCCAATCTTATTCATAAATCATGAAAACACATCGGGCATCATGCAAATTTTCATATCATAGTTCATAAAGCTAGGTATAGCCGTAATTCAAAACATGCTTTTCTTTCTAAATTCATACTTGAAGAATTTGGCCTACAATTTCATAAATACATAAAGGCCATGATGTCTAATCATGTCAAGTTTCTCTTGAAAACATGCAATTTCATGGATTCATGCTAGAAATCAATTTTCATACTTGGGCTTTTAAAACCAATGAAGGAATCATGAACAAATCATGTATAATCAATAAGAAACCATGAATTTAAATATAGAAACTGATTTCATAAATCTTCTCCAAATTTAGATCAACACCCTAATTTCATAAGTTCATAATTCAACATAAGAATTGGGGATTTTGGGCACAAGGGTGAAAGGAACCCATTGTTGAATACTCACATACCTTGGGTGAAGATACCCCACTTGAATTAGAAAGACTTAGGAGACTTGAACTTGGAGCTTGAGACTTGAAGCTTGGAGAAGAATTTTCCCTTTTGGGAGAAGAGTGAAGTAATGAGAAGAAACTTCGGTTAATGAGGGTGAAAACCCTTCTTGAAATAGTCAAAAATGACCTCACTTAGGAGTTAAAAGGATGAGAAATGACCAAAATACCCCTGGAATTTAACTTAGAAAAATCAGGAAAAAGAGTCAGCTTCAGGTCCTACGGATTGGTTCCACGGGTCATCGTTGGATGACGACTCGTGGTTCCAATTCTTGGAACCTGGTCATCTGGACAGCATGCAGAAGATAGTCTATGACTCGACAGGATGGATCCGTCATTTGAATGATGGGTCATCAAATCGAGTCGTGGAACCTGGGAGAAACCATCCCTCTGATCTATTTCCACGAGTCAACAGGATGGACCCGTCGTTTAAACAACGAGTCCTCATCTGGACTCATGGTTCCTGGGGCACTATCAGTCTACAAGTCTGATTCCATGAGTTGGAATCAAGACCCGTAGAATGAATTACAGTCAGTAAAAACCACTCGTGGTTCTCAGACCTAAGGGAAAACTAGCAGAAGGCAACCACAGATCCATTCCACGACCCGTGGTTCAAGCCACGGTCCGTGGTTTGGACCCGTAATCCCTGGAACATAAATTTTCTGAGACTTTATAACTTAGATAGCTGGATATGTTTCTGGGGTGTTACAAAGACCTTCTGTGAAAGGTATTGAGATCACAGCTGAAGTATTTTCGTAACTCTATTATTTTGATATTTTACTCATTCGGTTATATTGGGTATTCAGCTTCTATATGTCATTTTATCGATTCCCTTAATTATAGGTCTATATGTATAAATTCTTATCCTTCTTTGAGTATTGTGACTTAAAAAGATTATGAAATAACATTAAGAATTTGCAACCAGTTCTCCTTCCTCGCTAAAATGCTTTTCGAAAAACTCTAAGATAATACGTCAATTTCCAAAACTCTCAAATGTAACTCGCATGTTTAAACTACCAAAGGACTCGATTTTTGAAATACTTTCTTTTACAAACCATTAAGGAATTATATACAGGAACTAAGTGAAACACTTTAAGCTCTTTATGAATATACTCAGGTTTAATTTACCTTTCGAAAGTCAAGTTAAGTATTCAAGTTTATTCTAAAAGTACATGAGGTTCTACGAGGCTTTTACATATTATGCAAAAGTGATTACGAGATCATGAGAACAAGAGTACCAACAGGCCAAGATTGGCAATATAATTATAATGACATACGTGCATTATGCATCCATGACATGACATGTTATACATCCAACTCTCGAGCTATAATCAGGAGGTATGAGGTATATTGCCTATATTTAAACATATGATATATAGACGGTCACGAGTTGGCAGATTAATCTCGGCTAGCTATCGAAGAAATCACCATTTCTACCACTTGGTTATGTATGACATGTATTTATATTTATATATATGTATTCATGATATACGATTACGCGAGCATACCATGCATATTTTATTTCTGTTAGGTCAGATGTCGGCCATGGAGACTATCAGAGTTTCAGTTTCCGGTGGTATCTCTATTACCCTTTTTACAGCAGCTAGTTATGATTCAACTTTCTGCCTTACATACCAGTACTTTTTTATTCGTACTGACATCCCGTTGCCTGGGGAAGCTGTATTTTTGTTTCATGTGTGCAGGTCTAGGTGGGGATTCTGATCAGCCCCTTTACTAGGATTTGGGGTTCAGCAGTGAGTTGGTAAGCTCCACCTCTTCTTGGAGCTTTTATAGAATGTTTACTTTTGTTATACAGTTTGGGTATAGTCGGGGTCTTGTCCTGACCAGTGCTTATAACACTCTTAGAGGCTATTGTGAACATAGTATTCTGGGTTTCTTTCTGTAGCTTCCAGTCTCCAGCCTCATACGCTTGGCACGTATGTATATGTATGTATGTCTTAAGTTGCGGCCTTATCGTCCAGCTAGTACTTTGTTATTTTTGACTTGTCTACCATCGTGGCAGTGCTCTGTTTCTGTCTGTTGTTTGTTACTACATATTACTTCCTATCATCTCTTGTAGTTTTATCATGTATTTTTATCCTGTATCTTTGTTACATCCTTTTTAGCCTATTTTTAGACTGTTTTTGTCTTGAGCCGGGGGTCTATCGGAAACAGCCTCTCTACCTCACCTCTGAGGTAGTGGTACGGACTGCGTACACTCTACCCTCTCCAAACCCCACGATGTGGGAATACACTGGGTATGTTGTTGTTGTTGTTATTGTTGTCTACCATCGTCTATGACTTGATATCATTCATGTTATGACCTTAATAGTCCAGGCTTAATATTTCAGATGTTATGTTGTCCAACCTTGTAGGTGCACAATTGAGTCACTTAGTATGTTTTAGTGGCTAACTCGATCAAATAAGGTATCGAGTGCCAGTCGCGCCTCTCCCTAGTTTGGGGCAGGACAAATTTTGTATTAGAGCAGGTCATATCACAGGGAGTCCACAAGCCATATCTAGTAGAGTCTTGTTTATGGGTGTGTTGTGCACCACACTTATAATCAGGAGGCTGCAGGACATTTAGAATTTGTTACCATTGTTTTATTTTAGATCGTGCGATAGAGATAAGTGATAGGAAGTTACTTCTAATTCACACTCTGCGTAAATGTCATTTGCATTCTATTTCTTAAAGGAGACCTCGAATTAGGCCAAAAGGGGAAATGCTAGTTTTTATGAAGAATGCACTTTCCAGCCTAAGACTGCTAGTCACATGGATGACTTCTATGATTGTGCGCCTTTGATTAACCGTCTGGATAGTGACTTATCGGAGTCCTTCTATGAGTTCAAAGCTTGGATATGACATTTCTAAGGGCCATAAAAATGATTGCACGATTTACAAAGGTACTAATTACGTACTTAATTAAGTTAATATAAGTTCGTATGTGCATCTTTTATAGTTTACTTGTTTATAGGATTGTGTGTGTTATGTTCCTTATAGCTTCACTATTACTTGTCGCTTATTTCATAAGATTACATGTTCTTACAGTTTAATCGTACATTGAACATACACTTAATGATAGAAATGTTCACAAGATAAGAACCTTTTATTATGTTTTTATGATTAAGTGCCCCTACATGTTGAGTTACTTGAATGTTATGAATTCTACGTGACTGAATTGCTTAGATGTCATATACTACTATTCTATGCACACCTACTTGATTAAAAGGTAAGGGTAAGTTACCCTCTTAAATTGCAACGTGCATTATATGGTAATTAGTGATATCTTTTCAATCATGTTCTTGTTAATATGTTTTTATCACCCCGTGAGAAATATAGGTTGGTTTTAGATGAGTTTCAGATATGGATAGTCCTATAAATAGAGAAAACTCTGCCGAAATTTTGAAAGAATTTCTAGCCTAGCCCCATACACATTTATTTCCATTCGAGGAAGAATGTTCCTAAGAGGGGAAGGATGTAGCACCCTAGGTATTTAAGGTTGTCTTTCATCCCGTATCGAAGTCTTACGATCCTAAATTTTAGAATTTTATTAAATACCACATGTATTCGAGAACATCTTATTCAAATTAGAGTTTGAAAAAAATACATATTTGAATTGCCTTCCTAAAATGTCACAAATATCTATGGAAAAAAAAAGAGAATTGTTTAATTATGATATATTTGCATATGTGTTTATTTTGTAAGTATTAATCTTTTAATGGAGATATTAAGTCTATGCTATATGTAAGGATAATTACATGTCATTTTTTAGTCTAATTGTCACATAAGTCGTGATTTATATATATAATATTATAATATGTATGATGTTTAGTTATCATATATAATTATCTCTTTTATGTTTGCCAATTATTGTCCAGTAAGTAATAAAATATTTAATAATATGATATGGATAGGAATTCTTTGGTAGCAATTCAAGTGGGCCAAATATTTGGTCTAATGGATATTTACGTGTATGTTTATATACCATTATTAGAATATAACTCCAAAAGCTAATTTATCATTATCCTCTTTATGTATAACATGTTTTCCATATAGAAAACTTGTATGAACTCCATTTTAATCAGTGAAGATACTTGATGGATCTCTAGTATGCATAATAGGCTATTAAATATGCTTTGCTTGGATTAACAAACATAGTCCTCGGGTATTTTTCACATACTGTGTTCAACGGGTATATCACCCAAGTAATCTCAAGTTTAGTCTCCGAAGTATTATTTCAACAAGACCAAAATAATTTCCTCCAACAATCTCAACCTCCAAGTTTATACTTCAAGTCATGGAGCTTGAATTCGAGGTATGTCAAGGCCTCTTCTTTCTTTTCTTGGCACGATTCCTTGATTCTAGAAATTATAAATTTATCGTGCTTTTTAGGTATTATTTATAGAGCTTTAGAATTATTATGGTATTTTATTCCTCTTATACCATTATTTCTCGTAATGAAATTGTATTCGATAGTATTGGCTCCGTGTCGAGTGAGGAAGTAGTAACTACTTATGTAATCTTGCTAATGGGCTGACTTGGGGTGAGCATATCTCCCAATATATAAATATCTAGAAGGTCTACTATATATCAAATTAAAGGTGTTTGAGTCTAGGTTCTATAACACCAAATCATTTATCCATACAACGTCAAATCAAAAAGTTATGACTATTTTACCGCAGATTATCTATGCCGAATCAGGTAGGGCCAAAATTATCATAAAGTTGTTTTTTGACATGGTTTTGATATAGTAATGGTGGTGGGTCCTTCTAAGAACTTGTTTAGTTTTGGAGTCTGAAACTTTCGTCGTAGTAATCTCCCTTCTATGACCCTCCCTCATAATTTCACATTCTAGATCTTTTTATAGACTTTCGAGCCAAGAAGTGGTGTTTTAGATACCATGGCTCTGGACAACCCTTTTTCTCATTAGTTTGGGTCATCATTTTTGTATATTGATGGTAATAAAGTGTTGGAGGGACTTGTGGGTTGGTGTGCTTCTTCTCGGAGTTGCATTGAACAACGTGAAATACACCTTGTTAGATTATATCGGGAGATCATTGCTCTTATGAGCCATTGATAGCTTCTTGTTGTTATTATTAGCTGTGGGTCTAGTAGGAATTGTGATTTTAATTGTTGAGTTAAAGTGAGTTGGTCGTAATAATGACTTTAACACCTTACTGATTGACTGTGGTTCATTCCCGCGGTCTTGTTGATTCTCGTAGTTGTTGCATTACAATCAGTTGATCGAGCTTCATAGAAACGCCACCTTTGAGATTCAATTGAAAGGCTTGTTAACTCCATCCTTCTTCTAGGCATGTTCATTTATAGCCTATAGTATGTTACGGCTAAGCGTTGTCCTTCCTTTGAGCATGAATTGTAGAAAATTCTTAAATCGTCAAATGTGATATTTTACTATTCTATTGCTAGAAAGACCTTCTGTGAAAGGCATTGGGGTCACAGCTGAAGTATTTTCGTAACTCTATTATGTTGATATTTCACTCATTTGGTTATATTGGGTATTCGGCATCAATATGTCATTTTGTCGATTACCTTAACTATAGGTCTATATGTATAAATTCTCATTCTTCTTTGAGTATTGTGACTTAAAAAGATTATAAAAGAAAATTAAGAATTTGCAACCAGTTCTCCTTCCTTGCTAAAATGCTTTTCGGAAAACTCTAAGATAATACGTCAATTTCCAAAACTCTCAAATGTAACTCGCATGTTTAAACAACCAAAGGACTCGATTTTTGAAATACCTTCTTTTACAAACCATTAAGGAATCATATACAGGAACTGAGTGAAACACTTTAAGCTCTTTATGAACACCCTCAGGTTTAAGTTACCTTTCGAAAGTCAAGTTAAGTATTCAAGTTTATTCTAAAAGTACATGAGGTCCTACGAGGCTTTTACATATTATGCGAAATTGATTACGAGATCATGAGAACAAGAGTATCAATAGGACAAGATTGGAAACATAATTATGATGGCATACGTGCATTACGCATCCATGACATGGCATGCTATGCATCCAACTCTAGAGCTAATTGGGAGTTATGAGGCCTATTGCCTATATTTATACGTAAGAGATATAGACGGTCATGATTTGGCAGATTAATCCCGACTAGCTATCAGAAGACACCACCATTGCTAGCACTTGGTTGTGTACGACATGCATTTACATTTATATATATGTATTTATGATATACAATTACGTGAGCATACAATGCATATTTGATTTCTGTTAGGTTAGATGTCGGCTATGGAGGCTATCAGAGTTTCAATTCAGGTGGTATCTCTATTATCCTTTCTACAGCAGCTAATTATGATTCTACTTTCCGCCTTACATACCAGTACAATTTTATTTGTATTGACGTCCCGTTGCCTGGGGATGCTACATTTTTGTTTCATGAGTGCAGGTCCAGGTGGGGATTCTGATCAACCCCTTTACTAGGATTTGGGGTTCAGCGGTGAGTTGGTAAGCTCCACCTCTTCTTGGAGCTTTTATAGAATGTTTACTTTTGTTATACAGTTTGGGTATAGTCGGGGCCTTGTCCTGACCAGTGCTTATGAAACTCTTAAAGGCTATTATAAACACAGTATTCTAGGTTTGTTTCTGTAGCTTCCAGTCTCCAACCCCATAGGCTTGGCATGTATGTATATGTATGTATGTCTTCAGTTGCGGCCTCATCGGCCAGCTAGTACTTTGTTATTTTTGACTTGTCTACCTTCGTCTATATGACTTGTTGTCATTCAGGTTATGACCTTAATGGTATGGCTTAATATTTCAAATGTTATGTTGTCCGACATTCTAGGCCCACAATTGAGTCACTTAGAATATTTTAGTGGCTAACTCGATCAAATAAGGTATCGAGTGCCAGTCGTGCCTCCCCCTAGTTTAGGGTGTGACAATTTCTAATTGTGAGAATGAGGAAAATTTAGTCGTAACTCCCATCTAATCCCACGTAAAAAGGCTAAAATGACCTAACTTAGGATTTTAAAGAACAATAAAGGTCCAAAATACCCCTGGGATTAAGACTTAAAACTGTAGAAAATTCTTGGAACAAGGTTCCACGGCCAGGAACCACGATCAGTGGACTAGTGCACATCTCATGGACCTGGTTTATGGTTCCCTTGGATTTGGCAACCTGCAGGTCAGCTTTCCACAAGGGGAAACCATGGTCTATGGTCTAATCCACAGTCCATATATCCCTCTCATAGATCTCAGACCAGATGTTGGCCCTCGGGTCTGATTCCACGATTAGGGACCGTGGTCCATAGTCTATTCCATTGTCCGTGGAACCCTTCCATGGTCCCTACCTGTCATTTTTGATAGACATACTCTTCTTGTTAAAATGTTGATAACTTTTTACTCTAGACTCAGATTATTGCGCGATCGATAGCATCGGAAAGAGGACTCAAAGACCCCTGACTTGGTGGGTACTAGGCCACCGAATTCTTTATATACTAGGAGGAATGATCGATTGAAGTTGACTCTGGCTGAGTTTTAACTTAGAAACTTTTGGAGTGTTACAATATCTTCCCCTTGAGATCATTCGTCCTCGAATGAAGGCTAACTAAGCTGAGTTTGGAGGGAAAGAGTTGCAATCCCTTCCAACTGAATTTTGAAGTACTAACACACTAACTAGTTTTTAACTGAATTATAGCTGAATTGGTTTCATGAGACATGCATGCATACTTAGAGCATGAGAACAACTGAGTAGAAAAACTAAAGAGGAAACTATGACCTCAAGCTAAAACTGAACTGGAATAAAAGAGGTGAGGGTACTTAGGCATTATGTATGCTTCTTCTTCTCAAGTAGCTCCCTCGACTAGCTGGTTCCTCCAAAGAACTTTCACCAATGTGACTTCCTTATTCCCTAACTTACGAACTTGACGGTCAAGAATCTCAACTGGGACCTCTTCGTAACATAGTCTATCCTTCACACTCACACTATCTAATGGTACAACTGAGGCTGTATCACCAATGCACTTCTTCAATAAGGACACATGAAACACCGGGTACACTGATGCTAACTCTACTGGCAACTCTAACTCATAATCTACCTTGCTGATTTTTCCCACAATCCTGTAGGGACCTACATACCAGGGAATAAGCTTCCCCTTATTACAAAACCTTATTACTCCTTCCATAGGTAAAACCTCAAGAAACACCCAATTATAACGACAAATTCTAAGTCCCTTTTCCTCACATTTGCATAAGATTTCTGAGGACTCTGAGCAGCCTTCAACCTCTCCTTAATGAGCTGAACTTTCTCCATGGTTTCATGAACTGAATCTGGTCCTATTAATGCAGCTTCAGCTACCTTAAACCAACTGATAGGTGATCTACACCTCCGCTCATAAAGTGCCTCATACAGATCTAACTGGATGCTAGAGTTAAAGTTGTTATTGTAGGCAAACTCTATGAAAGGAAAGTGATCATTACAATTACCTTGAAATCGATCACACAAGATCTCAATATATCCTCTAGAGTCTGGATGGTATGCTCCACCTGGCGATCTGTTTGCGGATGGAATGTTGTGCTAAGATTTACTTGAGACCAAGACCTTTCTTGAAAAACTTCCAGAACTAGAATGTAAACTGAGTGTCCCTATATAAGATGATAGATAAAGGAACCCCATACAATCTAACTAACTCACGGATGTAGAGTCTAGCGTAATCCTCTGCTAAATCAGTAGTCTTGACATACAATAAATGGGCTAATTTGTCATCCTGTCTACTACCACCCAAATAGAATCGTGTTGTCTGCGAGTATGAGGTAAACCTTTAACAAAGTTCATATTGATCACTTCCCACTTCCAAGTACTAATATCAATATCCTGAGTCATACCTCTGGTCTTTGGTGTTCTACTTTCACTTACTGGTAGTTTAGACACTTAGCCACAAAATTTGCAATATCCATTTTCTTGTCATTCCACCAATAGACTTCCCATAGGTCACAATACATCTTGGTGGTGCCTGGATGGATAGAGTATCTGGAGTTGTGAGCCTCTATCAAAATCCACTGTCTCAACCCATCTATGTCTAGAACACATAACCGACCCTAATAACAAAACACACCATCTCCTCCTTGGGAGAAAACTTCTACTCTCTGCTGGTGGACAACACACCCTCCAATTGATGCAAGATAGGATCAGTGTCTTGTTTCTTCTTCACCTCAACTACCAATGAAAATTTTGGCCCATTCTGAACTATAACACCACCATCTATTGAGTCTATAAGGCAAATCCCTAAATGAGCAAGCATATGAATATCCTTAGCCAATTCCTTCTTTTCTTCCTCAACCTGTGACACAATATCCATAAATAATCTTCTTAGTGCGTCAGCTACTACATTGGACTTACCCGAATGGTAAGCACACTCATGTCATGGTCCTTAAGAAGCTCAAGTCACCTTCTCTTATAAAGATTTAACTCCTTCTGAGTGAACATATATTGGAGGCTCTTATGGTCGGTAAACACATCCATGTGGACACCATACAAGTAATGTCTCCAAATCTTCAATGTAAAAACCATTGTTGCTAACTCAAGATCATGAGTGGATAGTTCTTCTCATGAATCTTAAGCTATCTAGAAGCATAGGCGATGACCTTACCATGATGAATCAAAACACAACCAAGGCCTACTCAGGATACATCACAATAAATAACAAAACCATCCGAACCCTTTGCTAAGGTCAAAACTGGAGTTGTGGTCAACCTAGTCTTCAATTCCTAGAAGTTCCTTTCACACTCATCGAATCACTAAAACTTGACATTCTTTTGAGTCAACCTTGTTAACGTGGCAATTATGGATGAAAACCCCTCAACAAACCTCACGTAGTTGATAACGCCCAAACTACACCTCGAATTAACGAAGCGTAAGCGGTCGTAGTCAAATATAGAACCCAACTAGGTTGGGGTCGAATCCCACAGAGAATATGGTGAGAATTAAGTCTTTAGTGAATTAAGTGACTAGTCGTCAATAGTTTCCGGTAAAAGGGGGGGGGGGTTTTGCGTAATCAAATTGTAAACAAAAACAAACAATTAACGTATGAGAAATAATCAATAGGAGAATGAACTAGGGAAGTGTTTACCATGGCGTTGGTAACAATGTCGATTCTAGGCTTAATCGGGTTCTTTTTATATGCGTGTCACGATGTGATTGAAGCAATGGTATCGTCTAAACGTTTCTCAACCAAATAGACAAATTTCCTTTTCTATTCTCTCGACCTCGAAAAGATGTGCTTTTTTGATTTCAATCCTAAACATCAAGTAGATTAATCTAGTTACAGCATTAATCATTAGACGAGAGTTAGTAGTCTCGAATCCTTGTTGTTAATCAAGTTTCCTGGTTTTAATCTCTTTACTCAAGCAAACTTAAACCTAGGCATGTTCTAATGTTTGCAACCACTAGAAAACATTAAATAATGAATGATTAACAACGTGACAATACATATATTGAACCCAACGCTACCCGAAATCTATATCTCTACGTTTGCCATGGCTCCCACAACCCTAGTTGTGGGAGGTTTAGTTACTCATGCTTGTAGAAGAACAAAAGAAAGCAATATTCATAATAAAGAAAAGAGATCCTTACAATGTATTGAAAACAATCTTTAATTAATCCAAGAGCAAGAACAACAAAATCCCAAGAACGATTCAAGAACACGAATTCAAGAAGTAGAAAACGTGTTTCTTGCTCTCCAAGTCGACTAAAACTCCTAAAATTATTTAGTAACGTGTGTAAAAACTATTGGAAAGGTAATAATCTAAAATATACCTAACATAGGGTATTTATAGGAGTCTAGGAAACCAATCCCAAAAACGTTCGGATTCCGCGTAGCGGACTGCCTAAGTGTGACGGCCAGGGTGACGGACCGTCACAGGGTTGACGGACCGTCGCCTGGACCGTCACCCTTAGGCAGTGGTGCTGCCTTGGCTGCTGCCTTGGTGTGACAGTTTGGGTGACGGACCGTCACACCCTTGACGGTCCGTCACTTGAACCGTCACTCTTATCCAGAATGCTCTTTTTCGCGTATTTCCTTCCGTTTCCATGTTTGTCTCCATTTCCTACAAATATAACATAAAACCATCAAAAACAACGACGGTTGCTTGAAAACGTACGATTGTTCTTAGTTAAAAGGAGTCGAAAGTGCCGTAAATTGGCGGCACATCAACCCCCTCAACTTAAAACGTTCGCTTGTCCTCAAGCAACATAACATAAAAACAATAAGACGACTCAACTAAGAACACAAACTCATGTCTCTAGCAACTCATGGTCATTCAAAACTTATTCAATTAAATCAAGCTCCCTCGTAGCACACGAATGTATGAAACACTCACTTGCAAGGATCCAAACATGTCATTCCGATATGATAGAACATTCTACATGCACACGCGCAGCTATCCTAACAATCAATAGACAATACAGACATCTTGGTGCCCTCACCACAAAGAAATCCCACACACAAGATTTGGGACTAGGTAAGCGCTCATACTCACAAATGATTTCAAACAATGCACATGCGATACCATAGGCTTGCCCTTACTATTCTATTTCAGTTCTTCAGAAAGCAGCTCAGGATCACTACAGGACTTGTTTAGGCTTGTAATGAGGCTTCGGGTGTAGGTATGATACATTTAGGGGTTAGTGACTAAGCCCTCCTTGGAACTACCGACGTCTTATTACCACATAACTTAACGTTGTCCATCCTTATTCACCTTGATATTTCCTTTTTTCTAGCTACAGGTGCGGCCTCTTTATTTTAACAATTCTTTTTATTACTTTTTCGATCTTTTTCATCTCCCTTTTTTTTTCTTTTATTAGGCACACACCCGAATTTTCATTCTATTCAAAACCAATCTTCTCCATCCTCTTTTTCTGATCATTCACCTCTGTAGTAGCCACCCTCAACTTAGGCTGATTGCCTGAGTTGAGGTGCACGATGTCCTAGGAAGGACCAGGGCCAAAACAGGGTTTACCTCTATAGTAGCCACCCTCAACTTAGGCTGATTGCCTGCGTTGAGGTTCACGATGTCCAAGGAAGGACCAGGGCCAAAATAGGGACTCAAAGTTAAACGGGAATGGTGACAGGTTATTGAAAGAATAAGGTCAATTATGGCTCAAACAGGGATCAAGGGATTATTTATATTTGGACGGTCTTTTAGGTTAAGTGGACTGCACACAAAAGGGCCTGTGATCCTTTCCTAAGCAACCAAACTTCGAACTTAACAAAATAGACCGGGCAAGTTCTAGATGCATGCACAGAGTAAGAATTTATGACAATAATCTCACACGCTCTTGGCACCAAGAAACTATATCGCTACCCACTATCAAACAACCGCTCGGCTTAAGCATACTCATTCTACTCATAATCACACAATGACATACAAGGATCCAGACAGTCAATCGTTTCAACATAAGTACAAAACCAGAAAATTTTTAAAGGGGCCTCGTTTTTAAACAAGAAAAACGCCATGATGCTTGCTATAGACACTAAAAACAACAAAAATTTAAAATAACAACCTAAACATGCCGGTTCTACTAGATAGCACACCGGAGGGAAAAAAAACACGGCAACAAAAACCCTCGGTGGTGACTCACAGGTTTCCCAACACCCTCAACTTAGACTCATGCATTGTCCCCAATGCATCCATATGAAAGCTAAAAACTGTGAGAGAAAGGAATACTTGTGACGTCGATCGGACTCAGATTCTGGAATGATGTTGGAGACCGCCAGGGTCTCCAAAACAAGAGAACTCGATGGAGTGTGGCATTCCAGCTTCCTTTTTGGGCTCCATCGCTAGTCGCAACAACTTCTTCGCTCTTTCTCTTGCGGTGTTTTCATTTTCTTGATCTATTTTCACCGCTTTCCTTAACCTGCTTCTCCTCAAGATACGCGTCCGCAGGGACTTCCTCAATAGCATTGATGACCGCGACCACCCTCATGTCACTTGGTTGCTTCATCAATTTGGACACATCGAACTTGACCATTTCATTGTTCAATCGGAAGGTCAGCTTGTTTTTCTCCATGTCGACCAATGCTCTTGCTGTGGCTAACAATGGTCGTCCCAAGATTATGGGAACTTCAAAATCCACTTCGCAATCCAAGATCACAAAGTCAGCTGGGAAGATAAGCTTACCGATCTTTACTAGCACATCAGACAATACTCCCACAGGTCGCTTTACTGAACGGTCAGTCATCATCACTCTTATGGACGTTGGTTTAGGAGCTCCCAAACCAAGTTGTTTATAGACGGCTAGCGGCATCAAGTTGATGCTAGCACCCAGATCACACAAGGCTTTCCCGAAGTTGAGTTTCCCAACAGTGCAGGGAACAGTAAACGCACCTGGATCTTCCTTCTTTTCGACTAACGACCTAGAAGAAATAGCGCTGCAGTGGTGGAGGTTGTCTTCCGGTTCATAACTTACCGACCTCTTCTTTGTAATCAAGTCCTTCATGAACTTGGCATAACCGGGCATTTGTTCCAGCACTTCCACCAGTGGTATGTTTATTGAAATCTGCTTCAGCATGGTCATGAAGTTCAGGAACTTATCATCGTCAGCTTTCTTCTTCAAACGCTGTGGGAAAGGAGGTGGTGGTCGAGGCATCATAGTTGGAAGCTTTTCAGCTTCCTTGCTTTTCTCCGCGGGCTTTGGATTTTCCTCCTCTACCGCCTCTTCATCATCCGCAGCATCACCTTGAGTCTGAATTACCGGATGTGATTCCGGTAATATTTTTCCGCTTCTTGTGGTGATCGCCATACAACTAGCGTCATTCCTCGGATGAGTCGTGTCACTCGGCAAGGTACCTGTCTTCCTTTGGTTTAAAGATGCCGAGATCTGACCCACTTGCTGCTCCAATTGCTTGATTGCGGTGGAATGTGACTCTACTACCTGACTCAACATTGATAACTCAGTCCTCATTGCCTTTACCCCAGAGTCAGTCGATTCCACCTTTAGCAGCATCTTCGCCATCATGTTCTCTAGCTTGGAAGTCCCTGCCTCATTGCCAGCTTTGTCCCGATTACCAGGTGGTACATACAACCCACCTCTATCGGTGTTATTCCTCCAGCTACCTTGATCGCGATCTCTGTAACCATCTTTCTTATAGTGGTTGTCTCTCTGGTAGTTCCGACCTTGGTTTCCCTGGCCATTGGCCTGGAAACCCCCCAAGTAATTCGCCTCCTCAATCTCCATACCTTGGGAACCCACCGCTTGTACCTTCTCCATACCTCCTGAGAACAAGTGCTTGGTCAGTAGGTCCAACTGCGTTTTCAGATGCGCCATGTCTTGGTCGCGCTCCTGCTCTTTCCTACGCTGCTCTGCTGACATACCAACGGTATAGGTGCTAGCTGCAACCTCTGAATCTCGTGTGTGCCAGGCCCTGTTGGTTTTGGTGAGCCTGTCCAAAGTAGTTGTGGCCTCAACAAAGGTAAGACCCATGAATGCACCACCTGCTGCGTTGTCTAACGTCGGCTTGGTAGCCAAATTCAGTGCCCGGTAGAACGTCTGCATCAAAAAGTTATCGGTCAACTGATGGTTCGGGCATTGTGTTATCTTCTTTTTGAATCGCAACCAAGTCTCGTGCAGTGCTTCGTGTGGTTGCTGCCTAAAGTTGCTAATCTCGTCCCTCAACTGTATCATCCGAGAGGGAGGAAAGAACCTTTCTAGGAAAGCTCCTCTCAACTCTCCCCACGTTGCGATAGAGTCGGGGGTCAGCTCCGTCAACCACAATGTTGCCTCATCAGACAGAGACAACGGAAACAACCTGAGCCTGATCGCTGTCTGACTCACGCCCGGTAGTTCAAACGACTTGCATATGCCCACGAAATTCATTAGGTGCTAGTTTGGATCCTCCCCAGCGACACCTCGGAACACTCCTCTCAAGTTCAACAGCTGGATCATCGTGCTAGTGATGTTGAACTTGGCTCCGGGCGGTAGCGGTAGAACGACAATGGCGCCCGTAGCGCCAGCTCCATCTAAGTCGAGATCCTCATCATTCCTTGCGATCTCATCCTGCAGACCACCAGCATTCAGATTTTGTTAGGCCTGCAGTTCTGCAGCGATCCTCGCTGCCTCTAGTTATGCGGCCATATTCCGCCTCAATGTTCTAGCAAGCTCGGGGTCGTAAGGTAAAATTTGTTCCCCCGAACTTCGGGTACTTGTCATGCACAACTGTGTACCCTGTCAAAGACAAAAACAACAAATAAATGTAAAGTAGGAAATTATGACTAAGAGTCAAATAAACACACCAGACTTAATTAACAACCATATTCCCCGGCAACGGCGCCACTTTTTGATAACGCCCAAACTACACCTTGAATTAACAAAGCGTAAGCGGTCGTAGTCAAATATAGAACCCAACTAGGTTGGGGTCGAATCCCACAGAGAATATGGTGAGAATTAAGTCTTTAGTGAATTAAGTGACTAGTCGTCAATAGTCTCCGGTAAAAGGGGGGGTTTTGCGTAATCAAATTGTAAACAAAAACAAACAATTAACGTATGAGAAATAATCAATAGGAGAATGAACTAGGGAAGTGTTTACCATGGCGTTGGTAACAATGTCGATCCTAGGCTTAATCGGGTTCTTTTTATATGCGTGTCACGATGTGATTGAAGCAATGGTATCGTCTAAACGTCTCTCGACCAAATAAACAAATTTCCTTTTCTATTCTCTCGACCTCGAAAAGATGTGCTTTTTAGATTTCAATCCTAAACATCAAGTAGATTAATCTAGTTACAGCATTAATCATTAGACAAGAGTTAGTAGTCTCGAATCCTTGTTGTTAATCAAGTTTCCCGGTTTTAATCTCTTTACTCAAGCAAACTTAAACCTAGGCATGTTCTAATGTTTGCAACCACTAGAAAACGTTAAATAATGAATGATTAACAACGTGACAATATATATATTGAACCCAACGCTACCCGGAATCTATATCGCTACGTTTGCCATGGCTCCCACAACCCTAGTTGTGGGAGGTTTAGTTACTCATGCTTGTAGAAGAACAAAAGAAAGCAATATTCATAATAAAGAAAAGAGATCCTTACAATGTATTGAAAACAATCTTTAATTAATCCAAGAGCAAGAACAACAAAATCCCAAGAACGATTCAAGAACACGAATTCAAGAAGTAGAAAACGTGTTTCTTGCTCTCCAAGTCGACTAAAACTCCTAAAATTATTTAGTAACGTGTGTAAAAACTATTGGAAAGGTAATAATCTAAAATAAACCTAACATAGGGTATTTATAGTAGTCTAGAAAACCAATCCCAAAAACGTCCTGATTCCACGTAGCGGACTGCCTAAGTGTGACGGCCAGGGTGACCGACCGTCACAGGGTTGACGGCCGTCGCCTGGACCGTCACCCTTAGGCAGTGGTGCTGCCTTGGCTGCTGCCTTGGTGTGATGGTTTGGGTGACGGACCGTCACACCCTTGACGGACCGTCACCTGAACCGTCACTCTTATCCAGAATGTTCTTTTTCGCGTATTTCCGTCCGTTTCCATGTTTGTTTCCATTTCCTACAAATATAACATAAAACCATCAAAAACAATGACGGTTGCTTGAAAACGTACGATTGTTCTTAGTTAAAAGGAGTCGAAAGTGCCGTAAATTGGCGACACATCAGTAGTACCCAGCCAAACACAAAAAACTCCTAATATCTGACGGAGAAGTGGGTCTAGGCCAGTTTTTTACTGTTTCTATTTTCTGTGAATCAACTCGAAGGCCCTCACTAAACACCACATGACCAAGAAAAGAAACTGACCATAAATAGAACTTATATTTACTGAATTTGGCAAATAACTGGCGATCTTTGAGAGTTTGTTAGCATAACCCTCAAATAGTTTGCATGCTTCTCCTAACTCTGAGAATAAACAAGGATGTCATCTATAAATAAAATGACAAACATATCCAAGTACTATTTGAACACCTTATTTATCAAGTCCATAAAATTTGTAGGAGCATTTGTTAGGTCAAAAGACATAACCACAAAGTTATAGTGATCATACCGAGTTCTAAAGGTTGTCTTCAAAATGTCATTTTCTCTAAGTCTGAGCTGATGATAACCTGACCTGAGGTCTATCTTAGAGAAATAACTACCATCCTAAAGTTGGTCTAACATGTCATCAATCCTAGGAATGGGGTACTTATTCTTGATTGTGACTTTGTTCAACTGACAGTAATCGATGCATATTCTGAGCAAATCATCTTTCTTATGAACAAAAAGAACTGGAGCACCCTATGGAGAGATGTTGGGTCAGATGAAACCTTTATCTAGGAGGTCCTTTAGATGATATTTCAATTTCTTAAGCTATTCTAGAGCCATTCTATAAGGAGGAATGGATATGGGATGCGTATATGAAAGAAGTTTTATCCCAAAGTTAATCTCCTGCTCAGAAGGAACCTCGGGAATATCCTCAAGAAACACTTCTGGGAACTCACTGACTACTAAAACTGACTAGAGATATGGGGTCTCGAACTTATAATCCTCAACTCGAACTATATGGTAGACGCACCCTTTCAAGATTATATTTCTAGTTTTAAGGTAAGATATGAAATGAACTTTTGACACTGGAGGACTACCCCACCACTATAATAAAGGCTCATCTGGAAACTAAAATCTTATGACTTTGGTTATGCGGTCAACTGAGGCATAACATTCATGTAGCCAATCTATGACAAGAATGATGTCAAAATCGGTCATGTCTAATTCTACTAAGTAAGCTAAGGTGACTCTATGGAGGAATGAGACTAGGCAATTTCTGTATACCCTCTTTGCTAAGACTGACTCACTGACTTGGGTAGAAACTGAGAAAGGTTCTAGAAGTTATTGGGACTGACTTTAAACTTACAAGCAATATAAGAGGTCACAAAAGATAGGGAAGCCCCAGGGTCTAGTAAATCATAAACATCAAGAGAGAAGACTTGTAACATACTAGTGACTATATCAGGGAACTCTCCTGATCCTGACGAGATGACATGGCATAGAGGCAGTTTTTGCACTAACCATTGCCTGCACCAGAAGTAGTACTCTGTTGAGCTGTGGAACCTGTTAGAGCTGATAAAATAGTGGTCTGAGCTAGATTACCGCTCTGTCCCTTCTTAAGCAGAGAGTCACTCTCTCAATATATGGACAATCTGACCACACCTAAAACACCCCTCTCTTCCAGCAAGACACTCACCTAGATAGTTCTTACCACACTTAGGGCATGTTGGAAAAGTGTTGCTACCTGTAACATTGCCCTGATACTTAGAACCTGATGCCCTATTTTTCTGATCATGTTGAGGTCTGGAAGATGGAGAACTAGCTGAATAAGGTGCTGGACATGAAGACCTCTACTGAAACTGAGAGCAATTTACACCACTCCACCTTTGCTGAGAGTAGTCAAAATTACCTGTTCTAGCCCTCTTATTTTATCTCTCCCTTTCATTCAACTTCTCCTCCTTAATTTGTTGAGCATTAGTCATAAGTTTGGCCAATAAACATGGATGTCCTACATTCCTTCTTTACCAAGTCAAAAACATCATAAATATACTTACTCATATGGGCTCTTGTCTCGGCCACCATTGTTGGAGCATACCTGGAGAGTTAAGTTAACTTTAACCCATATTCTTGCACAGACATGGATCCCTACCTCAGAATCACAAAATCCTCAGCCTTCACCTTCCTCAGCTCTCTTGGGAAAAAACTGTCTAGAAAAGCCCCAACAAAGCAGTCCCAAATCATAGGAGCTGCATTTCTACCTCTATTATCCTTCCAGCCACATCCTTGAGTTGATAAGATGCTAGCTTAACACTTTCAAATCTAGTCACCTGCATCATTTTGAGAATCTTCTTTACTTCATCAATGAAGTTCTGCGGATCCTCATCTACCTTTAACGCAAAGAACTCGTGCGGGTTTATGCGAATGAAATCTCTAACTCTGGCAGCAACTGAACCACCATTTGGGTTAACAGGAACATGTGCCTGCTGATTTTCTTAGTTTGTCATAGCTAGAGCCAACATCTGAATAACATTTCAAAACTAGGCATTGGTGACCTCATGGTATAAAACTAGAGGATTTGCATTCCTCGCTTTATTTCTGCATGGAGGCATGATCTCAAACACGTAAAGAATGGATTATAAAGGTTCTTAGAGTTAAACTCTATCACATGATAAAGAACATGAAGGAAATGGAGTTTCCTAAAAATGTTTCATAGCCTCTCCCTCAAAAGTGTGGCGTGCTTCACACCCATGAAAAGGACTCTACTTAACACGGCTTTCAGAAACCCTAGGACACCTTAAACCTGATACTTTGATATCAAGTTTGTCATGACCCGAGTCTACACCTTGGATGTAAAATGGTGCTTAGGACCATAAGTGGTCCCAAGCTAACCCATGGCTTGGCATGATACTTAAACATTCAGTAAATATAAGACTGAGTGGAAGCTTAAATGAAATAAGTAAGTAAGAGGTGTAACAATCTGAATAAGTTCAAAAATAAAACTAAGTCCGAATAATAGTACTAGACCAAAATAAGCTGAAATGTCTGACTCTATGTTTGAAAAACTCTACTACTAATGAGTTGTTGGGATAAGTCCACAGCTAGCTCCAAATACTGAAAACTAAAATAAGCTAAAAAATAATATCAAAAAAGTCCATCCTCGGATGATGAGGACTCACCACTGGTAGTCGCATAGGTGGCACTAGATCATACTATTCCTAATGCTGAGACTGAATGCCTAAACCTGCATCATGATAGGATGTCGTACAAAGAGTATGCGATCAGTACTTTAAATGTACTGAGAATGTGGGGTATGCAAGCTAAAAGATAACTAAGCATGCAAAAATACTGATAAGCTATTTAAAAATATAAACTGAATGTAATACCAAATCTGTAGTACAATGGCCCAAATATAAGATGTATAAAATCTGAAATGTAGAAATATTTTGAAAAGACATAATGTAAACGGTAAAGCTGAACTAAAGGCAAGTACATTTCTACTAAGTCTAATAATGTGGGAGAGTTTGTTAACTGACATAAACCACGTGAGCTAAACATGGAGTCCAATATATACGCCTCATTGAGAGAACCTAATATACCTTGCTAGGGTATAGAGGCATGACTGGCGTGATCACTAATCTGATGCCCAACTGAGGGGCTAAGTAGACTTATGGTGGCACATAGTTCTGGTACTTTAGGTAAAACTTGGACCCTAGTCTAACTAGGTGTTAAGTACTACTCCCAATCTGAATAGCTTATTTAAAAACTAATGTTCTTAAATATGGGTGAGAACTTAACTAGTCTGAAAACAATTTTTGAGAAAAGTTGTGGACTGAAAACTAATTAAGTTCTTCTTAAAACTGAATGCTAACAATCTGGGATAAGTTTTTGAAGTGAAAGCTAATTTTTGCCATACAGAACTGTAAATCCAGGCTAAGTCTATTCCATCTAAATTCTAGGGATTTTAATAAAGTATCTGTAGAACTTCATGAAATATCATTTAATCATGGACGGGGAACATATAATATCATAAAGAAATCAATCATGTAAAAGCATGGATAGTTGGGTATGAACCCTAGAATCAAAACTTGTAGAAATTGTAACTGAAAACTGAACTTTGGGCATGAGGGTAAAAAGAAATACTTATTTAACACCTACATACCTGTAATCGAAGAATTCGGAACTTTCTTTAAAGTTTTGGAGCTCTGGAGAAGAAGCCTTAGGCTTGGTGGAGAAAAGACCATTTTTTTCTCTCTTTCTAACTTAGGATTTCTAATTGTGAGAATGAGGGAAATTTAGTCGTAACTCCCATCTAATCCCACCTAAAAGAGGATAAAATAACCTAACTTAGGATTTAAAAGAATAAGAAAGGTCCAAAATACCCCTGGGATCAAGACTTAAAATTGTAGAAAATTCTTGGAACAGGGTTCCACGGCCGGGAACCAAGATCAGTGGACCAGTGCACATCTTGTGGACTTGGTCTGTGGTTCCCTTAGATTTGGTATCCTGCATGTCTGCTTTCCAAAAGGGGAAACCATAGTCTGTGGTCTGATCTATATTCCGTAGATCCCTCTCGTGGATCTCAGACCAGATGCTGGCCCTCAAGTCTGATTCCACAGTTAGGGACCGTGGTCCATGGTCTGTTCCACTGTCCATGGAACCCTTCTGTGGTCTTTGCCTATCATTTTTATAGACAGACTCTTCCTATTAAAATGTTGATAACTTTTTACTCTAGACTCAAATTAATGTGTGATTGGTAGCATCATAAAGAGGACTCAAAGATCTCTGATTTGGTATGTAATAGGCCACTTAATTCCTTATATACTAGGAGAAATGATCAATTGCAGTTGACTCTAGCTGAGTTTCAACTTAGAAACTTTTGAGGTGTTATAGTATCTTCCTCTTGAGATCATTCATCCTTGAATGAAGGCTAACTAAGCTGAGTTTAGAGGGAAAGAGCTGAATAAGTTCCTACATAAAACTAAGTCTGAACAATGGTACTAGACTAAAACAAGATAAAATATCTGACTCTATATCTGAAAGACTCTACTATTGATGAGCTACTGGGACAAGTCCCCAGTTAGCTCCAAATATTGAAAACTAAAATAAGGTAAAATAAAGCATCATAAAAGTCCATCCTCGAATGATGAGGACTCACCACTAGTAATCGCAGAGGTGGTACTAGATCGTACTAGTAATGATGCTAAGACTGAGTGCCTAAACCTGCATCATAATAGGATGCAGCATAAAGAGTATGTGATCAGTACTTTAAATGTACTGAGCATGCGGGGTATGCATGTTATAAGATAACTAAGAATGCAAAAATACTAATAAGCTATTTTAAAATGTAAACTGAATGTAAGCCCAAATCTGTAGTACAATGGCCCAAACATAAGATGCATAAAATATGAAATGCAGAAATATTCTGAAAAGACATCATAGAAATGGTAAAGCTGAACTGAGGGCCAAGTACATGTCTACTGAGTCTAATACTTTGGGAGATTCTGTTAACCGATATAAACTATGTGATCTAAACATTGAGTCCGATGTATATGCCCCATTGAGAGGACCCAATATACCTTACCAGGGTATAGAGGCATGTATGACGTAATCACTAATATGATGCCCAACTGAGGGGCTAAGTAGACCTATAGTGGCACGTAGTTCTAGGACTTTAGGTGAAACTAGGACCTTAGTCCAACTCGATGCTAAGTACTTATCACGACCCAATTTCTCGGTCATGATGGCGCCTACAACCCCCCAGTAGGCGAACCAATTCCCGTAGCCCAGGACAGTTAGTAATGGGCTACTGTCTAACACACAAGCGAAAGAATAGGTAACAGGAGTGTATATATATACATATGCGGAAATTAAATCAAACCCCAAGACCTGGTATCATAGTATAGAGCCAAACTACATACATGGAGTGCAAATAAACCAAAACTATATATACAGATGTCTCTGAATGGTAATAGAGTACATGAAGCAACAGATAAACTAAAGCTAAGCTCCGATCGCCAAGAGCTCACCCTCAGCCTGAAGTAGTCCCCAACAGATCTCCAAGCACGAATCACAGCGATCTAACGGCAATGGCCCACGCTAGGATCTGCACCCAAAGATGCAGGGGGTAGGGGTGAGCACCATATGCGAAGCATAAGGTACCCAGTAGGTATCATAGGCCGACTGGGCACATATAAGATAAAAGCGCAGTAATAGACAGAATAGAAGCAAGCAGTCACACAAATCAACGAAAGGTACACAGGAACTAGCCCAGAGGGAAATCAACAGAACCACATGTGAGGCTAGCAAACAGAATATACACACCAAAGGCACAGGTGAAAGTAAGAAATAACGCACCTGGGGTCCTTGCAATAACAGTGTATATAAAATAAGTTTACGAAATGGACGTATACCGGTACACCTCAAGTGTAAAAGAAGAGAAGAAAGATAATACATAGGCATTGCTCAGAGACATGAATCAACCTCAACTAATCATACCAATCTCATACTTATCCATAATAGAGAACAATTCTATAAGTAAAAGCAAAAGTCTACCTACAGTCCCTCGGCCGCCCATACAACCGAGGAACACAAACAAGTGAAAACAAACCCTCCGGCATCCCATACTACCGGAGCGTACAATCAGCAAACAGCAAACAAGGGTGGAACCTCGAACCATGAATGATATGATGCATGAAGATCTCAAGTGCCATAGTATCTCTGTATGTACCTCCTCCAGCGCCGATCCGGCCCAGCAGGTAGGTTCCATGGAAGGACTCTGCCCGTATACCTCTACTCCACCGTATACCCCTCCACCGGCACACGCAGCCCATAGCCCCTAGCCCGGATGGCAAGGTCCATGGAGGTCCCAGACCCCATACTAAAACTCAGTATCAGAACATGTATCAAGATAGAGACCCAGTCTCGATATCAAGATAGAGACCCAGTCTCGAATATGCATGCCCAGACCCTGTCCAGGACTAAAGTAGTAGGAAAATATCTCAAAAAACCCTCCAAGGGTGCCCGGGCATAACCGGGTCTAAACAGTAGAAAGTTATCTCAGGTGCTCGGTCCGACCGAGCAGCTAATAAAATCAATCTCAACGTAACCAGAAAACTCAACTAGCACCCCGGCCCTGCCGAGTCTAGCGAAAATCATAAAACTGATGATTTTAAACATAATTTTACTTTCTTGCCCAAAATCTCCACAAGTGAAATCAACCATTTCCAAATCATTTCCATTAAAAACGGCCCCCCGGGCCATGCAAGGTTTAGAAACAGTGCCAGTAGGCCCGAAGCCAAAACCACAGTAAAACATGGATAAAACCTCTTTATATGCATGGAAATGGTATGATCACACACAATAGCTGCCCCGCAGCTCACAATCAACCTATGGACCCTGCACAGGCCCACAGCTACTCAGCAAGCATAACCAGCCTAGAAGGATAATTCTATGCCCGGGACTCGCGGACATTCCCAAAATCCCACCTTCTATGTTCCAGAGTCAACAAGGCCTCACAGGACCACAAGGGTAAATAAAATATAACGATAAATACTACAAGCAACGGAGGAACAAAAGTAGGCGGACATGAATAAAGCGGTCGAGGTCTGTGGTACCAACCTAATAAACCAACCCAAGGATGCCCATTAATACAATTTTATTTTATATATACGGAGTCTAGGGAAAATAAACCGTAACCTACCTGTCGTCCGACGATAAGCTGCTAGAACAACGATGTCCAAGCTCGAACCATTCCAAGAAAATCCAAAACTAAATCGGAATCGGAATCGGATTTGGGATGGAACAACTTGACGTAGATAATTGATTTTCTACAACAAATTTAATTTAACCACAACATTAATTGGTCCCACCAATTCCCCTGGAGCAGCTATGTAATTGATGTGTTTGTTGAGAAAAAATGAAATCCCTCTTCCAGTGAACTATGTTTAATAAATACTTACATAATGTAAATTAAGTTAGGTTGATAAGTCACACTAGGAGTGACACCACATAGATAGTGGGTTGTTGGCTACTCCCTCCACCTACACGTGGAGTGGAGGTGGCAAGGCCAAAAAGAAGTTCTTATCCCGTTATTTATATATTCGGGTATTGCATAAATTCGTGGTATAATAAATATAATTTTTAAATATACCATAATCATTAGAAAATCATTTCCAATAAAACCTACTATATTATAATAATAACTTTTAACATAGCTAAATTTATTATCTCCGATAAAATATTACGGTGTATAAAAACCTTATAAAACAAATACATATACAATTATAACGTTTCAAAAATATTTCCCATAAACCTTTAAAATATTTTGAAAAGGCAATAATAATATAATATAACTTCCTACCACCTTCGACTTTTAAACAAAATACTTTCAAATACGCACGATTTCGATACTCGAGAATTCTCTCGGGACCCTCCCTTATTTTTTATAACTGTTTCGGAACTGAAATGGCGTCTTAAAACGTGAAGTCGAGGCTTAAATCGAGTTTAACCCGACCCGGTTCGCAACCCGTTTTTTGCCAGACAGTCCGCGGTAAAACAGTCATAACTCTTTACTCCGAGATCAGTTAGACGTGAGGTTTTATGCGTTGGAAACTAGACTCGTAGACCTTCGATTTGGTATTTCAGGGGACTTCTAACTCTTTATATATTGAGAGAAAAGCCCCGAGATATTTGACCCAAAGTTCAGGAAATTTGTTAACGAACTTACGATAACTTTTGTCGATTTGCTTGACTTCAAACTTAGACGTGAAAATGACCGGAAGGGTCATTACAGTACTACTCCCAATCTAAACACTGATAGCTCATTTAAAAATTCATATTCTAAAAGCTGGGTCAGAACTTAACTAGTCTGAAAAATAATTTTTGAGAAAAGTTGTGGACTGAAAACTAACTAAGTTCTTTCTTAAAACTGAATTCTAACTATCTAGGCTAAGTTCTTGAAGTGAAAGCTAATTTATGCAGAAAAGTATTGTAAATCCAGGCCAAGTCTATTTCATCTAAATTCTAAGGATTTTAAGAAAGTGTTTATAGAACTTCATGCAATATCATTTAATAATGGACGGGGAACAAATAATATCATAAGGAAATCAATTATGTAAAAGCATGTGATAACGCTCAAACTACACCTCAAATTAACGAGGCGTAAGCGATCGTAGTCAAGTAAAGAACCCAACAAGGTTGGGGTCGAATCCCACAGAGAATATGGTGAAGATCAAGCCTTTAGTGAGTTAAGTAACTCGTAGTCAATTGTTTCCGATAAATAAAAAGGGGGATTTTGTGAACAAATCGTAAACAAAAGCAACAATAATGTAAGAGAATAATCAGTAAGAGAGAATGAACTAGGGACGTGTTCACCATGGCTTTTGTAACACTGTCGATTCTAGGCTTAACCGGGTTCTTTCTATATGCTTGTCATGATGTGATTGCGTCAATTGTATCGTCTAAACGTCTCTCGACCAAATAAACAAATTTCCTTTTATCTTCTTTCGATCTCAAAAAGATGTGCTTTTTTTAGCTCTCAATCCTAACATCAAGTAGACTAATCCAGTTACGACATTAATCTTTAAGACGAGAGTTGGTAGTCTCGAATCCTTGTTGTTAATCAAGTTTTCCCGGTTTTAACTTCTTTACTCAAGCAAATTAAACCTAGGCATGTTCTAATGTTTGCAACCACTAGAAAACGTGACTAATTGAATGATTAACAACATGACAAAACATATATCGAACCCAACGCTACCCGGAATCTATATTGCTACGTTTCCATGGCTCCCACAACCCTAGTTGCGGGAGCTTTAGTTACTCATGCTCGATAAATAAGAGAAAATAGTTGTATTCATAATAAAGGGAAGAAAAGTCTTACAATATAATGAAACAATCAATCTTCCAATATCCAAGAGCAAGAAATACCAAGAACTCACGAAAGAATCAAGAACACGAGTTCAATACAAATGAACCGTGTTGTTTGCTCTCAAAAATATTTCAAACGTGTTTTAGAACTAATGAGTGAATAATAATAACATAAACCTAACATAGGGTATTTATAGGAGTAGTAGAAACCAAATCCAAAACGGGCTAGGAATCCCCAAAACGCGGGTCGCCGACCAGTGCTACTGCCTTAGCGTGACGGCCAGGCTTGACGGACCGTCAGGGTAGTGACGGACCGTCGCCTGGGCCGTCACTGCTTGGCAGCAACACTGCCTCAAGTTGACGGTCCCAGTGACGGACCGTCACACCTCTGACGGGCCGTCACTCAGGCCGTCACTCTTAGGCAGAATGTTATTTTTCGCGTCTTTTCTTCTGTTTCCGTGTTTGTTTCCATTTCCTACAAATACAACATACAAACATCAAAAACAACAATGGTTGCTTGAAAACGTACGATTGTTCTTAGTAAAAAGGAGTCGAAAGTGACGTAAATTAGCGTCACATCAGCATGCATAGTTGGGTATGAACCCTAAAATTAAAACTTGTAGAAATCATAACTAAAAATTAAATTTTGGGCATGAGGTGGAAGAAAGTCCTCATTGAACACCCACATACCTGTAATCGAAGAATTCTGAACTTTCTTTAAAGTTTTGGAGCTCTGGATAAGAAGTCCTAGGCTTGGTGGAGAAAATATCACTTTTTTTCTCTCTTTCTAACTAAGGATTTTTTATTGTGAGAATGAGAGAAATTTAATCTTAACACCCATCTAATCCCACCTAAAAGAGGCTAAAATGACCTGACTTAGGATTTAAAAAAATAGGAATGGTTCAAAATACCCCTGGGATCAAGACATAAAAACTATAGAAAATGCTGTGCGAGATGGGATTATATGTAATCAGTCTCTTGACATAAAGCTGAAATTCATGGAATCATAAAGTAAGACTGGGATTGCTGTCTGAAGCAATTTTCTGTTTGTTTTAGGAGCTGAGCATGGACATGAATCTGTATAGAGTGCATGAACTTAGTCATGAATATGGAACAAATACGTCTGAGTATAGTTTCATCTTGGCTGAAGTGTTAGGAAATCCGCTAGAATAAGAATGGATTAATATCCCATCATAGATCTTTCTAGAATTCCATACTAGTTGAGTCGCAAGACTCAACTTGGTTACTCATTCCATCATCTCCCTCTTAGTTCAAAAGTCACCCCTATAGGTTTGGGATATAGGAGTTAAAAGAGTAGGAAAGATACTAGAATGCCCTTGGCTTAAAAAAATTATAGATTTTTCCTCCGCCGGATGGGATTCTGGACAGGCGTTGGACCTACGATGACCTATTAGACTCGAGAGTCAAAAAGGACCAGGCTGGTTTGGTATACTGGACAGTCCCTACGATGGTTCCCATGGAATGCCGCATCCATGATGGTCGTAGTGACTGCCCGTCGGGACAGATGAGGTCTGGGGTGGGCACTGGCGGTTTCCCACGGCTTGTCCCACGGCCCGTCGGACTTCCAACCCCCGTGGGGACTTCTATCAGGCTGAATCTACCTGAACAGAGCCACTAGAATCTTTCCACGGTGACCCTGATGAGCCATCGGACCTCTGACGCCCGTGGGTCATCCCGTGACGGATGACACTGTAGGTGAATTTATGAGTTTCTGGGCTTTAAATGCTAGTCTGAGATATGGGGTGTTACAATATCCACCCAAAACAATTGAATTAAAACCATAATAAGGGTCTCAACATCGTATATCTATACTCCTTTGAATTCATTTCTTAAGAACACCATATAATATACACAAGGCCTTCTCCAAAATCAACCACCTGAGAATTTCTAAACTAGTCACACATAGTACCATAAGATCTTTGAATATCATGAAACAACATACTTCTCTGGGTACACATCTATATTTCTAATGCTTAAGGCTCTTCTTTACCTTGTAACTTAGTCAAGATTTTCTGGTTCATCTAGGGGTCATGTATACATCATACCTGCACCACCACACTTTATGGCAAGTTAATCAACTTAAATCTCTGCACAAAGTAGGTCAGGCCTACTAGGTCACTTTCATAAAACTAGCATCACCATCCTCATCTTATATCTACTATACTTCTAACTTCATACACTTAGCTCTGGCGTCATTTCGCTACTTATCGCCCATAACATCTCAATTCACACTAACTCTTGAGTGATTGTACTACACAAACACTTAGGGAACCATACTTTTTGGCTAAGGCGTTATTCATCGTAAAGTTTCTGGAAGAAGGTATAAGAGCACATTATATTACATGCTCAATCTGCGTGAATGGAAAATGGTACATGCTTTTTGATCGGTAGACTTTAACACACTAGTGGGCCTCTCTTAAGACTTGGTGCAGTCTTTCAACTTTCTGATGGATCTATCTCAGAGCATCTTACTGATAAGAATCTGAACTTTACTATTTCCGCCACCTCAAAGATGGGGCATGATTGGAGGAATTGGATTAACGCACGAATCTACATATATTTCTGAAGGAACAGTTCTACTACACGATTTGGAGTATGAAAGAAGGAAAACATTTCCTAAATGCCCTGTAGCCTCCTGATTATAAGTGTGGTGCATAACACACCCATAGGCAAGACTCTACTAGACACGGCTTCACAGACACCCAAGGACACTTGAACTCTGTGCTCTGATACCAAGTTTGTCATGCCCCGAGCCTACACCCTGGATGCGATATGGTGCTTAGAGTCATAAGTGACCCCAAGCTAACCCATGGCCTAGCATACTACTGAAATATAGACTGAAAGACAATGCGGAAGCTGAAATGTGCTGAGCTCTTTAAAAATATTATAACAAAATGAACTTTCATAACTGAGATACGAGCGTTTGAAAACTGATACAACTAACTGACTGACTGTCTAACTGTCTATGAAGCCTTTATTAACACTTACTATAGTTAGCCGGGACATGACCCCCACCTATCTCAAATCAATATATCAAACTGAGAATAAACTGCTATGACTACTACTGACTGGAGTTCCCGAATAAGGAGAATTCATCCTCAACTGCTGACTGGAAGTTGTGATCTGTCTGACCATGATCCTGGCTCTGAGACCTACATCATAAAATGATGCAGCACAAGGAATGTATGTGGTCAGTACTATGGAATGTACTGAGCATGTGAGATAATGCACTAATTAAAAATCATGAGAAAACATGTATACACTAAAAGCATAACTGAAAGTCGGGATAAGCATAGGTGTCTAGAATGCATAAGTCAAACTGTAGAGCATAAGCTCTTTCACTGAAGAGGGTGTAAATCATGTTTCTGAGCTGTCACTGTGAGATTATGATATTTTAAGATAAGTAAAACTATTACTTGGGGATCCATGGACTAAAAAGATGAATTATGTCTGTAAATTATGAAATAGTACAACTGAGCTGAAAACCATGAGTCATGCTAAAAGTCATGTTAAAAGTAAATCCTTAGGGAGTTTCTTCTACTGAACATGCTGAAAATACGAATATACTATACTAAATGCAAACTGAAAGATATAAGTTGATGCAATGACCAAGTATATAAACATGTAGCTGTATAATACTGAACTGAACTAGATAACTGAATACAAGGTCATGTAATAATGAATATGAATTATGGGACTGTGGGAGATACTATTAACCAACATATAACCATGTGAGCTAAACATGGAGTTTAACGTATAATTTCCATCAAAAATGGCTCAATATACCTTGCCAGGGTATAAAGGCTGAAACAAATCTGACATGGATCCACTAAATTGATGTCCACAAGGGACAAGGGTAACCATCCTAAAGCTGACAGCTAACCCCTTTTATACCTATGGTGGTGTCGTAGTTCTGGGACTTATGGACTGCTACAAAAGGTCTCAGCCTAATCTGATAGCAGAGCCTTCATCCCTTCGTCCGCTCGGTACTAAGCCTACTCCCAACTAAATGTATAAGCAATTAATGCAAACTAAAATATTGGATATCTCAAATACTGATAATCATCTGAGAATGCAACATAATGCTAAGACTGAAAGCATTCTATTCTTCTGAAAAGCTGCAGGCTAATAACTGATTGATTTCATGCTTTAAACTGAGTACTAGTAGACTAGACTGAATTATGAAGAAAAGCTACTACATGTGAAAATACTACAATTTCATGTTATGTTCTTGAAAAGAAAGCTAATTCATGCAGCAATTCTGTAAATCCAGGCCAAACCTATTTTATCTGAACTCTAAGGATTTCAAGAAAGTATCTGTAAAACTTCATGAAATATCTCTTAAAACATGTACGGGAACATATTAAATCATAAGGAGTTCAATTCTGTAAAACATGCATAGTTGGGTGTGAACCCTAGAATCATAGATTTGTAGAAATCATAACTGAAAACTGATATTTAGGTATGAGGGTGAAAGGATATCCTCATTCAATACCAACATACCTGATTACTGAAGAATTTTTAGGACTAGAACTGGGGGATGAAAACTTGGAAAAAAATCTGAAGTAAAACCCTTGAGAGACTTTCTTGCTTGAGCTTCTATGCTCTTGCTTACTTAAAACCCTAGGTGTCTTGCCTTAGAGTTTTGAGAGAATATTTCTGAAGATTGATTCATGTTTAACCCCCTTTGGGTGCTTAAAAGACGTGTAAAAAGACCTGAGGTAAGGAAAGGACCAAACTACCCCCAACTTAAATGCTGAAAAAAATGCAAAAACTTCATCAGATGGAGCTTCCCACGGGCCATCGGATCCAATCGTGGGCTTCATGGGGGTCCAAAAGGCTCACTGGTTGGTTTCCATGCCCTGCCACCATGGGCCGTCGTGGTCACCACACCTGTCAGAAATTCCCACGCCCGTCGAATTTTGACAGTTGATAGTGCTTCACTAAAAGGCTCATAACTTTTTACTCCAGACTCGAATTGATGAGCGGTTGGTGGAGTTGGAAAGAAGATTCAAATACCTTTAATTTGGTGGGTACTAGAACACCTAAATCTTTATATTTTAGGAGAAATGGTCATCTGAATTTGACCCTAGTTAAAATTTGCATAAAAACTTAATCGGTAGAAAGGCTTTCAACTTAACTTTGATCTAGAGGTTCTTTATGAATTTAATTCATATATAATACACCTCCAAACTTAAGAATTGATCTTAATACTTGTATTCATAAAATTTCCATCAGTTTGGACCTAACCATATATGAAGAACGGTTCAGATCTTAGCTTAGAATTTCTGAGGTGTTACAATCTGACTCTCTGTCTAAAAGCCTCTACTATTGATGAGCTATTGGGACAAATCTCCAACTATCTCTAAATAATGAAAACTGAACAAAAGAACTAAAATACTAAAATAAAGTTAAACTCTAAGTCCTCTAATGAAGAGGACACACCAAGCTGGTTCGATGTGCTGCTGATCTACTAGCCATGAGTCTGGCAGCGAGCTACTGAATCTACATCATGATAAGATGTAGCACAAAGAGGTATACGATCAGTACTATAGAATGTACTGAGTATGTGAGATATGCATATATCATGATAAAATGTACTTGAAACCATATTTAAAGCTAAACTCATGCATTAGTAGGAGAAATCATAGTGCATAAAATCATAAGTAAATATCATGGTTTGAGCATAAGTCTTAAAGCAATGAGTCGAGTCTAAGCCTGAAAGCTGAAAGTCATGTAACTTAAGTAATTTAAAACTATTCTTGCGGGAGTTTCTTATAGCCAACATAAACCATGTTGAGTACCATAGAGTCCAGTGTCATATACCCACATTGAAAAAGGTTGTCCTAACCGGCCAATGTTAGAACCATAAACATAGGGATCTTGAGGTGTGCCTAAAAAGGTAAACCTACGGTGGCAACATAATCCTGGACTTGGGTTATCTAGAACCCTCGTCATCTCGGTACTAAATAGTATTCTCAAAATATATCATCGTGCTCATATAACATGTGACATATCTGGATGTCAAAGTTTATTCATAGTCATAGATGACAAACCTGGATGTCATACTACTCACGAACCTTGCTTTTAAAAAATGGTTCATAACCATTGATGGCATGTCAGGATGTCAGATCATTCATAGAACAACATATCTTAAAAGTTTGCATGGAACTAGTTCAAATGCATAATCTTATAAAATTTATAACTTGAAAAACTAGGCATGCAACTTCTTAAATACATGAGGTCATGTTATCTAAACATGCCAATTTTGTTTCAAATTATGACATAAGGTCAATTTACGCTAAGTTTGCTCTTAAATCATGGAAAATTTCCTTAAGACATGTATAGATTCATAGATTCTAAAAAATAGAGTTTTTGATTCGTAATATCATAAAGTCTCTAAAATCATGAATAATAAAGTTTTTAGTAAGAACACATGGAAACTAAATTTGAAGAATTAGTCATAGTTGGGTAAAAACCCTAAATCATGGAGTTAGAAAATACTGACAGAAACTCATGCATAATCATTTAAATAAGAGTAGAATTCATAAAGCATTTTGAGTAAATCAAATTTATAGGAAATCTCATAATTGGGTAAGAACTCTAGTTTTATAATTTCATAAATTCAAAGCAAAAGTTGAGATTTTGGACATAAGGGTGAAAGAAAACCCTTATTGAATACTCACATATCTGGACTTGAAGCTTTATTAACTTAGAACTTGAGGATGGAGGATTGGAGAAGGAACCTTAGGTCTTGGAGCTTGAGAGAAATAGTTTCTTTTCCTTTTTATGAACTTTGGTTGAGAGGATGAATGAGAACTTGACTAAGAGGGAGAAAAAAACCCTTTAATTTGGACTAAAATAACTTAGTATAGGAGTTAAAAGGGTAAAAAATTACTAAAATACCCCTGAGAACTAAGTTTGAAAAGTTACAGGATTTTCTGACGCGGGGGTCCATGGACACGAACCATGGCCCGTAGAAGGAACCATGGTCCATGGATGAAGGTCGTGGTTCTCAGACCACTTTTCAGGCTGCTGGACTGAGTTCCACGAGTGGATTTCACGGCCCGTAGATTATTCCCCGATATATGGAACCCTCCCATGGTTTTTAGATAAAAATTCAAGTTCCAGGACTGATTTCCACGGATACAATCCACAGTTCTTGGTTTGATCCACGAGCCGTGGATACCTCCCATGGATATTGTCTAACATTTTGATAGATAGACACATTTTAGTCAAACGCTGATAACTTTTTACTCCAAACTTGGATTAACGCGCGATCAGTGGCGTAGGAAAGAAGACTCGAAGATCTTTAATTTGATAGGAACTAGTCCACCTATTTCTTCATATTCTAGGAGTAATGGTCATTTGAATTTAACCCTAGTTGAGTTTTACATGAAAACTTAATCGGTTGGGGTGCTTTCAACTCAACTTTGATCTAGGGGTTTTTTATTACCTTAATTCATATCTAGTACACTTCCCATACTTAAGAATGGATCTTAACACCTATGTAACATTAGAAATTATCAGGTTAGGATCTAACAACATATGAAGAATGATTCATTTCTTAGCTCAGAAATTTTGGGGTGCTACAATATCTCCTCCTTGGGATCATTCGTCCTCTAATGAAGACTAACTAAGCTGAGAGGGTAGGAAAAGAGCTGCAATCCCACCAACTGTGTTTTACAAGCTGAAGTATTTACATGGTAACTGATTTTTGACTGAAATATAAACTGAGTTGAATTCATTAGACATGTATGCATACTGAGGGCAAGAGAACAATTGATGGTACATGAAACTGAATATCTAACATGACATATGGTCTGGATTACGAGTAGGGACTCAGCTGAAAGTCATAGAGAATGAATGCATTCTTAGAAATTGCAGTTAACTAAAAGGAATATCAAACTGAGAGGAATAGCTATACGACAAAACTATTCTCTTTTAAACTGAACTTACTACCATGGATTGAACTATCTGTAGGGCCTTCTGGCCTTAGGGATGATTACCGACAGGTCTGAACTGATCTGATATGAGGAGTCTAGTATCTTGCAAGCTGAAGCTACCAGAAATAAGATATGAGCACCCTGGGCAGGGAGTAAGAACAAGACTATTTCCGCCTTAAATAATACACTTGACATCTTTTAAGCTGAGAAATACCTTTTTAACTACACTAACTTCTTTGAATACCACACTTACCATTTGTAATTGAGAATTCTCACTAGCATATACATAAGCTAAGGTCTGACTCTAACTACCTTATTTCACTATGTTCAAGCCTATCCCGACTAAATCTCTTGCATCTAGAGTCATCTCCCCAGAATATTGTTCCTTCCTATCATGAAAGTCAATGAACCTTAAGCTCTAATTAAGGGGTCACAAGTCGCACAAACCAAAGGCCCATATGTATTTCATCATGACATTCAAGCCTATAACTATGATCACCTTATGGTTTTATAGCTTACACCATCCAAGACTTCTCCCATGTTCCCTAGCATATCTAGGAGCTATAACTTCAAGAACTTGTACAAAGAGACATACCAAAATTCCTCATCTAACTATTTCACATGAATAATCCTTACCTCACCATTCATCCACACTGAAAATCTAAGGTGGAACAAGTACACGAAAAAAGAATATCTACTACTTCCCATCTAAGCTACTGCTTAACTTCCTCCACTTAAACATATAATAACATAAGCCAAAATCACTGAAAGAATAGAGTGGGATCATGAGCATCATGAATGAAGGAATACTGATTGGTCTAGATTTACACTTGGTATATCTGACCATTCAAGGTGACGTCTGATAAGTCAAGTGCAATGGCATGAGTGTCTCACATCCTTGACATATAAAGCATGGTTAGAGTAAGGAAATCATAAGCATGAACTGTTTAAGAAATCTGGTCTGATCACATACATGACATAGCATGACTGAGCCATGACGTAAAGTTGGGATTTGTAGAATCATAGAGTAAGACTAGAATCGTTGTCTAAAGCAATTTTTTTGTCATGCTAGGAGCTAAATATGGGCGTGAATCCACATGAAGTGCGTGAATTTAAATTAGGACCTTGGCACTGGCACACAAGACATGAATAGGGTGTTGTAATTACAGAAGTATACTTAAGATGCTACGATAGAAATAAGTCTCTTCATCCCCCTAACTTCGTTCTAACACTCATTAGTATCACTACCAGAGTCTCAAAATTTGACTGATTCTACATCCTACCATCTCCCCCTTAGATCCATGCTGCCTTTCTAAGTCTGTGGACCTCTCACTAACCTCTAAATTGAACTATGATCATTTTACTTTAACAGAGAAAACACTACTCTAGAAGCTAGTCTGAGTATACACTTTCTTCTATAGTCTAAGGCTCTCCCTCGCCTAAAAGTCTTGGACTCAACCCTATTTATCTCATATTAGGGTTGTGCATACCACACTCATAACTGCTAACCTATCCCTCATAATGACATGTCAAGCTTATATGGTTCTAACTCCTAAAGATCTCTCTTCTTACTACCCACCAAACCAAAGGCGTTAAAAGTTATACTGATAGGCTCAAAATCGTCTATCCTTCTCTGGTACACACACACACACACATACATATATATATATATATCATGCCTACACATTCACATTTGCTTCAACTTATCACTTAAACTAATGCATACACTATACCAAGCCTACGAGAAAAAAATCCCACAAAACTATCATTATCACTCTCATACTATCATCCTTTCATTCACATCCTATATATGGGCTATACTTAACACAATAACTTACTACTCCTTAGTCCATACCAAGGGATGTATTATTATATTACCTACCTAATAAAACACGACTCTAAATACATGCTCAATCGGATAGTATCCTCCCCTCGTGGTTACTCCACTTCTGACTTCATATTTCTGGATCTAGGTTCATCTACTACTCATATCTTATAACACAATATCCCTAAAATCACAACATATATCGAGTGGCAACACTACCCAAGGATCTAGGTACACACCTTTTCCCTCTCAAGGGTGTTATTAGCAATAAAGTTTTGGAAGAGATATGAGAGCACTTTCTACTATTGCTCACTGCATGATTTATATGAGTAAGAATACATCATTTTGAATCGATAGGATTAGACGCACTAGTGGGATCCTCTTAAGCCTTTGTGCATCCTCTTAATTTCTGATGGCTCTATCTGAGAGCACCTTGCTGAGAGAAATTTGAGAATTACTGCTTCTATCACCCCATATATGAGGCATAGATAACAGAACTGGGAATAACTCATAAATGTGGAGGATAAATAGAGTTACACTCTATCGCACAATAAAGAACATGAAAGAAGTGAAGTTTTCCTAAGAACGTCTCATAGCCTCTCCCTCATAAGTGTAGAGCGCTTCACACTCATGAAAAAAGACTCTACTTAACACGATTTTTAGACACCCTAGGACTCTTGAATCTGATGTTCTGATACCAAGTTTTTCATACCCCGAGCCTACTCTCAGCACGACACGGGACTTGGGACTACAGGTGATCCCAAGCTAACCTTTGGCCTTAGCATGGCTTAAATATAAGGGACATAAATATTGAGTGGAAGCTTAATTGAAAGATAATGAGCTACTTAATATGTTGTATAAATATAAGTTTAAGAATGACAATCTAAATTAAGCTGAATATTTGACTCTATATCTGAAAGCCTCTACTACTGATGAGTTATTGGGACAGTCCCCAGCTAACTCTAAATACTGAAAACTGAATGAAAGAACTAACATACTAAACTTAAGTTAAACTCTAAGTCCTCGAATGAGGAGGACTCACCAAGCTGGCTAGATGCGTTGCTGATCTACTCGCCGTGAGTCTGGGAGCGAGCTACTGAATCTAGATCATGATAAGATGCATCACAAATAGGTATGTGATCAATATTATGGAATGTACCGAGTATGTGAGATATGCATGTCATGATAAAATGTACTTGAAACCATATTTAAAGTTGAAATCATACATTAGTAGGAGAAATCGTAGTGCATAGACTCAAAGTAAATCATAAGTAAATATCAAGGTTTGAGCATAAGTCTTAAAGCAATGAGTCGAGTCTAAGCCTGAAATCTTAAAGTCATGTAAACTTAGTGGTTTAAAATCATTCTTGCGGGAGTTTCTTATAATCGATAAAAATCATATTGAGTACCATACAGTTCAGTGTCATATACCCATACTGAAAAATATTATCCTAACCGGTCAAAGTTAGAACCATAAATATAAAGATCCTGAAGTGCGCCTAAAAAGGCAAACCTACGGTGGCAACATAATCCTGGACTTGGGTTATCTAGAACCCTCATCATCTCGGTGCTAAATACTACTCCCAAAATATATCATAGTATTCACATAACATGTGACTTATCTAGATGTCAAAGCTTATTCATAGTCATAGATTACAAACCTGGATGTCATACTACTCACGCACCTCAGTTTTGAAAAATAATTCATAAGCATTGATGGCATGTTAGGATGTCATATCATTCATAGAAGAACTTATCTTAAAGATTTGTATGGCACTAGTTCAAATGCATAATCTTATAAATATTCATAACTTTAAGAACTAGGCATGCAACTTTTTAAATACATGAGGTCATGTTATCTAAACATGTAAATTTTGCTTGAAATCATGTAATAAGGTCAATTCACGCTAGGTTTGCTCTTAAATCATGAAAAATTTCCTTAAGACATGCATAGCTTCATTGATTCCAAAAAATAGAATTTTTGATTCATAATATCATAAAGACTCTAAAATTATGCATAATCATGTTTTTAGTAAGAGTCGTGATTATAAAACAACACATGGAAACTAAATTTAAAGAATTAGTCATAGTTGGGTAAAAAGCCTAAATCACGGAGTTAGAAAATACTGGTAGAAACTCATGCATAATCATTTAAATAAGAGTAGAATTCATAAAGCATTGTGAGTAAATTAAATTTACAGAAAATCTCATAATTGGGTAAGAATACTAGTTTCATAATTTCATAAATTCAAAGTAAAACTTGAGGTTTTGGGCATAAGGGTGAAAGAAAACCCTTATTGAATACTCACATATCTGAACTTGAATCTTTCTTAACTTAGAACTTGAGGATGGAGGATTGGAGAAGGAACCTTAGGCCTTGGAGCTTGAGAGAATTTAGTTTTCTTTTCTACTTCTGAACTTTGGTTGAGAGGATGAATGATAACTTGACTAAGTGAGAGTAAAGTCTCTTTAATTGGCCTAAAATGACTTAGTATAGGAGTTAAAGGGGTAATAAATTACTAAAATACCCCTAGAAAATGAGTTTGAAAAGTCACAGGATTTTCTAACGCAGGGGTCCGTGGACACAAACTACGACCATGGAAGGAACCAGAGTCCTTGGATGGAGGTCGTAGTTCTCAGACTGTTGGACTGAGTTCCACGAGTGGGTTTCACAGCCCGTGGATCATTTCACGACTCGTGAAACCCTCTCGTGGTTTTTAGGCAAAAATTCAAGTTCCAAAACTGATGTCCATGGATGCAATCCACGATCTGTGGTTTGATCCATGAGTTGTGGATACCTCTCGTGGTTACTGTCTGTCATGTTCACAGACAGGCATATTTTAATCAAACGCTGATAATGTTTTACTCCAGACTCAGATTAACACACGATCAGTGGTATTGGAAAGAAGACTCAAAGATCGTTACTATGGTAGGTACTAGGCCACCTAACTCTTCATATTATAGGAGTAATGATCATTTAAAGTTGACCCTAGTTGAGTCTTATATGAAAATTTAATTGGTTCGGGTGCTTTCAACTCAATTTTGAGCTAGGGGTTTTTTATAACCTTAATTAATATCTAATACACTTCCCATACTTAAGAATGGATCTTAACACCTATGTACCATTAGAAATCATCGGGTTAGGATCTAACAACATATGAAGAACGATTCGGATTTTAGCTTAGAATTTTTGGGGTGTTACAATTGAAGTCTGAGGTTTTGGGCATGATGACAAAACAAACCCTTATTGAATACCCACATACCTGGTTGTAGAAGAATCATGAACTGGAACTGAAGTTTAAAGCTTTGGGGAAGAAGCCCTAGGTTTGTAGCTTGAGAGAATGATGTTTTTTTTCTTTCTAAAGTTTAAGTCGTGAGAATTTGAGGAGAATCAACTAAGTTTGTATAAAAACTCCCCCAATAGGCTTAAAATAACTTAGTATAGGATTTAAAAGAGTGGGAAAAGTCTAAAATACCTCCGAAAAACTAGACTAAAAAGTTGTTGAAATTTTTGAAGCAAGATTTCACGAATGGGAACCACGGTCCATGGACGATTACACGAATCGTGAAACCCCCTCGTGGTTCTCGTTGTTTTTGTCAAGTTGTAGGTGTGATTTCCATGATGGCAAACAATGCCCCGTAGACTGCTCCACGGTCCGTGGATCCTGGTCCTAGATCTTAGGCCCTTTTGCTAGTCCTCGGGTCTATTTCCACGGTTGGAGACCACAGTCCATGGGCTGTTCCACGGTCCGTGGAATCCTCCTGTGGTCATTGTCTGTCATTTTGACAGACAGACCCATTTTGGTAAAACATTAATAACTTTTTACTCCAACCTCCGTTTAACACACGGTCAGTGGCGTTGAAAAAAAAACTCGAAGATCTTTAATTTGGTGGGTATTAGGCCACTTAACTCTATATATACTAGAACAAATGATCATTTGAAGTTGACCCTAGTTGAGTTTTAACTTAGAAACTTTAGGGGTGTTACACCATCTCCCCAATACATTGTAGGATCTCAAATAGGCCTATATACCTTGAACTCAACTTACCTTTCTTCCCAAACTACATCACTCCCTTCTTGAGAGAGACCTTAAATAGTACCTAATCACCCACTATGTACTCCACATCATGAAACTTTTGTTCTGCATATCTCTTTTTCATGCTCTGTGATGTGAGAAGATGCTCTTGAATTAATTTGACCATGTCCAAAAAATTCCTCAATAAGTTTGTGACCCATGGCCTAACCTCAAATGTATTGAAACAACCAACGGGTGAATGACACCCCCTATCATATAAAATCTTAAATGATGCCATATGAATACTAGATTGATAACTACTGTTAAATGCAAACTCTGCAAAAAAGCAAGAATTCATTCCAACAACCTCCAAAATCATTCACACAGGATCTCAACATGTCCTCAAGGATCTGAATAGTCCGCTCGGACTAACCATCAAACTGAGGATAAAATATTGTGTTGAGCTCAACTTGCATACCCAACTCCTTTTGCATAATCCGCAAGAAATGAGATGTGAATTATGTACCCAGTCTAAAATGATATAAATAAGGACTCTACAATCAAACTATCTTTTGGATGTAGATTTTTGCTAACTTTTCCAAATTATTAGTAGTTTGAACCAGTATGAAATGCGCGGACTTGGTCAATCTATCAATAATGACCTAACTAGCGTCAACCTTCCCCAAAATCTATGGCAGTCCCTCCACAAAGTCTATAGTGATTATTTCCCACTTCGACTCAAGTATAGGCATCATCTAAGTCACACCACCCAGTCTTTAGTGTTCATATTTCACTTTTTGAAAATTCAAACACTGAGATACATGCCCACTATTTTCCTTTTTATCCGACACTACTAATAATGTTGTTTCAAGTCCTCATACATCTTAGTAGCCCCCGAGTAAATAGAATACCTCAAATTGTGAGCTCCTCCATAATCACCTGTGTCAATCCATATGTCATAGGAACACAGATGCGACCCTTAATTCACATAATTCCCTCAGCATCTAGAATCACCTCCTTAGCCTTTCCCTATAACACTATGTCCCTGATGATACACAAATTTTAATCCTCAAACTATTGATCTTGATTTTCTCCATAAAAGATGACCATGTCTCCACACATGCTAGAACCATACTAGACTCATAAATAACAACTCTCACGAAATTATTGGCGGATGTTTATTTTTACTCAAGGCACCAACTACCACATTTTCCTTTCCCTAATGATATAGAATAGTCATATCATAGTTTTTTCAACAACTCTAACCACTTTCGCTTCCTAATGTGGGTCTAATATATTATTTTTTTTCACTTTTTTTTTACCCACTTCTAAGCTTTGTTTTGAGGATAATTTGGCCTAATACTAATGATTTATACTTGATTTCATGATTTATCAAAAGAAAAAGTCTCATTTGATAAGCTGGAGTATCGTCACTATCCCTAAAAGCAATGGAGGACCAGGCATCCAAAAAAGTGAGATCAAGAACAAAACCTTCTATGCAAGCCTAGCTCGGAGATTGTACGATAATCCCCGAACTCTTTGGGCAATGATCCTTATAAGCAAGAACTGCAACACCAGTAGTTTAAGTTTAAGAAAGAACCTATCTCTAGAACTTCGCAATGCATCCTGAATGAGTGGGTTGTCTGCATGAAAAGGTTGTAGATGGATTGTTCACAAAGATAATAGAGTTAATTTTCTTGAGGAGACATAGATTCCGAACCAAGATTCCATTAGGAGCCTCATCTAGGGCCCTTCTAATAGAGGAGGGAGTGTATCAAAAGTCACTAGCCTTTTCAACAATGGTGAGTGAGACCTTAACAGATTCTCCATCACCATTCTCGAGGACCTAACACTTACCATATAAGAGTTGCTTCATGTCCCTTAATGGTAATGGGGAGGAAAAACTCATTTGGGACCTTACATGTGATGGCTTGTTCTCCACTAATAGTGTTTATCACCTTATTGATAGAAATAAGACTAACTAGAGAATTAGTGAGGCCAAGAGCTTCAAGTGGATCTAAAAACTCCACACCCCCAACAAGATCAAAACTTTTAGCTCTTTCACCATGAAAACTCTCTACAAGCCATCACTTTTATAGGATTGGTATGAACACTGATCCCATGTGCTACTTTTGTGGCCTCCGAAGTGCAAATATGAATCACATATTCTTTTCCTATCCCCATGCTATATTGCTATTACATTCTGAAATGACATAGCCCACAAGAGCACCACAGTGCAGGTGCTAAATAGTCATACTCTGACAACTGATAAATGGTTCAGCACTTGGAATGTTCAAGGTAAGCCTTTACACAACTGGCTACCTTGGGAGGATGCCTTGATTCCTTTCTGTTTATGGAAAATTTGGCTGTGGAGAAATGATAACCTTTTCAATAACAAGTAGAAGTGTATTTCAATTGACAACACTATTGTCAGTCACTGGATATCACCTCATGGTTCTGACCAAAAACTCATGTTCAAACAACCATTGTCAATTTGAAATGGAAACCAACTGTTGTTGGCAAGTTTAAGCTTGATACTGATGGCTCAACGTAGGGTAGTCCCCAACTATGGAAACTATGAGGTTTATGGAAAATTCGTCTGTTGAGAAATGAGAATCTTTTCAATAACAAGTAAAATTGTATTTCAATTGACAACACGATTGTCAAAGTCACTGAATATCACCTCATGGCTGCTGACAAAAACACATTGTTCAAACAACCATTGTCAATTTGAAATGGAAACCACATGTTGTTGGCAAGTTTAAGCTCGATACTGATGGCTCAACGCAGGGTAATCCCAAACTTGGAAAACTATGAGGTTTTTTTTTTGGATTTGTAGAGGAGACTGGGTAATGGACTACATGAAGGGCATTCCCCACATTACCACTAACTTGGTTGAGCTGCTTACATTTGTGCCTTTAAAACTGTAGTAGAATAAAAATTCTACCCTCTGGAGATTAATACAAACTAAACTGAAATTATTAGCATGATTACACATGCGCATTTACCATATATAATGACATCATTTTTTAGTGCAGGTTTCTAATGCAGAAGCTAGAAGCTCCAACGCTCACACATACATTCCAGGAGCAAAATAGGACGGGGGTTTCGCTGGCGAGGGAAAGAACAAAGTGTAAAGTTTTTTATAACCGAAGATTTTTGGTAGTTCCTCAGTGTTTGTAGAAGATGCGGGCAACCATTTTAGGAACTACGTTTCCTAGAAACATTTTAGTTTGTACTATTAACATGCAAGGCTAACCATTGGTTCAAACAATTGACATGACTGCCCTTGAACAACGTATGAAGCTATTTAATTAGTAGTATATATAAATAGTCCGTTTAACCAAAAAAAAAAACATAAGAATGGATATAACGTAGAATGATTTGTCCAAGTGTGCATCTCTTAATTTTTTTCTCGTACTCAACTGTTTGAAGACTTTGCAGCTTTGCTTATTCTGTACTGCTGGTCAAAAGGTAAGTTCAGAGACGTGCTAGCTGCTTTAATATCAACGGTTGCTTTGTTATTGGAAATATGTCAAGATCAATCTATTCTTAAGAAACCAACATACTTCCAAGTGAACAAAAGAAAACCTGAATATGTACCGAGAAAATTATACCCAAATTGTAGGGGAGAACTGTCCCGTAAGCCGCATTCTTTCTTCTCTGACAGCTTGTAAAGGCGCATGTATAGGCAATCGACAATCTTCAATCTTAAAATGTTTTGTTTCCACTCTACCAGTTGACAATTCCATAGAATCTTCATTGTAAATTGAATATCGTTCAACTAATAAACGTGATGCTAGTAAACGCGACTGTGTAACAGAATAATTTCAGCTGTTTTCGGATATTGAGCACGCTTTGCTTACACTAAAAGCACATTATTGCATGCGTACACCAAAAGCATACACAGGGCTCTTAAGAAAAACAACAGAACAGGAAAATTATATTTTAAAAAAAAAGGAATGAACTCAAGAGGAGGACGGGGGTGGGGGGCAACCACGGCTCCTCTTTCCTTGAGAATCAATACATCCCTTATCTCGGAAAAGGCTACGGTTCAACCTCAACAGAAGTAAAATGGAACACCCAACAATGCATCTTTACTAGCCAAGAACTACAAGATTACCCCTTTCATTCTACAGCGACCAAGGGGTACCATTTGTGTCATTTTTTCATGCTTTCCTCGGGGGGTCTGGAGAAAGCAGCAATCATAATGGAAAGAAACCTGATTGCAGATATGCTGAAGAGATGATTACAGGAAAGCATCGGTAGTCGCAGTTTCAGAATGAACATAAACCTGGAATGTTTCTTCAAACAGCCTAATTTTGAGAAACAGAATAGATCATTTAAGTTTGAAGGAAAAGGGACGATTAGATACAAAGATGGAGATACCAAAAACTAATTATGAACAAAGACCCAGCCTGAATACAAAACAAAATTATTACAAACAATATAAACATATTTTACGAGGAATAGAGACTACATACAGAGAAAAAAAACTAAGAAATACTGCTAAAGCTCTGAAAGAATTGCAGGAATATAATGTGACAGTTCTGCAGTGAGAGACTGGAACCCATTTACAAGCTGAGTATGAAAATCCTGATCTTCTTCCCCGATCAACCTAAAGTGTACTCGAATAGCACGTTTGCACACAGCCATAAATTCAAGAAGGGCAGCAATAAGTTGTTGTAGCTCCTGCGAACGCAACCTAGTTGCAGGCTCACCAGAAAGGAAAGCTGTGCAGACGCTGAGAACTCCACTGTTAACCTGTAAAAGTTTTATTTGCACTTAGATAAACAAACTCCAGCAAGAAAACCAGACATAACATAAATGCACTGTTAGATGGAAAAGATTAAGATTAGGGAGAAACTGAAGATAACCTGTTTAAATGCAAAAAAAATTGCAGAAATATTGTCACCTATTGTCAAGAATCAGATGATGTATTAAAAGAATAATGAATATACAAAGACATGAACACTCACTTGAACTGCAACTGAGCCTTGAAGAATCCTCTGTAAGCTCTGCAAACGGGGAAGTTGATCGCCTTCTGAGCTTCGAGGCTCTTCAAGTTCATTCCTTAATGCAGCTGTCCTAGTTTCAATCATTCCAATTGCATTCTCAACCGGGGAGAACTCAAGGGATTCTGATTTGATAACCAAGAGTCGATTCACTAGCGCAGGAAAAGATCCCTCAGTTTGCAGAACTGTTCGCCGCTTCCATTGGTCTTCCAAGCCTCCTTGGGTCTTTCCATTTTTAGTGAAAGGGGTATCAAACAAAAATCGATCAAAGACCCGAGCACGAACACTTCCCGTAGAGAGGGAGAATATCCTTTCCCTCCTGCTTCCTAAATCTTCATCCTCCATTACAGGATCAACTGCAGTTATTTGCAGGTAGCAGACTCCAGGCTGCAATTCATCTGCTTTGACTTGTCTCGAATCAGGAATTACGTGTAATGTAGTTCCATCCATTCTCGACTCATAGATATGGCTCAATTTCTCCATTATGTCACCTAATCGCACATCACGAGGCTCTCTATAAACATATTCTTTCCTGTCCAGCTTCCCAAACTTCTCACCGTAAAATCCAACTCTATAATATGTGGCATCTGTGAAAGGTATAGGGCTTGACTCCTGCTCAAGGATGGACTCGTAGATAGTAGTAAGCGTTGTGTGGCATTTTGCAAGCTGTCCATATGCCTTCCTGCTTTTATTTACCGGGATTACAAGTTCTAGAATGCTTGCACAGAAATGGAACAACTCAGCCTGATGGAAAAGCTTATTTGCTAGCTGTAAATACTTGACAGCTGAGTCAACTGTGAGTTTTGAAGCACCATATCCCTCCACCTCAGCTGCTGAAGCCTCAGAAGTGATGTCACTGCTGACCATGGGGCATATTTTGCGTAATGCACTCACATGATCCTTGCTCCAGACACCATCATTCCTACACACAAGGGCCTGAAACAGATACATATCAGGATCAACCCGCAACATATATCTAGTCATGTTTTAACTTCTATATGTTAAAAAGCATTGTTGATTAGAAGATCATTCCATGGAAACATATGCCTCTCGGCATCAGCATCATTGAAGACCAAGTAGACTTAGTTCAAGCATACAATATCTAACACTATAACATTTAGTATCAGTTTTGGCCTTTGAGTCGCTCAAAAACCAGGTTAACTCTAATTGAAAGTGTCAAGAGAAATTGATGCACATGGTTATCAGGCAGTACTGCAGTGATGACTTCAAGCACATCCGTAGAGAAGAAATCTCTGACAACATGCACAAGAATACTTGACCCTATAAAAATAACCATTCATCAATCTGAAACTAGCCGGGTCTGCTCTACAAATCCCAAATAACTTCTCCCCTTCATTTGCGCCTATTTCTCTATAACACTCAATAACTTGTCTTTTAGGGCAAATTGTGGATTCTCTAAAACTAGAGATATTTTAAATCTCATGCTTATCCCTTCAGTAACATATAATCTCCAAACAAACTAAACAGATTTCTATCAAACACCAAACCTAATGCAAATTTCAACTAGTTTTATTTGGTAATCAAATTTAAACTAATTGGTACCACCAAAATAGTTTTTTTCTTCCAATAAAGATACAGAATATTTCAAGCTGTATGTTGAAAATTAGACAATGCTCCATCCAGTTCATGTAAAACACTCTTCTTAGTCATTCCCAGGGTTTAACACAGACCTAAGTAATGGCAACAATAATAATGACAACAACACAGCATTCAAAGAAGTCATTGAGTAATTCCATTTTTCCTTTGGGAAAGAACTACCCATTAAGAGTTGCATCAAATTGAGAAAGTTCTCCAATCATCAAGGGGATGTCATGAAAGGCCTACTGCTTTACACCACATACAACATGGAATCCTTATATATTTTAAAAAATGTTCGGATATAAACCAACCTTGGAACATTCTCTAGCACTATGTCATATATAAAATCACCACGTCATAGCCAATCAAGCACTCGTTTGAAAAACTTACCACTCATCGTATTATAATATTTTAGTTTGACAGATAAAACTTAGCAATAGAAAAAGGAGTCATATAGAATCACTCAGGTTGCATAGATATATCCATGATTCTTGTGGAGAAGGATAATTCTTTAAATAAATGAGAATAGACCTCATAATTCTTGCACATAAGGCAACAATTTGATAAATGAATTTTGGGGGCCTTCTTGCAAGAGGTCATTGATATTAGGCCTCTCCATGTCCAAGGACCAAGTAGATGGCCTGATCTTTCAAGAAATCTAGATCTCTAAATAATAGAGGCAAAGTGGCAAGTCCAACAAGTTTTTGAGCAAATAAGGCTAGGGAAAACTTTTGCATGTGAACCATGATGAATCTAGGTTCTAAATTCATCAAGACCAAAGTTATTGATAAATTAAAGCATACATATCACATTAATATCAAGTGTAAAAAGTTTGAGTAGAAGTGACGAGAGAAATAATTACGTTTTGTTGCATCAGTCAATCAATTATTCCTTTGATATATTCAGATCTATTCAAGATATATTTCATTAAATACCAAGTATTTGCCTTTTAAAGCAAATTAGGAGTTCTCTAAAACTAGATGTCTTTCAATCTCCATGTTATCCCTACACGCGTGCACAAATCTCTAAAAAGGACTCCAGCACATATTTTTGAAGGTATTTTTTTTGGTCGCATCTTTTACCTTTTAACTAAAAGTAATTGGTGCAAGAAACGAGGTTAACATGACCAGCAGAAGATTGCATTCTCAGCAGCAATGAAAAATCAAGTAACTGCAGAGCAGAATTAAATGCTTTAGCAGAAAAGAGTACCCACCATACGAAGCCGTAAATCCAAAGTCTAGATGCTGATCTTTATGAAAATTGGACGATCAGTCCCAGTCATTAAGAAAAAATGTTCTGTGGATCCTAAATTAACTAGGAAACAAATAAGGAAAGGATTTACAGCACTAACTTGGAAACAAATAACAGAAGATGATTTTTCTTGGTGAAGAAGGATTACTAACTTCCTCCTTCCAACATCACTACAAGAAACAGGAAGGTGATCCAATCAAGTTACCTGCATCACTACACCAGCAACAGCAACAGCGCATTGTGCAGCTTCAGCCCAAGACTGCATTTCCTGATGAGCTTCACAAAGATGCAGTAACCACATTATGTGAAGATCTGGTACAGGAGCAAATGCCATCGCTAGTTTATAAAAGCTCTCTGCAGCTGCATACCTGTCGACATTCATAACAGAGCCCTGCAGGAAAATAGTGCAAGAGAATAACAAGAGAGTCAATGACAAAACGTCATTGCAGAGTATTAATAGTTTGAACTTAGAGCAGTAATTAAGGAGGTCAAAACTTACCAGAAGTGCATGTTCCAGGCTGGCATCAAGCGCCAGAAGAAGACTCTCTGAAAGAAATTTCACCTCAGACCAGGACCAGCGGTTTTCTGCTGATCCTTCTGGAACAGCAACCAGTGCATTTTCTGGGAGCCAAGACTCTACTAATAAGGAGGAACTCTTAGCCTCATCTGTCATTTCCTCCAAAGAATTTCGAAGACGACGAGCTTCACCACTTTCTTCTAGTGTTCCATCAGGTTTCATTTGTGTTACTTGAACTTCAGACATTAACTCTGACAATGTAATGGTTAGCATGACTCTTAATCTTCCTGTCTGCATAAAATAAGAGAACGAGCTCTGCAGATCGAAACAAAACTAAGTTTAGCAATCAATACATACAGATTACTCAAACCAGTAAACTAATTGAACAGGGGCTTTCGGGATTAATGTCTATGAGATGCTGGACAGTTGTTTCCTTTTCGAGTTTCCAAATAGATACATGGCGGAACAGGTTCTCCAAGGAGAATGGTTGTGGAAGAGAAGCAAACTTAAGTTAGAGTGGTGGAACCCTTCTGCCGGCTGTGTGCCTATCACTTACATACCCAAATCCACCTGGATTAGGGCTATGGGTCTACCAATGCATCTCTGGACGGAAGAGATTTTCCATGAGATCGGAGAACTATGTGGTGGGTGGTTGGCGACGGAGGAAGAAACGGAACTAAGAAATCACCTCAAATGGGCCAGGATCGAGACACGAGGGGATGATCGGAACATGCCAACGGAAGTTACCATCTCCAGAGATGGAGTTAACTTCATTATTCCGATATGGGTAGAAAGGAAAACTCGATTCGATATGGCGTCGGAGAAAGAAGGACCAGTTGCCGGAAAAGAGAAGACAAACCAGAGGAAGAACCAACGGGTAATAGAGATCTCCTCCTCTATACCCGAGATTCCAGAACGTGATGATGGTGACAGAACAGGGGAGACACACGTGGGGACAGCTGGAGAGTTTTTAAATTTGGCTGAAGAAGCACGTGATGGGCATGTGCACAACTTAAAAAACAAATTGGGCTTGAAACCTTTTGGGCTGGATCAAGCAAAAATTATTGCTAATAATTTTAACCCACATCCCAATGGCGACCTATTCCAGGAGGTTATAGTGGATGAAACTACGGTGTTTTATTCCTCTAATTATCACACGCAAAGAAGAAAGAAAACATATGAAGCTGCACTGATCGCCATTGATGAGCAATTGCAACTTGTAGAAGCTGAAGGGGATAAGGAAACTGAGCAACTCTACATAACAAACATGGAAGGGATTGAAAATAAAGAACAGGGGGATACCACCACAGGTGACACTGAACCGAGACAGGAAATATTGTCGATGGTAAATTCTGGGGAAATATGGGATGTACAGGAGATTGAACCTATTCTTATGCAGCAACAAGAAGCTCTTATTGAAATGGAGAGGAAGGCCACAACTTGGGTTCAACAAAATTTACTTAAACTCCATAAGATGTTTGGAGTGGATTTTAGAGGGCTTGAAGAGGAAGCACTTGAATTCCTAAGGCAGGTGGATGCAAGCAGGCAAGCAAGAAGAATGGAGCTATCAGTAGAAGTTAAAAGAATAAAACATAGAGGAGCACAAGAGTTAAAGAATCTGATTTCTTTTGATGTTAAATTCAAAAGCAATGGTGATAGAGGGAAGGGGAAGGGGAGCTCACCGAATACTCCATGAAGATCAAATTGATCTCATGGAATGTTAGGGGGTTGAAGGAACAAGGGAAGAGAAGGGTGGTACAAAGCCTGATTCAGGACGGGAAAGCAGACATTGTCCGTCTCCAGGAGACTAAATTAGAAGGCAATGTACAGGAGTTAATTAAACAAATTTGGGCAGGGAGATGGATCAAATATGCATGTTTGGAGGCCAGTGGAACCAGAGGAGGAATCTTACTGCTATGGGATTCTAGAATCTGGGAAGGGGAAACTTTACAAGTAGGAGCCTATACTCTTTCGTGTAAATTTAAGGCTCAGTTAAGTAATTTTGAATGTCATATTACTGGTGTGTATGCTCCTAATAGTAAAGTGGAGAGGAGGTTTGTAGGGGAGGAACTGGCTAATGTAAGAGGCCTGATGGATGGACCATGGGCCATCTGTGGTGACTTCAATGTTTGTAGATTTCCCTCTGAAAAAAGGGAATGTATTAGGAGAAATTCAGCAATGAGAGAGTTTTCAGATTGCATCGAGGACATGGACCTCATTGATCTACAACTAAGTGGTGGAAGTTATACTTGGTACAAAGGTGATAACCATACTACTGCATCAAGAATAGATAGGATACTGGTTTCCACAGAATGGAACAATCTCTTCAGTAACCTAAAGCAGACTACTCTACAAAGAGTGACTTCTGATCATGTCCCAATAGCCCTACTGTGTGGATATTGGGAGCAATCTAAATCCTACTTCAAGTTCGAAAATTAGTGGCTGAACCAAGAAGGTTTTGTGGAAAGAGTTAAGGAGTGGTGGAATGAATTTGAATTTTATGGGAAGCCTGATTACATCTTAGCATGTAAACTCAAAGCCCTCAAAGGGAAATTGAAAGAATGGAGTAGAAATGAACAAGGGAATCTGAAATTACAAAAGAACAACCTTCTCAATCAGTTGGCTGAGCTAGAATCACATCTGAATAGTAGAGCTTTAACAGAGGAGGAAATATCCAAGAAAGCTACACTTCTCATGGAGTATGAAAGTTGTTTGAAGAATGAGGAAGTGGCCTGGAGACAGAGATCAAGGGCCTTATGGCTCAAAGAAGGGGATAGGATTACAAAGTTTTTCCATCAAACTGCTAATGCCCACAAGAGATATAACCACATTGATCAGTTGGAAGTGCAGGGAGAGACCATATCTGAGCCAAACAGAATCAAGGAAGAAATTATCACTTTCTACAAGAAGTTATACACAGAACCTGAAGACTAGAGACCTTCTGAAAATATTAGCAATCATCCTTCCATCACAGAGGATGAGAAAGAAGCACTGCAAGCAGCATTTGAGGAGCAAGAAGTATTTGAGTGTTTAAAGATGTATGCTATAGACAAAGCCCCTGCCCCGGATGGATACACAATGGGGTTTTATCTAAAATGCTGGGAGATCATTAAACAAGACATTATGGAGGCATTTCACAATTTCCACTCAACTGGGATGTTTGAAAAGAGCTATAATGCAACCTACATAACACTGATCCCTAAGAAGATAGGAGCAAAGGAACTCAAAGACTTCAGACCTATCAGTTTAATTGGAAGCTTTTACAAGCTGATTTCCAAGGTACTGACAGAAAGGTTGAAGAGAGTTGTGGATAAGTTGGTAGACAAGCAACAGATGGCTTTTATCAGAGGCAGGCAGATAATGGATGCAGTGCTCATAGCTAACGAAGCAATTGATTCCAGAGTGTCCCAAAACAAACCTGGTATATTATGCAAACTTGATATTGAGAAAGCATATGACCATGTGAATTGGGATTTCATTCTAAGTATGTTGAGACAAATGGGATTTGGGGGGAGATGGATCAGGTGGATCAAGTTTTGTATTTCTACTGTGAAGTTTTCAGTACTCATCAATGGGTCACCTGAAGGTTTTTTCAATGCACATAGAGGAATCAGGCAAGGAGAACCCCTATCCCCCTTCTTGTTCATTATAGCTATGGAGGGGCTAAACAACATGTTGAATATAGCTAAGACAGCCGGAAGAATACAGGGTTTTGAAGTTAGCAAGGTTGCTGGAAACAGTGTGGAGATCACACATTTGCAGTATGCTGATGATACACTAATTTTTTGTGGGGCTGAGGAGGAGCAACTGCTGATCCTAAGACTTATATTGGTATACTTTGAAGCCATATCTGGGCTCCATATAAATTGGAACAAAAGCCATTTGTACCCAATTAATGTGGTTCCAGATGTGGATCACCTCTCACATATTCTGGGAGGAGTGATGGGAAACTTGCCATCAGTATACTTGGGCATGCCTTTGGGTGCAAAGTCTAGGTCCATAGACATTTGGAACCCAATTCTGGAGAAATGTGAAAAGAAATTAGCTAGATGGAGATCACAGTACCTATCCCTGGGAGGTAGACTAACTCTGATAAACTCAGTTCTTGATGCTCTTCCTACATATATGCTATCCATCTACCACATACCCCAGTCAGTAGTTCAGAGGTTGGACAAGATCAGAAGAAACTTCTTGTGGCAAGGCAATAAGGAAAGGAAAGGATTTCACTTGGTCAAATGGAAGAACATCATCAGAAGCAAGAAGCAAGGGGGACTAGGAATCAAGAACCTCAAAAACCAGAGCAAAGCTCTTAAGGTGAAATGGCTATGGAGGTACCACCAGGAGGACCAGGCTCTCTGGTGCAGGGTGATCAAGAGCAAGTATGAGGAATTGAACAAATGGGTAACTAAAGAGGTAAATACTCCCTATGGTGTTAGCCTATGGAAGTCTATCAGAGTCTTCTGGCCTTTCCTCATAAATCAATCAACTGTCAAGGTACAGAATGGTAGAAAAACTAGCTTCTGGGCGGATAAATGGATGAGTGTTGAGAGCCTAAAAGATCTCTTTCCTGATATCTTTGCTTTGGCTCATCATCAACAAAAGACAGTGGCTGAAATGTGGTCAGAACAAGGTTGGGATCTGATCCTTAGAAGAAATTTGAATGATTGGGAAATTCCCAGAATGATTGAATTTTTCAAGTCACTGGAGAGTTTTCAAGGAACTCAAACAGGTGAGGACTATTTATGGTGGCATGGGCACAACAAAGTTAGATACAGGGTGAAGGAAGGATATAAACAGACAAGTCTTAGTGATAATCAAGACTTCAAATGGCCTTGGAAGCACATCTGGAGAATCAAGGTGCCACACAAAGTGGCATGTTTCACTTGGCTGCTAGCCAATGAAGCAGTTTTGACATTGGACAATGTGGCTAAGAGGGGTATCTCTCTATGCAACAGATGCTCCTTATGTGGTAAGGATACAGAGACAGTGAGACACCTCTTCTTACACTGCAATTTCACTGCCCAGCTGTGGCAGATTTTCCTCAATCTCAGAGGCATTTCCTGGAGTATGCCTAGTAAGATTGATGAGACTCTATTCAGTTGGGAGGAGGTTGGAGTTGGAGCTAAAAATAGAGAAAGATGGAGGATGATTCCTGCTTGTATATGGTGGACTATATGGAGAGAGAGAAATGATAGATGTTTTGAGAATAGGGACAACAACCTACAGGAAGTCAAGCTTAAATGTATTCTGTTGTTCTATTTTTGGTGTACAAATGTCTACTCCAATGAGACTGAGTCAATCATAGATGTTCTAGGGTCCATCTAGAATTTGGTTCAGCTTTGGGGAAGATTATACTCCCTTTCAGTTCTTTTTTCTGTAAATATGGTTTTTTCAGTACTACCTAAGTACTGACTTAAATACAAATGTTACCAGTGTCAAAAAAAAAAAAAAAAAAAAAATTAAACAGGAACAATAATATACAACTTCCGCTACAAGTCTTACCCGAATAAGTATCTGCAGCCCAATTACAGCCCTTTTCCTGATATTGTCATTTCGAAACACTGCAAGCCGAAGAAGGTGGAAAGCAATTTGCTTTAAGAAACGATCATTTTCTCTTGCCATCAATGTAGCTCCATGAAGTTCAAAGACACTGTTGAAGACAGGAAAGAGTGCTTTCCAGAAGGAGAGTGGTTGATTTCGTGAGAACACATTCATAAATATGGATGTGATACAGTCAAGTTTTCCATAATCAGTAGCAATACGCTTCGTTGCGGCAGTCCGTGAGAACTTCTCAGAAACTTCTAAAACTTGAAGACTAACAGCAGCACTCAGGTTCTCTTCCCAAAGTTCCTGAAATGATCTTACTATTAAGTGACAGAAAGATAAAGAGAAAAAGAGTCATTTCATGCTGCAAATGTATATTTCGCAAGGTTTATGACTTCTGACTAGCTATAAGGAAGTAATCCAAGGTTTCTCAATCTAGGAAATAAAAATAACACCAATAGAGGATTACCAGCTTTTGCCTTAAGATTGGATGCAACGATTCCCTTAATGCTAGTGCTGAAGCTCCAATTCTGGAGGACTGGGCTTGAGCTAGGGCTTCTCTCAAAGAATATGGCTGACTAGGCGAGCTTAATTGGGAGTTGACCCTCTGCCACAAATAACCATTATCTGGAGTTCCCTGAAGATGTATGGATCTTAGATGCTGAGCACCACAGAAGAGAAAGGGAAAAACAGTTTTATCGCAAAAGAAAGGGCGGGAGAGAGAGAGAGAGTGCATGTGTAACACTACAAAATTGTGAAGCTTGAAAGGGTTGGTCAATTTTGAACACATAACGTACTCTGACTTCTTGCCTTGCTGCCTCAGACATATAGTGGTTAATTGCAGGTGAAAGTCTGTCAGAATATTTTGGGGATGCAGGTCCATCCCCTATCACACTACGAGAACTGCTACCGACAAGCATGCCATCAGCAGGTTTCCTATGCTGCAAAATATGTAGAATCAACATGAGTACCTCAGAGACAAACGGTCTAGTAACAGACAAATAACACCAAACACCAGAATTCTAGAGGGAAAAATTGCTAAGTTCAACTTATTTCCCACGAAGGTCCAATGATATGCCCTGTTCTAGAACAATTAAATGATTTAGTGGTGTGACAGAACCTTTTAATCTAAACACAGATACTCCCTCCGTTTCAATTTGTTTATCTGGTTTTGACGTGGAATGGAGTTTAAGCAAAGAAGACTTTTGAATCTTGTGGTCTTAAACTAAAGATATGTAGAATGTACCAAAATACCCTTTAGTCTTGTAGTCTTAAACATGTCATGTGGAAAGTTGGAATTAAAGAGTTGCCAAAAAAGAAAAGAGATATTTTGAAAATTTAAAGGTCAAAAAGAGATTATTTTGAAACGGACTAAAAAAAAAGTGAGAAACAGATTGAAACAGAGGGAGTACCATTTTCTCCTATACATCACCTGTAGTACTTTAAGATTATTCCTGAAGCATTCTTAAATGAAAAAAGGTCCATTACCACTATCCTAAAATTTGATCAGAAAAATAACACAAGACATTTGACATAGTGAATTCTGTTTCTCTTGGACGACCACATTGACAAACAAGTCAGTCTGCTAATGAAACACTTGTCCACAGAACGGAAGACATAATTTATGTCATCCAGCTACATTATGTTCCTATTTTCTCATGAGACGACTATGTTTGGGAAGCATATCAGAAGTTCTTATCATTAAACGAATAAAAAATCTTCTTAAATTGGCTATCGGAATCATTTCAAGGATGTAACCACATGGGTTGTCAAATGAAAATAAAATCTGAGCTTCAAGCTGAATGTATTTTGAATGTTAATGATTTGGCAGTTCAGATTTCAACCTCAAAATGCATCAAGCTCTCTTCTAAGAGTTTGAAGAATAATCTGGTTCGGGCAATGCTCTGCTCCCAAGCTTTAACAAGTGTTTCGTCGTCCAAGTTGCGCACTATTTGCAGAAAGATAATCAAGACTTCACGCTTTTCAATTGTACTCAGATTGTAAAAGACAGGCATCTCATCCAGGATCTGCACACACATAAAAATATCACAAAAGGCGAAAAACATAGAAAAGCTCAACGCGTGAACTGGGTATTTAAGTGCAAAACGCAAGCTTGAAGCAGATGAAGAAAACAAGATAATGTATATGCAACAAAAGAAAAAATAAAAAATATATATAAACAGCAAATGAGGACCAAGAATTTCAAGATTTGCAACTGATTGGAATAAATGAAGTAAAAACATGTCAATCAAGCTCAAAAAAATCATTAAAATCATTTAGGCGAGTAACATCTACAAAATATTATATTCTAGCATTTCCAGTTGCATTTTAGACTGGAACTCACATGTTCAAAAAGATGAAAGTTGCAGAGATGAGGATGTTGAGGTGGATTTGTGGCATACTAGCAGAGATAAGATTAGGAATAAAGATATCCGAGATAAGGTAGGAGTTGGCCGCCGTGGTGGACAAGATGAGAGAAACGAGGTTGAGATGATTTTGACATGTGAAAAGGAGAAGTGTAGATGTCCCACTAAGGAGGTGTGAGAGGTTGGCAGTGGCGGGCATCAGGAGAGGTAGAGGCAGATCGAAGAAGTATTGGGGAGAGGTAATTAGCTAAGACATGGTCATCTTGCGCTTACCGAGGACATGACCTTAGATAGGAGGTTTGAAGGTCGCGGATTAGGGTAGAAGGTCATTTAGTAGTTGAGTGTTCTCTCGCTTTCCTGCGGGATAGGCTTGGTGGTCGTACTTGGACCCTCTTCTTATCAGTGGTATTAGCATTATTCTCGTAGTTTCTTGTTCTTCGGGTATCATGTGTTTTTTTTGTGCTTCGAATATCATATTATTTTGTTGTCACACTATTCATTCCTATGTATGTTGTGTACTACTCTTCATTTCACATTATTTCGTTGTTGTTACTGCTTTTATTTATGTATTCCCTATTCCAAACTGCTCATATATGTTTTATTTTAAGCCGAGAGTCTATCGAAAACAACCTCTCTATCTCTACGAGGTAAGAGTAAGGTCTGCGTTCACTCTACCCTCCCCAGACCCTACTTGTGGGATTACACTGGTATGTTGTTGAAATCAACAAGGAGGTCGCTATGGGAAACCTCGGTCGAGGGGTAGCTATTGTAACTATTTGGGTCATACCCATAATGTGTTCTACTCTCTACATGGTAAGCCAAAAAATGTTATGCTGCTACGATGTAATCCACTGGTACCCCAACCAATCAATTGTTTTCTTTATCTGAAGTAAAATATAACGACTTTCTTCAATATCAGGCGAGTAAGAAGACATCTCCACCAATAGCTTCCATTGCTCAAACTGGTCATCATGTTGCTTGTATCTCACAGTCCACCATACTTGGTCCGTGGGTCATGGACTCGAGCGCTTCCAATCACATTTCTAGTAACAAATATTTAATGTCTAATATTACTCATTCTCAATCCCCCCTTCTCACTGTTACCTTAGCTAATGGTTCTCAAACCATAGCAACTTGAGCAGGTCAAGTCAATTTTTACCTTCCTTAAATCAAAATAATGTTCTTTTTGTCCCTGGTTGTCCCGTTAGCCTTCTGTCAATGAGTCATTTGGCTAGAGCCATAAATTGTTTTATCTCATATTTTAGTGACTTCTTTGTTATACAGGACCTTAGTATGACAAGGATGATTGGTGAAGGGTGTGAATCAAATGGACTTTATTATCCCAGTTCTCGCAGCTTCCTTACAGTCAGTTCAGCCTCCAACTCTCCAGATTTAATCCACGGACGATTGGGACACCCTAGTTGATCCAAATTTCAAAAAGATGGTACCCAGCTTGTCAAAAATTTCTATGTAAGACTGTGAGTCGTTTCAATTAGGGAAGCACACCAGAACTACTTTTCCACGTAATCTTAATAATTGTCAAGAGTTTATTTTTAATTTAGTTCATTCTGAAAATTTGGGTCCTAGTAGAGTTAGTTCCACCTTGGGTTATAAGTATTTCGTGTGTTCCACTTATGATTACTCAACGTGTACTTGGAGTTTCTTAATTTAAGATTGTTCTTACTCCCTGTGTTTCAATTTGTACTAACCTTTTTAGTTTGTTTCAAAAAAATGTTTCTTTCCTTTTTTGCTCTTTAATTCCAACTTTCCACATGGCATGTTTAAGACCACGAGATTAAAGGGCATTTTGGTACATTCTACTTATCTTTAGCTTAAGACACAAGATTCAACCGTCTTCCTTACTTTCTTAAATTTCGTGCCAAGTCAGTGTCAAGTCAAAACTAGACAAACAAATTGAAACAGAGGGAGTAATTATTTTATATATTTCAAACTTGTTCAGCGGAAATACAAAATCAGTTTGGTGTTTCTAATCATACTTTTCGTAGTGATAATGCCCGTGTATATTTGTCATCCCAATTTCAACAATTTATGTCTTTCCGTGAAATTCTACATCAAACATCTTGTTCTTACACTGCACAATAAAACGAGATCGCAGAGAGAAAAAATGGGCATATTGTTGATACTTTCTCACACTACTCATACAAGCTCACGTTCCATTGCCCTTTCGGGGGATGCAATGCTCACATTTGTTATTTGACTAACCATATGCATTCCTCTGTTGTTCAGAATCAAGTTCCACGCTCAGTTTTGTTTCTTCAATCAACTTTGTTCTCCCCATCAAGTCGGCTGTATGGGAGCACATGTTTTGTCCATATCCTCACTCGGAAAAAGACAAATTGGCTCCTTGTGCTCTTAAATATGTCTTTCTCGGTTATTCGAGGGTACAAAAGGGATATCAATGCTACTCATCTGACATACAGCAAAACCTTAGGTCCACTGATGTTACTTTCTTTGAAAGTCAGCCCTACTTTACATCTTCTGCAGAACATCTAGACATTTTAGAGGTTTTACCAGTTTCATCTTTTGCGGATTTCGACAGTCTATCCCTCTACCCCACCTTCTAAAGCTTCATCTTCCTCAAATCTACCTCCCCACTTTTGACTTATTATCGTCATCTGCGCTTCTCATCCTATCCAAACAATCACGCCTGCTAGAGTCCTTGCTTGTTGTGGACTTGTCTACACAAAGTTCTCCATTGCCACTCAAAAAGGTATTTGTTATACTTGTTTTCTTTTAATGATTGTGGTGTCCGGGCCAGCTTTCGCGCACCTCGACTAATTCCGCGGGATACCTGCCACCTCCCACCAGCAACAGGTACCAGGTAACTCTTTCCACCTAATCTAGAACAGATGGGAAGAATCACCTAGTGTTTTTTGTCTTCGCTGGGATTTGAACCTTAGACCTCAAACCTCATGGCTCTTAACCCACTTCATTGACCACTAGGCCACACCCTTGGGTGCAGTATTTGTTATACTTGCAACCCCATCTTATCTATACTTATTTGAGCTATCATCGTTTGTCACCAGCTCATTCTGCCTTTATATCATTAGTATCATCCGTTTCTATTCCCAAGACTACAGGTAAACCTCTTTCTTATCCAGGCTATCAACAAGCTATGATTGGAGAGATGTCTGCCTTACAGTGGGACTTGGGAACTTGTTCCTCTACCTCCAGGTAAGTCTACATTTGGTTGTCGTTGAGTATATACAGTAAAGGTTGGCCCCAATGAATAGACTGATCGCCTAATGGCACGACTAGTCGACAAGGGTTTTACACAGATTTTTTGTCTTTACCTTCTCTCCTGTAGCTAAGATTGCTTTAGTATCACTTATACTTATTGTTGTTCGCCATTTGCCTCTCTACCCGTTGGATATTAAAAATGTGTTCCTTCATAGGGATCTCGAAGATGAGGTGTATATGGAGCATACACCCGTTTTGTAGCTCAGTGGCATTTTGTAAAATGGTGTGCAAACTATGACGATTACTTTACGGCCTAAAGCAGTCTCCTCGAGCACGGTTCAAAGTGAAGCTGATCATTCTGTGTTCTATCGTCACTCTACTCCAGGCCTGTGCATGTACTTGGTGGTTTACACTAATGACATAGTCATCACAGGTAATGATTACGATGGAATTACTACGTTGAAACATCATATTTTTCAACACCTTCAGACGAAGGATATTGGTCAATTGAGGTACTTCTTGGGAATTGAGGTTGCTCAATCCAAATCAGGAATTGATATTTCATAGAGGAAGTATGCACTTGATATTTTTGAGGAGAAATGGATGATAGATTGTAGGCCTATTAATACGCCAATGGATCCAATGTTAAGCTCCTACCAGGTTAGGGGGAGCCTCTCAGTGATCTTGGAATATATAGGAGGCTGGTAAGAAAATTGAATTCTAGTTGTGACTTGACATGGCATTGCTTTTCTAGTTGGTTTTGTGAGTCAGTTCTTAGATTCTCCTTGTGATGGTCATTAGAATGCAATTATTCTCACCCTTTGGTACATAAAAATTGCTCCAAAAAAGGACCATTTTACGAAGATCGAGAAAATTATTGGATATACAGATGTGGACTAGGCAGGGTCACCCTCAGATAGACAATCCACTTCTAGATATTGTATACTAGTGGGAAAAATTTGGTGTCTTGGAAAAGTAAGGAAAAAAATGTGGTTGCTAGATCGAGAGCAGAAGCATAATATCGAGCTATGGCAGTGGCGACATATGAACTAATATGGATCAAGCTACTACTAAAGGAGTTGAAATTTGGAGAGATTAAAGAAATGGAACTCGTGTGCGATCACACCAGTGTCTCACGAGAGGACCAAACACATAGACTGATTGTCATTATGTCAAATAGATGGTACTCTCCGAAGACATCGTCACAAAGTTTGTGCGGCAAAATGATCAACTTGCAAACATATTCACCGAAGTCCCCAGTCGGTCCCAAAATAAGTTATATATGTAGTAAGCTCGGTACGTATAATTTGTATGTACCAGCTTGAGGGAAGTGTTAGAATCCTTGTGAATATTCAAGGTTAAATGTAAATATAGTAGGTGGCTTATTTACTCCTATTGTTGATTTCCTTTCCTTTCTTGGAACATGTAAACGTAGTTATTTAAACCCCAATAGCCTGAGGGAATAATCAAGCTGAGTTTTCTCTCAAACTCTCTTTATTCTCACAGTTAGTAAATATGTTCACCAAAACCTTGTAATGTAGAGCACTCCAGAGGCTTTGCGAGGAAATCTCTAACACTAAAGTATTTTTGAACAAGATGCACAAGAAAACAACATTATCAATCAGGGTAAATTAAAGCTTATAAAACATTGCTCAATTAGAAGCACGAACCTGGCCAACAAGGGGAAAATATAATTGAGCAATATATAATTTATCTTCTTGCTTTTGGTAGCGAATATCAAACTCATGCTTACACATGAGGACCACCAAGATTCTTGCAGCCTATAAATATAGAAAGTGAAAGTTTAATGTACAGCAAAGGCTGAGCTAGGCAAGATAATTGCACTGAATTCCCCACAAAGAGCATAATACTATATGGAGGAAAATTTTGAATAAATATATCAGCATCCAGTTAAGTACTCACTTTTGCCCTCATTGACAAGTCATCATGATCCCATGTCAGGAAAATCTCTTGAATTAAGATAGATGAAAGATAGTTCCTGTATACAAAAAATATAACACCACAAATTAGAACTGCCGTCCAGGGCAAGTGATTAACAAAACACAGCAGAGCACAGTGAAAATTGCCAGCATTGTCAACTGGCACTGCAAGCAAATCAAAATAAGAAGTTTAAACCAAGAAGCATACTGCTACTGCTATTCCATATGGTTGCTTCGCGAAACAGAAGAGCATGAAGCATTGAAGAATACTTTGTTTTTGTTGTTGGTAAGTAAATGCATTGAAGAATACTTAAAAAGAAGAAGTTCAGAGAAACTTCTTTTTGTCCATGAAATACTGTTCATATTTTAGGTAACATTTTTTATCAGACAAAGCAACCATATGGAATAGCATTATGGGGGAGTACAATGAAAGGGAAGATGACTACCATTGAACTGTGAGATCTAAAGTAGGAAATGGAGCCGAAATGCAACTTTTAGAAACAGAAATTGTGCGTGGACACCATCTATGTGGATGTTATCAAGCTATACCGAACGTCTTTACGCAGCAGATAGCAGTAGTCGTTCAGATTTGCAAATAGTGAGAGGCATAATTTCATGGGACTTGAACTTCAGTAAGAAACTTACAGAACTGGGAGATGGAAGAGTTCACATTACAGGAATAACCTTACAAGCATTAAACATCGATCATAGACAGAAATTGCTGGAAACGGGAGGACTTGCACTTTCACAGAAAAGTCTTTCTCTAATTTGCAAGGGATAAGTGAAAACTCTATGACAGGTGGTTCCCATATTCCTCAATTTGGATCTCTAGAGCACCAAGAAATATCTCTTTCCTTGTTTGGACACACGAATCCATCCTAACAGTTGACATTCAATGAAAAGCAAATTTACTTAATATTAGCTGGTGCTTTCATGTGCAAGAATGCAGGAGAGGATGTAACTCATTTACTGCTCCGTCATCTTATGAATCTAGGTTAGGTTGTAGATTTTGGAACATATTTGGAATTGAATGGGTAATACCAAGAATCATTAGGGAGCAGCCCTTCAAATGACAGTGCAGAATAAAAAGGAATAGAAGAAACTTATGGGACATGACTCCTCTAGAATTCATGTGAAAAATACTAAAGAAAAGAAATAGAAGTGTGATTGGTGGTGAAACACTTGTGTAGGTATTAGTGGATAAGTTTTTCTCTATGTACTTGTAGGAGCACAAATGATATTCCAATTTGTCTTGATGATCGGCTGCTATTGCACAAAGTCATGTGTGCTTGCAAATTTTTACTCTCTTCTTGTATTTATACCTTCTATGCACATTTCCCCATCATATTTCTTATCAATAAAGGATCTTACAGTTATCCCAAAAACGAAAAAGTATTAGGAATCTAGACAATGAGCAGAGTTTCTAGAATCTAGTTTGTTGCAATAGGGATTGTTACAACTATGCAATCATTAGACGTCTTGCTATCAATATCATTAGACTTTCACATTATGTACCTTTTTCAACAACCACAAGAGCTTGCAGAAATTAGCCCATATTCAAGGCTTACCCCTGCTTTCTTTTTAACTACGTCCATTCACTTGCACTTGTTCTATCCAGAGGCGGATCTAGCATTTAAGTTGTATGGATTCAACCTTTATAATTTTTAGTACTTCGTATCATTTGTATTTTTAAAATTATGGGTTCAAACCTACTATTTATTGGAATTTTAACATATTTTTACACATTAATTTACTTTCCGCGTCGAAAGTACTGAGTTCATATGAACCCCCGCTATATAGCTACATCCGCCCCTGGCTCTATCACATGCATCATTGTACTTATGATCAAAGACACAAAATGAACCATCACGAAATAGTTGAATAACAAGACTTAATACCTCCTTTGTTACCTAATTAAAAGGAATTATGCAATTTTTAGAATAACTTCCACATTCATGCTGTCCTAAGTACTTTAGGTTGTTGTCAAGAGAAGTCCTTGGAGGGTGCTACAAATGGTATTAGGAAGGAGTAATAACAAGTGTGAGAACAACTGGAGGAGATACAAACAAGTTTCTCCCACCTGTTGGTTTATAGAGATCTAACTTTCTTTAACCTAGTCATACAGGATGAGTATCAATGATGGGATGCTTTTGTAAATGAATGTATTGGTGGACAAACCTAGGAACTGAGTCAATAAAACCCTAGAACAATGGAAAATGATTTTGGGGAGCAGGATCTTAAGAAGGATGATAGAATACGTGCAGTGCAAGTTTAACTAATAAACTACTACAAGAGGAACAAAGGTGAAGTGAGATTGGACAGGATTGTGATGCACCAATGCAGATTATTTGGATATATCTAGGCAGTCTTCCAAGAAAATAGCATGATATATGAAGAAGTACGACATATAATTAGAAAAGGGTGGTTGAAATGAGGAGTGCTACAGAAGTGCGACGCAATAATAAGATACATAATAAACAAAAGCCAAGTTATATATAATAGTCGTAAAACTACCAATTTTACATGATAATGAATGTTGAGAATCTAATGCCCAACACATCCACAAGATGAGTGTCGTGGAAATACACATATAAAAATAAATATGTGGCCATTTAAGAATGGAAAAAATCAGCAATAATCACAGCAGACACAGAAAGTAGACACGGATTGTTAGGTCATGTCCTACGCAGATCTCCAAATTCCGAAGGTGTAACACCATAACAATTGAAAGAGGAAAACCTAAAAACACCATAACAATTGAAAGAGGAAAACCTAAAAACACCAAGAGGGAAACTGAGACCAATAACCTCTCGAAACAAATACGAACTTAGCCAAGAACAAAACACTGTGGAAGCAAATATTTGCGTACCGACAAGTTACAATTAAGTGGCAGTTGTAATATACTAATATTCACTTACATTAAGTCCAATGCCTGTTAGAAGTCTTTTAGTTTGATTAGAGACTTGTATGTCAGATAGGGATAAGTATGAGACCTAGAATTCTAAGTTCAAAGAACCCCTAATTTGCTTTAAAAGACGAACCATATATCCATATTACCATGAAATTAAGTCCAAATAAAGTGAAATCGATATAGAGAATACATATAGCCGAACCAACTAGTTGTTAATCGATAAATTAATTGACTCCTATAAAAAGTTGAAGAAACCATCAAAAAATTTCTAGGCTCTTCAAGGCTGCAAATTGCTGGTCATCGATTTACTCTTGTTAGAGGCATCGGATGGAAAACACTAAGCTTCGCCAGAGAGATCTTTCTACTTGGTGGTTTTACTATAAGGTTAGAACTGTGAGAAACCATCCCTATATGCTAATGGCAGTTTTATTATAGGGAATCGAAATGAAGATACACACATCCAAGGCCTATTCTTTGCAGAGTTCTCCACTCTGCTTCTCTGGGTGATCAAAGCTTCATTAACATTTTACTTATGACAGGTTACTGCTAGTATAGACACTCTCTATATACTCAGAATCTTATTTTTAGTCCTTGTCCGTGTCCTTTAGTATCCTTTCTGTACTAGGAAGGCACCCCTTCACTATATAGTTAACATGTTCCAATCCAGAAAACTTATAAGAGGGATCATTGACACTCCAATTCACTGTAAAAGTCTTTGAATATCCTATTTATGATCTACTTGGTGATCATGATTTCCTTACTCATTTAAAGGGTATCTGAATTCTTAAGTTCTTTCCTATTTTGGTATATATAAGAGTTAACTGCCTGGATGGTCACCCAGGTTATAGAAATGACTCAGTAAAGTCAACGTTTTACCCATTATTACACTGTACTATATTTCAACCAGGATAGCTTCTGATCACTGTCCTATAATTCTTGAATGTGGGAACTGGGAACAGAGACAACCCTACTTCAAATTCGAAAATTGGTGGCTCAAAGTGGATGGATTTAAGGAATTGGTGCAGGACTAGGGAGTAGCTCTGTAGTTGAAGGGTGCCCTGACTTCAGATTAGGGGTCAAACTTAAAATGTTAAAGCAAAAGTTGAAAGAATGGAGCAAGAAGACCTTTCTGAACTAGCCAACAGGATAAACAGTCTCCTTGAGGAACTATCTGAACTTGAAAGAATTCAAGAGGATAGGCTTCTCTCTGAGGATGAAGTGTTAATAAGGGCTACAATACTGGTGGAATTGGAAGTTCTGGCTAAACATGAAGAAGCTAGATGGAGGCAGAAATCTAGAACTCTTTGGCTGAAGCAAGGAGATAAGAAAACTAGATTCTTCCAAATAGTGGCTACAGCTCACATGAGGTATAATACTATTGATAGACTCATGGTGAGAGGTGAAGAGGTGCAGGAACCTAAAGAAATCAAGGAGGCAATGATAGAGTAATATTCCAATCTGACTCAGAACCTGAATTATGGAGACCCTCCTTTGACCGGGAAGGATGCCCTACAATCTCTGTGGAAAAAAATGATTGGCTCCAGAGACCATTCACAGAGGCAGAGGTGTTATAGATCATCAAGCAGTGTGATGGGCCAGATGGATTTACTATGAATTTCTTCAAGACATGCTGGGATATTTTAAAAGAGGACCTGATGCAAACCATTCAGAATTTCCATCAAAGGAGTGTTTTTGAAAAGTCTTTCAATGCCACATTCATAGCACTTATCCGAAAGAAGCCTAGAGCACTAGAACTAAAAGATTTCAGACCAATCAGTTTGATAGGAGGGGTATACAAAATCATATCCAAGTTGATGACTAAAAGGTTGAAAACAGTGATAGGTAAATTGGTGGATGAACATCAAATGGCCTTCTTGAAAGGCAGACAAATAATGGATGCATCTTTGTTGGCCAATGAGTTGGTAGATTCTAGAGTGAAACAGAAGAAACCAAGTATCTTGTACAAGCTAGACATTGAGAAGGCCTATGACCATGTCAATTGGAATTTCCTCCTAAAAATTCTAAAAGACATGGGATTTGGTAACAAGCGGATTAGCTGGATTAGATTCTACATTTCAAGTGTGAAATTTTCCCTCATTATTAATGGAAACACTGAAGGGTTTTTCCAATCACATAGAGGTCTTAGACAAGGGGATTCTATGTCTCCTTTTCTATTCCTAATGCAATGGAGGGTCTGAATCATATGTTCAGGAAAGCAAAAACTAATGGTTGGATTAAAGGTTTCAGTGCTCAAACTGGTAGGGGAAATGAACTGGAAGTCACTCATCTGTTTTAAGCAGATGATGCCCTCATATTCTGTGAAGCAGAGGTGTTGCAGATTAGACATCTAAGGGCAATTCTAACAATTTTTGAAGCCATTTCAGGTCTCCATGTCAAATGGTTGAAAAGTCAGTTGTTTCCAATTAACCAGGTTGACAACTTGCAATGCTTAGCACAAAACTTGGGCTGTCAGATTGGATACCTACCAACAAAATACTTGGGTATGCCATTAGGTGCTAGTCATTGGGCATGGAGTGAGGTGCTAGAAAGATGTGAAAAGAAACTATCAAGGTGGAAGAGTCGGTATTTATCCTTGGGTGGCAGACTGACACTTACTAAAATAGTGCTTGATGGTCTTCCTACCTACATGATGAGTTTATTTCCTATTCCTAAAAGCATAGAAAAGAGAGTCAATAGATCCTTCATATGGCAAGGGAATAAGGAGAAGACATGATACAATTTGGTGAAATGGGATACTCTTACCCTTAGCAAAGAACAAGGAGGTCTTGGCCTGAAGAATCTTAGCAGCCAGAACAACTGCCTTCTACAAAAGTGGTTCTGGAGATTTTGCACAGAAGATGGAGCCTTATGGAGAAGGTACATAGAAGGAAATTATGGCTTCCTTAGTCATTGGGCAGCTGAGGAAATCATGGGCACTTTTGGTTGTAGTGTCTGGAAAACAATTAGGAGACTTTGGCCTTATTTTAATAACATCTCCATTGGTGTTGGCAATGGTCTGGAAACTGCTCTCTGGAATGAAGTCTGGGTAGGGGAGGGCAGCTTGAGAAACCTATTTCCCCAACTATACACCTTGATCTTGCAGAGAAAGGACACTATCACTCAAGTATGGAGCCAACAAGGGTGGAATTTACTTTTCAGGAGAGCACTAAATGACTAGGAAATTGGACAAGTAGCAGACTTATTGGGAATCTTAAACATTTTCCCTGGTACTTCTATGAGCCCAGACAAGCCAATCTGGAAACTCCACAGCAAAGGCCAGTTCACAGTCAAGTCTTGCTACTGGGATTTCAACTCTGACCACATAGCAACAGACACATGGCCTTGGAAGGCAATCTGGAAAGCCAGAAGTCCCCTCAAAGTGACTTGTTTCACTTGGCTAGTGTGCAGGAAAGCCTGCCTCACCCATGAGGCACTACAGAAAAGAGGATGGCAGATATGTTCTAGATGTTTTATGTGTGAGAAAGAAGCAGAAGCTTATAATAGTCACTTGTTCCTTCATTGCAATACTGCCACAAGCCTATGGAACATGTTCCTGTGCATGTTAGGAGTTATCCGGGTGATGCCTAAGACAACCTTGGAGTTGATGAAGCAATGGCCAGGAATTGGCAAAAGAGGGAGAGATGAAGATTGGTGGAAGACAAAACCATCTTGTATATGGTGTGGAGAGAAGGGAATGGTAGGAAGATTAAGATGAAGTGTATAAGCCTTCTATTTTTTTGGTGTAAACAAGATTTGGTAAGGGAGACAGTAGATTAAGTAGATCTCATAGGAAACTTGTAAAATAACCCAGATGGGGGTGTGCCCACCACTCTCTGGGATGTAAGTTTCCAATTCATCATTTGTTGGATGATGAATTTTTTTGTGTGAATACAAAGTTACCCTTCTCTCAAAAGAAAAAATGGAATGGAGAAGAAACTCCATCTTCAAAGGATTTAATATGCACAAAGGTATATTTATAACCTACACTCAAACTTAAGGGACCTCTATGTCATTCTCTGGTGCTTTTCATGGTAGGAGTTATTTTGTGGGACAATGCACAAAACATGAGTGATTTTATTGGTATAAAACAAACAAAAACAAAAGTGTGTTTACCCAGTCATTTCTATGAGAATTAACTCAATACAGGAGATACTTGATCAAAAAGGAATTAACTCAATATATAATAAACTTACAGATTTTACTTTTCGAAAACTGAACACAGGTCATTTGACCTTGTAGAATAGATGTTTTATACAACAGGGCAAGCGCTATAGCAGAATAAACAAGGTAAACTAAGCAGTATTTGAACAAAAGAAGACAGTTGAAAATATTTGAACATTTACCTATCAGAAGGATCTCGTCCTGGCATTTCAACAAAAAGGTCGTGATCGCAAATAATTTGTAGAAAGGTAAGCTTGCAGTCATGCAGCACCATTTGACACACTCCAGAGAATTTATCGAGGTACAAGGACACCTGTAAATGAGAGAAATTACGACGAAGATGTATAAATATAGGACTGAGGGGAAATAAAAATTAGAACAATTCAATGTAACATCACATAACATAATGATATCAAGAAAACTCTACTTGGTTCTGAATAAAACCACAGCTGCAGCAGGGCTGAAGAAAATGTATGTTTCCCTTGTAAATTAAATATGATCGTCGCATTAACATTTTAATGTAAATAATGTTGGTTCAGCATACCTAATCGACATTCTTTCTGTTATTTTTCTTAGTCATGCTAAGAAGTCAAAGAAGGAGAGAAGTCTTTTTAGTTAATTGATCTAAAGGAAGATAGCACTGATTGGTACATTCTGGTGAAAAGAAGAACCATGTTAGCAGTATAAAGGTTGTGTGAATTAGGTGTGGATTTATAGTGTTCTAGTCGACTCGAGCGTCCTAGAGAAACATCTTTTTTGAGCCAACCGATCTAAAGGAAAGTTGCACTGATCGGTATGTCCGTGAGCAAAAAGAAGAAATCCTGTTAGCGTTATCAGTATAAAGGTTGATAACATAAATTCAGAAATATACACTATTCTAAATAAGGCCCGAATGTACTTTGAGGGTTCAAATAGCCAACCCAACTAGATTGGGACTGAGAGGCTGTTATTATTGTTTAATATGCCAGATGTAGTCTTCTGCATCTACCACAGGCATAGGAAATATTTGTCGCAAATGGGCAAAAATAAATTAGTATATGAATATAGAATAATACGGAACTTCAATAGGTGTGGGTGGTTTGTCCTGATTGAAATAATTATGGGAGAGAGAGAGAGACAGAGATCAGCAGTAATCATCTTGAGATTAGCTCTAGCCCTGGCTGATTGAATGCAGTTAAAAAGATTTTAAGTTACTTGGGGAAGGCTCTAATAAATAATGCAGAAGCACTGAATAAAGGGTCGGACGTTGAACCTAAATTATTGGAAGGATCAGAAGATCTTGGGAAACACAGTTGTGATGGAAGAAGATTCACTGAAGTAGGGGTGAACTATACTAGCAGATGACGGCTTAATAGATTTGGAGATATCACTTGAGATGTCCCAGATTTCTTAACTATAGAAACATTGGGCTAAACACTCTTTGAAGTGTCCAGCAGAAACCACGGTGATGGATTATGTCTCAACCATTGACTGGCGAAGAGAGGACTGACAGGGATGAGTAATGAAGAACAAGAGTAACAGCAATTAGGGAAGACTAAATCAGAATGACGAGCAAAAGTTGAGTTCGAAAGCTTACCAGTTCAAAAACCTGGCGAGGCTCGATGATGGATAAAAGATCATAACAAAAGAAAGCCAAACTACTATTTAAATGCTTGGCCAAGCTTAGACCTTTCTTGCACCGTTCATGAACTTCTGTTAAAAGGCAATCATACAATTGAACAACACATCTAAAAACACCTTCTTTCAATTGCATTGGCGGGACATCTTCACCTGTGCACGAAAGGATGAAACATGCAGTGTATCAATATAAAGCCTCGATTTAGTGAATTTCCAAATACAACTATTAGGCAATCATAAATTTAAAATTTTAAAAGAATGACTATGCACCCAAACAGAGTAAATAACGAGTAGTCTAAGATTCCAAAACCTAAACTCTGCATTCGCATTTTTGTAATGGAAGCCATGGTTATTAGCTCAAAACAAAGTTAAGCAATGGTGAAGCAAATGCAGGCTCATCATTCACGATGGACATAGATGGATTAGACAACCTGATTACATCCTTAAATGAAAATGATTAGACTATCATGTAGAAGAGACACATGTAACAAGGTGTGACCAAAAATACCAACTTCCATGGTAAACATTTTCATTTTTCATCTAGCATTATATTAAAACATCCCATTCCAAGAAAAAATTAATCATATAGTAAGAAGAGATTCCCCTACTACAACCCTTCATCACTCGAAAGAACCCATTGAATAGATGGAAATCCTAAAAGTGGAGACAGAAGTTCTTGGTTATCACCTTCACCTCCCACGCTCCCCAGGTTTTAACTCAATATCCATCTTATCAATTAGATTTATAAAAACTCACAAGTAAAATCATCATTTTTGTTAGAATAAGAATAGGAATAGGATTGGACATAGTCTCCTACATGGAAAAGAATTATAATGTAGTGTCTATATATAGGGCTCAGTGTAATAATGTAAAACAATGCATCTTAATAATATTTTTCAAGTCTATTTCTCACATGATATCAGAGCCATAGTGAGAAACATACAGGACAGAAAAGTAAGTTGTGTGGCCTTCCGGTGACTCCTGATTTACGTCACTTCACTTTCTGTGTGTTGTGTGAAAACCAACACCGCCATCGTGTCCAGTAGGTTTCGACAACCAAAACCCAGAAAAATCTCCGACAAAAACCCCCTCACGCGCATGTCTGAGTTCTGACGCCAACGATGCGTCTAACACACGCGCCGGCGCGTGAGGCTGTTTTCGGCCAGTCTTCGAGAAACTTTTTTCTGTTAGGGTTGTGCAGTGAATCCGACCCTACCCCACTAATCAAATCCCTGTTCCAGCATCCTCTAGTAAGCAGATTGAGTTTTACGGCGAAGTCTTTGGCTTTTCCGACCACTTTTTCAGTTCTTAGCTTTTGACTTGAGGTCCCCCAGCTATTCCGAGCAGCGCACACCGATTTTTGCAGATTCTGATCATTGACTTAGGGTTCAATCAGATTTGTTTTTCCGGGGAATCTGTGTTTTTCCGGCGATATTTCAAATTTTTCTTTGCCTTGTGGATTTCAACTAAAGTGCTTACGAGCCTCCTCATTATTTCTAGACTTTTACAACAACTACCAGCCACTTCCGACAGACTTCTGAGTTATATGTTGTGATTATTTGCTTGGAACTCTCTTCAATCCAATCATGTCTTTTGGATTTGTTGCTTTTACTTCTAAAAATATGTGAGTTGGAAATTCAAGTCCTATGATTACCTCAGAACCCTTTATAAGAAAACCAGAAAATCGTACATCCAGTCTATGAAGAATCGACGAGGAGGTTGTTTGGAAAGATCTCGACCTAATTGTAGTTATCATAGTAATAGGTTTGGATGCTCTCGTGAAGTATGTTATTTTCTGCATGATTGGCCTCCCAAGAATGCTCATGTTGCTCAAACTAACACTACAGCTAATCAACGATTTATTTATCGAAAGTGGAATATAATGAGTTCCTTCAGTATCGAGCAAATAAGTAAACATCTGTACAAGTAGCCTCAGTCACTCAGCCTAATACTTCTGTTACTTGTAATTCTTTTACTAGTGTTTCACAGTCTGATAACCTTGGACCATGGGTTGTGGACTCAAGCATCTCTGATCATATTTCTAGTGATAAATCAATTTCGTCAAATATTGTTTATTCATAGTCTCTTCCGCCAGGCGCCATTACTTTAGCCAATGGGACCCAAACAAAAGTGAAAGGAGTTCAACAAGTCAATCCCCTATCCTCACTCCAAACTTTGTTCTTTATGTCCCTAGTTGTCCTTTTAATCTTGTATCTGTCAGTCGTTTGACCCATGCCCTAAATTATGCAATAATATTTTTTTATTAGCATCACCGCGATATGAGACTAATGATTGGCACAGGACTTGAATCAGAAGGTCTCTACTGCCTTAACACTCTTAATTCCTTCATAGCATGTCCAGTTATAGACCCTCTAGAGTTAGTCCACCACCATTGGGGACATCCAAATTTATTCAAGCTACAAAAGATGGTGCTTAGTCTGTCTAGTTTTCCACATTAGATTGTGAGTCGTGTCAACTTGGAAAACACACTACACTACCTTTCCATGTAGAGAGTCAATTTTTTCATTAGTTCAATATGATATTTAGGGTCCTAGTAGAGTCAGTTCAACCTTAGGATTTTGTTTTTTGTTAGTTTCTTTGATGATTATCCAAGATGTACTTGGATTTTCTTAATGAAAGATCTTTTTGAGTTGTTTTCTATGTTCAAGAGTTTTTGTGTTGAAATACAAAATCAACTTTTCATAGTGATAATGTCTTAGAATACTTATCCTCCCAGTTTTAGTAGTTAGTGACTCACCAAGGAATTATTCATCACGCATCTTGTCCGTACCCCCCTCAACAAAATAGATAGCAGAGAGGAATAATAGGCACCTCATTGATAAGTTTCTACTTTCCATATTGTTATCCTTGTACAATAAGGGCTTTACTTTCCTTGTTCTTATCATTTTTTTTGAATCAGGTAAACGTATTTTCATTCATAAGCATGGCCAGGAAGTTGGTCTTATACAAGGGGTATACCAAAAGGTAAAGAATCTACAATATAAAATGATTCTCTACAAACTCCACCCAATCTCGTATACAACTTGGAATTCTATGGATTTTTCGCTATTTCCTTTCTTGATTAGAATTGGGGTTGTCTTTTCCTAAATTTATGCAATAGTTATAAAAACTTGGTAGACTCATCATATATGATTACAAACACCTTCGGAAACCCTATAATTCGGATTGAACTTGGTAATATCTTTGACCCTGGCTGGAAATTAATTTCCAAGTTCAATCCGGAAAAAAAAGGAACATTCCCAACCTCACAAAGGTGATTGTAATCACATTATGCATTATCTCCTCCCAAAGACGAGTCTACCAAGCATTTATAACTATTAATAAAGTTGGAAAAGACAATCCCTATTCTAATCACGAAAAGAATAGCTAAAAATAAGGAAAAGATACAACACAAACAGGAAAAGGAAGTTCCTATGTAACCAATAGCAAAAGTAGAAACCTACAAAAAAAAGGGAACAAGACGTCCCTTCTTGGAAAGAAATAATCATATTTTTAGAAGAAAACATGAAACAACACAAAGATGTTTTATCTTAATAATTTTGAAGTCGGTGCTTTAGTGCAATCCACGGCTCCAAGCTATCCAGAATCGCATCATCAGCATTCCCTAGTTACCTAATACAATATCACGGTTTCAGAGTATCTGTCACCTAATAAAGTTGTGTGGTGTAGGGCAAAAGGAGATTAGGTTAAAAGTGTAACTACCCAACCGGTCGTTTTGAGTTCTAGAATCCCTATTTGAGAATTCCCGCATGTTTATCTGATGAGTTATGACTTGAGATTATGGGTGGCATGGGTCCCGAAGGACTCGGGAGCATTTTAGGGCATTTAAACTTGAACCAGTGGCCTTAGTTCGTAGCGTTGACCAAAGTCAACAAATTGAGTAAACGAGTTTGGATTCATGATTTAAAGGTTTCGATAGGTCCGTATGATGAATTTGAACTTGTCTATAAAGTTTCATTGGAAACCGATATCGTTTGGTCGGGTTTTGCAATAGTTTGCGATTCAGTGGTTTTCAGGCATCATCTGTCTTATTTCGGGAATGTGAGGTCCAAATGAGAATTTGATTGTTAGAAGAAATTTCTAATGATGTTTAAAAGTAATCATCAATTTATGATTTCATTCCGATAAGTTTTGCGACAGGTTTTGAACGTGTTTGGTATTTTGGTGTTGTTTTGAGCAAAAAAGTGCAACAACCAAAGAGTTTGATTTCAATGCCAGAGATTGGAATTCGATTTTGAGACTTTCAGGAGTTCAAGAATAATTTTCGGGTTTGATCTAAAAAGTTTGGTGTAATTCTTATAAGTCTCACTCGGGTTTTCAACACGAAACGTAAAATTAAATCCTTAACGAGGGAACAGAATTGCATTGAGCGAACACGCTTCGAATCATGGTTTGAAAGTTCGTATGATGATTTGGAACTTTGTTGGATGGATTGGATGGGTCTCGAGGGTCTCGGGGGTGATTCGGACGTTTAAGTTGAAAACTAATTATTTTGAAGATTACGAGTTGAGCACGGTGAAGTGTGTGCCTAGACGACCTCGGAATGGTAATTTGAGAGTTCCAACAGGTTCGTAGGGTGATTTTGGAGTGATTTGCCTATTTGGGTTTGCATCCAGAGGGGCTTGGGTGAGTTTCGGCGCGTTTGGAGCAAGTTTTGAAATATTTCAAGTGCTGAAATCTGATTCATTTTGCGCTTGACCCGACTTCACAAGCGAAATGCTCCTAAGCTGTAAGGAATTTGGAGATGATGTAAAAATGAAAGTTTTAGCCCTTTGAGTCTAGTTTCCGGCAGTTCAAACTGTCCAACAGTGGAGCGCGCAGACGTGTCTGATTTACAGTTTTCAACTTGGAGACTTCGGGATGAGCTGCTTGGCTGATCCCCAGCACCAGGCTCCATCTATCTTTATTTCACTCTGTCTTTCTTTATTTCTCAAACAGACAGTTGTATAGACTATTTTAGACTTGTACTTAGTATTCCTAGTCGCCCTTGTACTCGTATCACCAGATTATGGGGTTGTACTTACGATTTTCACACTTATGACTATCAAGACGCCTTTATAATTCATAATTGTTTCTTGTGTTTTACTTCATACGTCTAATTAATGGAATTGGAATAAAAACTGGAGTTGGTGTGCCTACCGGGATGGGGTGTAGGTGCCATCACAGCTTAGGGGAGTTTGGGTCATGAGAAGACCGTCCAATTAAGATCACAAATGGAATTACAAAACACCACATTTCTTCTCTATTGTAATTTCCCCATTTTCCCTTCTTTATTGTAATTTCCCCACGTGTAGGAATATATTGGGTATGTTGTTGTTTTTGACCGGGTAGAAGGAAAACAACAAAAACAGTTATTATAAAGACCTTATTTGAGTTCATTTTTCAGACGGGGATTTAAGAAGAAGCATGATTAGATAATTATAAACGGATATGATAATAACAATTACAATAGTAACATGCCCAATGGGCAATTACCCGATGGAAGATTTTGATAGAAGGATCGAGCCTGCTCCAGTGCCATTGACTTGACAATTAGCTCAAGAAAAAACCAAGCCATTGCCAGGACATCATCATAGACAGGCCCAACGCGGTACCCTTTTGCCTGTAATAGAAACCAAAGCAGTTAAGACATAAAAATACAGAAAACTCAAAGAACTGAATGGTTCTGTAGTTCCCAAACCATCAGACGTCATGTACATGAGTCCTTTCCTGTGGCACTAAAATAATTATTATCCAATATCCAATAAACTAAACTAACACTGACATGCAGAAATCAACATGATATACGCGGATCCAACACATACGTACTAAATGAGACAGAGTCTTAATGATGCAGGAGAATCTTGTAGAAAACTTTCTGATTTGACAAACCCCTGCTAGATCCCTTTGAGTTTTCTGTGTTTTCCCTTATGCTGTCAGTGTTATGTATAACTAACAAACCTTATTTTTAGATCCTAGTTGAGATGTATAAACCATATAACGGTGCTAGGTCAAGACTAGGGTTAAGTATCACTTATGAATATACTGTCACAGTGTTCTTTCTGTTTTACTGGATGAAGAGTTCTATGCCTTTTAGGCTTCTAAAACTAGAAGCGATAACATACTTTTAGTTTCTCTTCCTTTCCTTCTGAAAGTTGCTCTTTCCTTTCAGATTCTGCACTTAAATCTCTATATTTCAGCTACTATTAAAGAAGATTTCCATCCAGTTGCTCCAGTCTCCACTCAAACACATTATAAATAGTTATTTGAAACTTATGGGCGAGCTAGCAATGCTACTTTACCTCAAATTCCGTTCAGATATAGCACAATTGAGAGACTGGATACCTTATATTGACAGTTGAAAACGAAAGGATGGTGGGGCCAAATTGTTGAGTGTTTGTTGTTCGGTGAGTGAGAAACTTCCATTGTAAAATAAGGATGGTGTTTCCTTATTTTAGATTTGAGTTTTTTGCAATGTATTATTTGGTCTAAGTACTAGAACATTAGAATCACATTATGAGAGCTTCTTCAAAGGGTTTCTTTCTTTTTTTGAGAATGGTAACAAGCTTCTTTTAAGTTTCTAAGCCTTTCATTGCCAACAGCTTTCCAGTAAGAACCCAAGTTAAATATAAAGCTAAAAACTTCACAAAAGAAAAGTGTAAGTTACTAGTTTTACCTTACTGCGAGCCAAACTTCCCCACACTGTGGACAAACCAGGATAGACTGGTGCCTGGCGGCCCCCAAAATCATCAAAAGCATAATCAACAAAGTTTACTAGGAAAGCATTTCTCTCAGCTTCATCAACCGACTCTTGCTGCACCCTACAGGTAGACATCTAATGTTATTAATAGAGGATAACCATGTTAACATAGCAGTGTGAGTGCAACATAATTTCTTACTCCTGAAACCTTTTCACAACCTTTTAAACCAAGCCATAGAGCAACTATAAAATGTACCTTGTTAAAATGTTAACCATAGCTCTAAAGGCAGCAACCTGAAAGTAGAAAGTGAAAAAAAACCTCAGTATTTACCATTTAGAATTGTGATGCAGAGCCCAACAGCAGATGGCAATTGTGAAGGGAGGAAAAGAGGTATATTTGAGAACCAAGTGAAATAGAAAAGGCAGGTATCATGAAAAGCACCAGTGATGATTGTCTCAAACCTGAAGAGTTTCTCCCCCATTGCCAATAAGATGGAGAAGCATGTTTAAGATTGGATAAAGAAATTGAAGCAAAGCAGTGGAATCAACATTCTTCAAACTATTGATTGCCTGCAAAAGTTGGAAAAATTTAAGTACCATTTCATCACACTGCATAGCTGAAAAGCAACAAGTTCAGTACTTCCACTACTTTTCAGCGGTTACCAAGCAGAACATTATCAGGGATAGTAGATGACGCTTTTCACACTAAAAGACGAATTAGACATCATGACAGTTTTGGAAAGAGAGAAAGAACTTTTACTGAATTGGTCATTAACAAATAACAAGAGAGCTCCTTATGCAGGACTTTCAAGTTACATGAAACAAGCAAAGTTTCCAAGTTCTTCGAATTCCTAATATTTTATTCTTAGTTATTCTCTTGACTTTCATCAATTATGACACAACCATTACGAATATCTCTCTTGATTTTAATATAATCCCTCAAACTCAAGCTGATGAAACAACTTGAATTTGTATATTAAAACTTGAACATGGGGTCAAATAAAATTAGCTTAGTACTGCTCTGAGACAAAACTGACATCGCATTTCCGGCGATTAACTTGACCGCACTGTGACAGTTAAATGATAAAAGATGGTTGGATTGAGGACATGTATGCTACCAGTTTGACCACATCGCTGGCAATCCATGGTGCCAACTGCCAACTAGCCGATGATCCGAGGATGATATTCACTAACTAAAATAGACGTTGACCAGACAAATCAACTGACGCAAACTGCTAGCTTATTGTCATACAAGATTGATAAAATCAGATTTCGAGTAGTGACTTGACAGGTCAGCTAACTTGGAGTAATGACATTGCCAAAATAATCCATTGGCATGAGGCACATAGGACTGCCACAGGGAAGGAGTTGAAACTTCAGGTTGCATGTATGAAAGACATAAAGGGCGAGGTTATAACCGTTGTTTGCAAATTGATGAAATGAATCAAGATGGAGTTGAGTGACGAAGAACACAATAGATGGGCACAGAAAAGTGATGAGATATAGCCAGAATAGTCATGGGGAATAGATAAGAATAGTAAAATAATACTCCCGCCGTCCACTTCTACTTGTCCATTATACTAAAAATAGATGTCCACTTTACTTGTCCAGTTTAAAAAACCAAAAGATAATTTATCACTGAGTTCCTAATTACCCTTATTATTAACTATACTCATTTCCAAATGTATTTCCCAAAACATTGATTTTATTATTCAAAGAGTGATATAGTAAAATTGTCATTCTACTAATTGCTCCTTAAGGGCTGTGTCAAGCAGTGTTTTGGAAAGCGAGAGGCGGAAAGAAGCGACGAGGGCTCGCTTCACCGAAGCGAGAAGCGTGAAGTGAAGCGCACGCTTTTTTCAATTAAAGCGCTATTTAGTACAAAATTAAAAAAATATTAAATATGCATAGATAACATATTAAGCAAATCTTTCAATTCTTAAATTTAAAAGACACATTTGATTTTTGTGTTACTGCCCATTGGAGTTCCATACACTCAAGCTGGATCTCTTTTTTGTGCCATTAAATAAAGAAATAGAATTTGCTACAAGAAAAAACAGAACACTGAAAACAAAGACAGAACAACAAAAAACATTAAAAAAAACAAAGGGAAGATTGTAGAACAGAAAAAACAGAGTATTTCAGCACTTGCAAATCAGAAAGAAAAAAAAAAGGAAGAAAAACAGGGTATCGCAGAACTAGGACGCGACCTACAGAAAGTTGGAAAAAAAAACATAGCAGCAGGCTCGCTGCAGCAGAGAGAAGAAGAAGAAGAGAAGAAGAGAAAAAGAGAAGAAAAAGAAGAAGAGAAGGAGGAGATGAAAAACTTACTTTGAAAAAGAAGTCGCAGCAGTTGCACAAGAGTCCAGCAGTCACAGGGAAATGTTTTTGAAAGAGTCCTTAGTGTTTTAATCAGAATTAAAAAAAAAAAAAAACTAGTAGCGCTTAAGCGAGCTTTTCTCGCTTTTACTAAAGTGGCGCTCCTCGCTTTAGTCCCAGAAGCGCACGCTTTTTCATCATAGTGTCGCTTCAACGCATTAAAGCGATAGCTTCACGCTTCGCTTCGCTCTGCGCTTTAAGCGAGTGCTTCATCGCTTTTAATAACACTGGTGTCAAGTCAATACTAGACAAGTAAATATGGACGGAGGGAGTAACTAATTTAATGAAACGGCCAAGCTAAATGGAAGCTCTGTAGATTTTTAAAAAGAACTGGCCAAGCTAAGAGGAAGCTACTTAGGCTCCACTTTTTTACATAATGCAGGTCCAAATCTGAATCATTCTGATCTCAGCCAATTAAGTGCAAGCCACTTGTATGCTCTGAGTAAGTCAGATTTATTAATATCTTGTATAAAGTCTTAAAATCATTAAGATGTTTTTATTAGAAACCTCCACTGCCAACCACCAGGACCAGTTGGTCTCGTTGAAAAACTACCACCACCAACCACCTCTACCGCAAGCCATCACCACCAACTACTGCACCGCCAACAACCACCTCTAACCACCTAATATCGTACAACCACAAGCATCAACCACCAAACAACAACAATAACATACCCAGAGTGATAAATAACTAACGGACTAAAATCATTCCTATTCAAATTGAATAGGTTAAGACTTCTACTCAAAACAACTCTTACATTGAATATATTGAGTGATATGGCAGTCAAACAATTTTATCAAAACAAACACATTGTGTTGTCTAAAGAAACAATTAGTATTAAACGCCTCTGTTCTTTTCTTTATAAAAACACTTACCGGATTTTATAATTTATGTTATTTAAATTTTATATTTTTAATTTCAGTTGCTGCAACTAAAATAGGCTTTCTCTTGATTTTCTTGATTGTTGATGTTTTCTTTTATAATTTGTAACTGTGATGGTGAAACTTAATTCTCAATTCACTTACTTTTGATAAGAGTGTTCTAGATGCCAAGAAGTTCAAGAAATCAAGACACATCATTTTTTTTTATAAGGAAATCAAGACACATCATAAAAGATATATATTGAGAGATTGTCAACTAAAATGCTTTTGGTTTGATCTGCACAAATAACGGCAATGAATTGAACTTTTTTCTTGCTTTCTGCAAGTAGTTTACGCTCATGCATCTATGGGAACCGCAATAATATTATGATTAACCAAATTTTTATCCTTAACGAAATGTCGTTCGCCTTTATTATCCTTTTAAAATAGATTCACACTAGACAAAATAATCATTCAATTATTTCCGTAATATTTAGAAATTGAAAATCGATAAAGTTGGTTATTAAACCATACCTTATTTGAATTATATGTACCAAAAATTTAGGACTTTAAAATCAATTAAAATAATTCTCAAGTAAATTGTTAACAAAATCAACTATTTACAACAGAAGTAAAATTGTCCTCACATATTTAATTATTGTTTTATTTTTTCTTAAAACAAGGATACTAACGTGAGTTAGTAGAAAAAGAATACACTACCTTAAATAATTTTATTACCACCGAATAGGAGTCTTCAACTTGTCATAGTTAAAATCTTTCTATAATTACCTAAGGACTCCAAGTTAATTTTAATAAGATTCACGAATCTCTCTAAAACTACAGCTAAAATATTTACTATCTTTTTATGAGTTATTTTCTAAATCGGATCAACATTGATGATTTTCGGGAACTTAACCTTTTTCTTTGGTATTTATTTTGTAACTCAAATATATTGCTCAGTAATATTTACGTGTGTACTCAAGATATGGGTTACACACATAATAATTTGTTCATTTTATATAAATTTTTAATAATTGACACGGTACACACGTGCAAAGCACGTACACTAAACTAGTACTACTAAAGAAGGCAAAGATGACAAAAGGAGACTAGCCCCCTGCCTCCCCACATAAAAGTACGACAACAAGCATCAACCACCACCGTAAGCCCTCCACCAATCATGACCCTAACCATCACTATCACTACCACCTCCGTCAACTAACCGCTTCTAATTATTAGAAGGTGTTTCATCAAATTTACAGTTTTTACAACATCATGTAAACTAAAATTTACCCAAATATTTTGTGGATATAATCCTTAGATATTATTTATTTGAATTCTATACTTAATACTTTGAAATAAATTATACAAATTCAAATGCACCGAAAACAAACAGTCTTAATTATTCAATGATTAGATATAGTGACAACATCTTAATACTCATATGTGCATTCAAATTCAAAAATATTAATCTTTAAAAAAGGGACTTACATATTCCTATTCCTTACCTGTTCAAAAAAGGGACTTGCATTCCACTAAGGTTGGAGAGGCACGGATATCATGTTTTTAAGGGTAGAGACTAGAGAGGTAATGATATCATGTTATGAGAAGAGAAGAGAGAACTCCCATTTAATGGGTTAACTAAATATAAGAGGATTTACTTTTTAGAATATCAAGAGAATGACCATGGATTAATACATGTCTAGATTTGTTGTACTTGAAAAAGAAAAATCTTATAGAATATTTTTTTGAATTTAATCATAGAATATTTATTTATTGTATCAACATTCGAATTGATTGCAAATCATATTGTGCATAGCATGTGACTTCTATATAAGTGGCATCTCTTATGAATAGGAATAGGAATGTATATGGCGTCCTACGTGGAAAAGGACTGCATTGTAATGTCTATAAATAGTGCTCAGTGTAATAAAGTAGAATGCATCTTAATAACATTTCCGAATATTTATTTCTCACATGGCATCAGCGCAATGGTGAGAAAATCCGGGAATGAAAACTCAGTCAAACTGTTGTCGTGCTTCAATTTTCGGCGACTGCTAGGGCTGTTTTCGTGTCACTCTCTCTCTCTGATGGGTCTTTTGCCAAATCTGAAACAAACACAGGGTAGAGAACACTCGGGTGACAAAAACCCACGAAACCACACCCTGCAGTGGCTCAAGACATTTATAAAACCCTTTTGACTGCTCTTTTACAACCAATGTGGGACACACAACGGCCCAAATCCCTATGCACACATAACCCAATATTTAGGTTCATGTTTGTACTTAAGTGCCAACTTACGAGTGTGACAAAATGCTCATGCAAACAATAGTATTTTTCCTTTTCAAGTAAACCGAGAAAAGTTAAATGATCATGCAAATAACAATATATTTCCCTCATCAGGCAAACCGAGAAAGTTATGTGCCAGTTATAAAGGTAATTGCAATAATCTCATCAGATGTACTTATTACTGAAAAATAAGAGGAAATATGTCGGATTTCAAACATACCATGGCTTTAGTATCTCATTACCAGGATAGGTTCCCTAGAGTCTATTTTTCTATATTTCTGTTGATCTGTAAGTTGATGAAAAATAAGAGGAAACATGTTGGATTTCAACCATCGCATTTCTTTAGTATCTCATTACCAAGATAGGCTGCCTACTATCTATTTTTCTATATTTCCATTGATTTGTAAGTTCCAGTAATATTCAGTCCTTTTCAGTTGACTTTTCAAACAACTTAACAAACAAAAATGATGAAACAAAGTCCCAACTTTTGCACAATACCTTTAGAATGGGATAACTATCACAGGGAAAAACAACTAATGGTCAACGACAACACTAGTTATGTTACCTCAAGAAGCTCAGATCCCCAAGGGGGGCTTGTCCGTAGAGTATGCCTATCATACTCAAGGAAAAAATCCCTAATGCGCTCACTAACTGGGTATAATGATGAACATAGTCGTAAACGAAGCTTGAAGATATTCTTTCCATCTTCCAAGTAATCCAGCCTCTCCTACAAGAACGAAAACATAAAAGAAATTATGATATCATCAGGACTATCATACCTGTCACCTGTCAAAAACAAAACGAACATAACCAAAAGAGTGAAATCCAGTGGGACTTGGACATATAGCTAAGGTAGCACGAAAACTAATCATCAGGTGCCTAAGAAAAAAAACAATTATCTATGGCTGGGAACAGAAAGAGAGTAATATAGCTGTTCCAGATATTCTTGGTTGAAAAAACAGTGATTCAAGGTAAGGAATTTACTTTAAAAGTTAAGAAAGGAAACTAAAGAAAAGTCCAGGCTATGTCTTGCTCACCATCACAATGATCTGACAGAAGACCTTCAAAAGATAAGAGGCAGGAAATTGGAAAATAACTCATTGTTGAAGGTTGGCGAGCTTTTAGATACAGTTGGTACATCAGGTAAAAAAAATGGGAAACGGGAATCAGAAAAAAGAAGATAGAAAGGAGATCTTAGGATATCATGTGCAGGATGAAAGCAACAGGAAAGAGAAGGTATGGTTTTGGAAATTCAAAAAGTTCATAACACCCATCAGATACTTCAAAACTATTAAGTCAAAGATTACTGGCTATAGTAGGCTTGTTGGGTTTACGACTCAATATCACGACGAGTAAACAATAAAGAGCATACTGATTCTTAGAGTTCTAAGATTCTTCTAGAGCAGTTAGGGAGTCAATTAAGAGCACATAGGCTGGGTACGTCAATTAAGATAGATAGGTTGAGTAGGTTACTTTAGAGCTGGTAAGATGTATTCTAGAACTGTAGAAATATAGACAACACGTTTGTCAAAAAGAAATCGCACTAAGAACAAATTACATTGACCACTATAAGTGGCTTCAAACTTGAAGAGAAGTAGGACAATCTATATCGTTTGACATTTACATCTTCATGGCAAAATTTAAGGTGGAGGATGTTGAGCACTTATTGCTTCATTGCCCAATTGCAAACAGGTATTGATGCAATGAATGCTTGGGATTGACATTAAGAGAGTAATGCCATGGACAATCACAGAGATGTCACTATAGTGGAAGTTCAAACGGAGGAGCCAAGAAGAACCTGGCAAGTAGCATTTTTGGCACTCATGTGGCAATTTGGAAAGAAATAAATGGAGGAATTGAAAATAATTATGTAATATTAGCAGAACCTTCATAGATTTTTCCATATTTCGATTATATATATATATATAATATATTATAGTATATATATATATATATATATATATATATATATATATATATATATATTTCAAATCAGTGTCGATGATTGGATGCTCTAACTAAAATATAATGTTTCTGTAGGTCTCTTTACTTTTCTTGTGAACATCTTGAATGCAGGGCTTTCCTCATCAATCATTATACCCAAAAAATTATCAATTCATAGTTGCATTCAGTGTTTTAAAAGGCGCAGGCGTGCAGCAAGGCATTTTACCTTATACGGGGAGAGGCATAAGCCTTGAGGCGCTGGGGCGTAAGCCTCGAGGCGTAAGCCCCGTGGATCTTTAGTTTATAATATTTTATAAATTAATTTAATTAAAAAAAGTTACATAGAAATTATAGAAAAATCAAGAAAATATAAAATAAGTGAAAATGTACCTACAATTGTTTCATCTTAAAACGATAATCAAAAACAACAATTGACTAAACAAATAATCAGAACTGCTCATCTCAAAACACTAATTAGACTTTCTTAAAAAAATTAAGTAGAAATTAATAAATTAATTTGTATAAAAAACGTGAAGAAGGAACATATAATCAAAATCATCAAATCAAAACAAGTGATAAACGATAATGCGGTTTTGCTTTGTAGCTTGCATATTGATTATTTTTCGACTTTATCTAGTGAAAGACAGAGAAACAGAATAAAAATTAGCGCTAAAAATAAAAAAAATATTTAGATTTTCAAGCTTTTTAACTTCTTAAAATTTCATAACAAGTTGGATTTTATGTTTTTTTGGTATTAATTTAAGTACTTGTTTAGCAATTTTAATTTTAATTAGGAAAGGTTTTTGGGCTTACGCACCAAAATAAAAACTCACCTAATGCCTAAGTGTACGCGCAAATTGATGGGGCATACGGCTCACAATACTTTTGGCCTCACAGATCGCCTCAGGGCCCGCCCCAGGAACGCCTTTTAAAACACTGGTTGCATTACTTATAGCTTCCTTGTTCGTAGACAAAGCGGATTTGGAATTGTCTTTCATTCCAAGGCATAACTTGTATCCATGCGCTTCATATTTGCCCAAAGTTTGCTCCGGAAAATATAGCCATCCATGCCCCTTCTTGTCAATCCGACGAGCCTCTTATCCATTCTCATTGAACGACGGCGGGGGAGCAAATCCAACTAGAAAAACTCACATTGGGCTTAGGGGGATAATCAGGCTCGAACTGATAACTTCCACCATGTCAAGGTGACACTCTAACGCTGAGTTATATCCCTTCCCCTCCCCATCGAGAAATATAACTGACTAATCCTAAGTCAAAGGGTTGAGAAACTCAACGCCACTATTCTTGAACAACTTGAAGCCGGGCCTTTTCGCACTATTACGGATATGAAAATAATGGTCAAAATCGGATTCAATTGTCAACTGCCCCTATCTGAAATAGAATTGACTACCGATTCTGAAGGAACTGGAGTTGCATCTCTTTTCCATTCTACAGTTCTTATGCGTTTCCACGCCCCTCTGCAACCCAGGAAAATGGACAAATTCCTTTTCTTAGGAACACATACAAGATCCATCACTACAAAAAGGATAATGGTAACCCTACCATTAACTACTTCATTTATGAATTTCATAGTAATAAAAATACATTTTTTTTGTGAACACCTTGAATGCAGGGCTTTCCTCATCATACCCAAAAAAATTATCTTCGTGAAAAAGCCGTGGTACTTTTCCACAAAAAGGCAAAATAATTTGGAATATTCAAATAGAGAAGATTCGAAGAGCTACCCTAGCCCCTGTACTGCAGCTACAAACGATCAGTCTAGAAGGACAAGAAATTGAACTCCCAGAAAAAGAGATGAAATCAGAAGTTGAACAACGAAATAAACTCCCAATCAAACATAAATATATCAGTTCATACATCAAGCACAACTAGAGCATAAAGAGTAGGGATGGAAGGTTAACAATAGCAAACGTGATTGGAAACAAACCTTGCCACTTTCTTGAAGATAATGAGGAACCAATTCTTTCATGATTGGCAAGGATATCTCAGATCTGAACCTGGATGACACTCCAGCATGTTAAAATATCACACTTCTCAAGAAAATATACATTGGCAACGACAGATTGAGCTTTAATTACCCATCCCAAAGGAAAAGTAAGCAGAACAACTAGTACAGAACACACACAGACACCCCGCCCCCAAAGGAGAATGAATAAGTAATTGTCAGAACAATAAATTACTACAAGTAGCAGGTCTAAAAGTTTTCCCTGAAAGGAAAATAAACAAGTAATAGTCACAGTGACAAATTATAATAAGCAGTAGGTCTAAGAGTTTTCTCATACATATTACCCTAGTTCATGTTCTGTTGGATGGCTATGCAAATTATCTACGCAAAAGAAATTCTGTTCTTACAAAAACTAACCCAGAGCTGCCGCATTAAACCAATACATTTAAGCAGTAAAAACAATCAACTATGCATCAATCGCAGATCAGTTGGCGACCATAATGACAAAAAAGGGTTTCGAGCACAAGCCACTCACGTCAACTAGAAACTAAGTCTGGCACCTTAGACCACTTTAATTACATTTAAGCAACAAAATGCAGGAAATAAAGCTAAAAAACAACTAAATCTACTAGAGTTCTTTTATATTCTTTTATTTGTTCCTATAGTAACTGACATTGTTCTCTTTATCTACCACCATTCTCGTTTGAGCGACAATCTCCTTTTTTTGTAGCGCAACGATTTTATTGATGTATGATAGAAGGAGAAAACTCTAGTATACAACACACAAAAAGTAAAGAATATTAGACAAATATGACACCCTACACACAAAGCTGGTGTCCGGGCCAGCTTTCTCGCACCTCGACTAATCCACCTCCCACCAGCAACAGGTACCAGGTAACTCTGTCCACCAAGGCTAGAACAGATGGGAAGAATCACCTAGTGTTTTTGTCTCCACTGTTACTGTATATTTGTAAGATCCTATTAAGTTTATCAGAATTGAATGCTTGTATCTAACTAGCAGCAAAAAGTAAACTTGAATGCTTCCAATTTCTATATCAATATTTTGCACTATTTAAGTATTATCGTTTTTACTAGCGTTCTTTAGTCAAATTAGTAACTAATACATATTTTTATAAAATAAATTTTTATTTCAATTTTTTATAATGAAATCTTGCAATAATTAATTTCTTTTAGTGTCAACAGCTGTAAGGGTTAACCAGTCATTTTATCATAAAAAGGTGCTTATCAACAATTTGTTGCCACACACATCAACTGCTTCTTTTTTAATTCAGCAATCTTATCCATTCATGTAACTGCTTGAGGTGAGCTGTGCATACAACTGGATGAACCATCTCAACCAGGCCCAAAGTCTGGCCAAGGAAAGGAATTTGGAAGTCAAAATCTCACTCAAAGTGGCCTGTTTTGTTTGGCTGTTAGCCAAAGAAGCTGTTTTGACTAGAGACAACTTAATGAGGAGGGGGATACCATTATGTTCTAGATGTTTCTTTTGTGGGGAAACTGCTGAGACAGTAAACCATCTTTTTCTACACTGCAAGATCACTGGCTAACTATGGGAGGTTATTCTTGGATCTTAAGGGTATGTTATGGACCATGCCTGCCAAGATCGCGGAAGGAATCCAGAGTTGGGAGGAAGCAGGAAAGCATTCCAAGAACAGAGACAGGGGGAGAATTGTCCCTGCTAGTACATGGTGGGCAATATGGAAGGGGAGGAACTCTAGAGTTTTTGATAGTATAGAGAATAGTATGCAAAAAGTCAAACTTAATTGTCTTATGCTACTATGTTTTTGGTGTAATCAGTTATACTCAAACGATACTATCTCCATAATTGATGTACTAGACTCAATTTAGGAAAACTTTTGAATTTTCTATCTTCCAGAGAAAAGAAGGAGGCTAAGTGGAGAGGGTGAGCAAGATTCTGTCTGTCGGCAAGTCATATCAAAGAAAGGAAATGTTTCCTCGCGTTGTGCTTGGTGGGCAGATTCGAGAAAAGAGAAACCCCGCCAAATCCGATTGCCTCTTGGGCAGCAAAGGCATGGAAAGCTTACCCTTGGATTAAAGTGCCCTCCATAGGAGACTCTTCTTTCTTGTTCAGGTTTCCTTGCGAGGCAGAGGCAAAAAGTGCTCTTCGCAAAGGTGAGAGATGGATGGATGGTAACTACCACAGGCTTCACAGATGGACGGAGGATATTGTTCTCAATATGCACAGGCGAAAGGAAGGCACGGGGTGGTGAGCATTATTGGGCTGCCTCTGCACTTATGGTGCAATGATCTATTCAAGTTCATTGGGGATGAGTGTGGGGGTTTCTTGAAGGTTGATTGTAGTCTCACTGATGTGTCTAAGGTTAGGATTTTGGTGAGGAAAGGGGGAAAGATTCCGGTGTCTTTGGTGGTTGAAGAGGGACCTTGTTGGAAGGTCTCAGTCCCCAGCGACCATGGCTGCTAGAGAAGAAGCAGCGAGGGGTTTTGAAGAAGCTAGGAATTTTGAATTTGAGAGAGGTAGTGCAAAGTGGAGAAAACGGGAAAGACGAGTATACCCATGGATTAATGAACAAGTGTGGAGAGCTAATTTTGACCGTTTCTCTAAAGGGGCTGGACCAGGTCAACAATATTTCCAGTCTGGTTTTTTAGACAACAGAAGAGGGCCCCACAGATCTGGAAATATTCGACGAGATCTCTGGCCTAAGATGAACAATCGCAATAACGCTGCTCCTGAGCAGCTTCTGAAGGCCGGCGACGTGGCTAGGGCAGGAGAAGGGTCGCGCAAAGCACTTGCTAACGACGGCGACCTCGGTTCCCGCAGTTCAGGCGTCGGGAATGGGGTTTTAGGTGTGTCTAAAACTGGTGGGCTAAGTTGCTCGGACTCTTCACTTTCGGTGCCGCACCTGTGTCGACACAACATGGGTGTGGGTGTGGGATCCATACCCGATTTGGTCAACTGATTTTGGATACTTTGACCAAAGTCGACGGAGAAATTCCAGACAAATTCAATGATTTTTGTAACCAAAACAAAAGCTAAGGTGAAATTGAAGAAAATGGAATGTCTTGTATATAGAAATTTATATGTCACTCCTTTTCCTTTTATAACCTTCCAAGATTCTCCTCTTGATCAATATTTTCTCCTCAAATTCTCCACATAATATCTCATAATTTAGGTTTTATAAATCTATTTTTAGATATTTGAATTACTTTTAGCCGAATCCTTGTACCTGTATCCATACCTGGATCCATATTCCCGTATCTTAAATTTAGATCATGTAGGATCTGCACCCGTATCAGACACCCGCACCCGAGTCCGAGCAACTTAGCCGGTGGGGCCGCTGCCAGATCCAGCTGGACAGTGCCAGATCCGGCAATCATTGTTCAGCCGCCGAAATGGGGCTTCAGGCGAGAAAAAGTCTGGTGGGGCATCTGCAGGCAGAGGTGACCTATTTTTTAAAAATTCGGACAACGGCAATGGTGTTTTCGGCGAGTTAAAGTCTGGCGAAGCCCGAGATTCTGTGCCAAATGCAGTTTGAAAGCCAAAATTGTGCTTTGACGCAGTCTTCGGCAAAGTGGTCTTGTTACGAAGTCCAAAGAGCCAGAACACCTGGTTCCTCCTCTGATTTTGTGGTTGAATCATCCCAAAATACTTGTTTGGGATTGGGGAAATCTGCTGAGCACATTCGCAACCTAGACAAAGGTTTTGGAGGTTGGTGATGTTTTTTGCAGCGTCCAGGGGAAGCCCCCTGATCAGAAGCTTGAAAGGGGACATTTTGGGGACTTTTAAGGGGTTGTCCTATGGGGTTTTGTTGGAGGGGAGAGGAAAATCTCCAAGTGGGTGGAGGAGAAGTATATTAACTTTGAAAAAATTCTTGGGGGTGAATTTCATAGGTATGGCCGTATGGGAGGAAAAGTTATTGATCTTTTGAACTCTATTGACCTAGAGGCTAGAAGGAATTTGGAGGTGAAGAATTTAAATGCGATGAAGGAGAAAGTTTTAAATCAGGAGGGCCAAGAAGGGGAAAGGAAAGTTTTGGTGTATGGTAGAAGAAACAAGGAGGCGAGTAGGGAGAATGAGGGGGTGTTGGGTGCTTCGGGGGGTTGGAGAATAATATTTGTTGATGAATTCTAAAATCATTAGTTGGAATGTGAGGAGGTTGAACAACCCAAATAAAAGGGCTATCATTAAAGTTGGCTTTAGGGAGTGGGGGCAGACTTGATTTGTTTTCAAGAGACTAAAATGGAGATTATTCCGGATAGCATAGTGAGGAGTGTGGGGTGGTAGGTGGGTAGAGTTTGACTATGTGCCGGCTCGTGGAATGCAGGAGGTGTATTAGTTCTTTGGGATGAGAGAAAGATGGAATGTCTAGAGGTTCACAAAGGGAACTTCATGATTGGGATGAGGTTTAAGAACTCCAGGGATGGGGTGGAATGAGGATTTGGGGGGTGTACGGTCATGTTGGGGAGGGTCAAAGTCTTCTTTCAGGGAGGAATTAGGGGCTGGCATAGAGAGGTGGAAGATTCCTGGGGTTCTAGGGGGATTTTAACTCTATAAGATTCCCGGAGAAAAGGTTAGGTTGCAGGGTGATTTCTAGGGTTATGGAGGAGTTCTCGGAGTTTATTGATAACCATTTTTTTTATTGAGTTACCTTTGACAGGTGCTTCTTTCACTTGGTCAAGGTCGGAGGTTTCTGTGTCCAAATCTCAACCGGATAGATTTCTTATATCTACTTCTGGGGAGGAGTTGGCACCTTGTGTGATCCAATTTCCTCTCCCACGGTTGGTCTCTGATCACTTACCTATCATGTTGGATAGCAGTAGGGATAGAAGGGTGAAATCTCCATTTAGATTCGAGAACATGTGGTTGCGATCGACAAGTTTAGGGGATTTGGTGGCCGGGTGGTGGAGAAGTTATGAAGTGGAAGCGAGACCTTCTTTCAAACTTGCAAAAAAATTAAAGTTTCTCAAGAATGACATAAGAGTGTGGAATACGAAAGTGTTTGGGAGGGTATAGGTGAAAATGAAGGAGATTATGATTGGGTTGGGGGAGTTAGAAAGAATAGAGGAAGGGAGGGAGTCAGAAGGGAGGGAAAAAGAGAAGAAAGAAGCTTTTAAAGGGGATCTATCTGTTTAGCTTTGGCTCAAGAGACTAGTTGGAGACAAAAATCTAGGGCGTTGTGGTTGGAAGAGGGGGATTCTAACACAAAATTCTTTCACAGGGGTAGAAGTTGCTAATAGGAGGAGGAACTTGATAGAGTCGGTGGAGGTTGGGGGGGAGATACATGTGGGGGAAGTGGAAGTAGAGGGAGCTATAATTCAGTACGCTCAAAGAGGAAGCGGATTAGAGACCAAACTTGGGGGGCTGGAGTTCAATCAAATTGGAGGAGATAATAGTGAGTGGTTAGAGAGGGCTATTGAAGAGGAGGAGGTTCGGGCGGCGGTAGATTGTTGCGCGGGTGATAAGGCTCCAGGGCCAAACGGTTTCACTTTGGCTTTCTTCAACCAGTGCTCGAGCACAATCAAAAGTGAGGTTATGGGTACTATTGTTGAATTCCAGGAGAGCGGTGAATTTGAAAGGAGCCTTAATGCTTCTTTCATTGTCATTATTTCGAAGAAGGAAGGGGCTACTAGCATCGGAGACTATAGACCTATTAATCTTGTGGGAAGCATCTATAAGACTATTTCTAAGGTACAGAGTTCTGGACGAGACTGTTTCTTTGTCACAAAATGCTTTTGTCAAAGGTAGACAAATTCTGGATGTTGCTTTGGTGGCTAATGAAGTGGTAGATTCGAGGAAGAAACAGGGTGAACCGGGAATTTTGTGCAAGTTAGATTTAGAGAAGGCCTACGACCATGTAAATTGAAAGTTCCTGGATTTCATTTTGATGAAGATGGGTTTTGGGTAGAAATGGAGGAAGTGGATTAGCTTTTGTGTTTCTTCTGTGAGATACTCGGTTTTAGTAAATGGTAATCCATGTGGGTTTTTAGCAGTTCGAGGGGATTGAGGCAAGGAGACCCTTTATCACCTATGCTTTTCATCTTGGATAGAACTGTTCTAGGCGGACTTATCAAGGGTTTCAAGGTTGCGGTTGGAGGCGATGGTTCGATGTTGATTACTCACCTCTTGTTTGCAGATGATATTTTGGTGTTCTGTGATGCAGATGAGTTCCAATAAGACTATTTGGGACAAGTGTTAACTTGGATCCAGGTGGTGTCAGGGCTTAAAATCAATCTCAAGAAATGCGAGATCATTCCCGTTGGTGCAGTTGAGAACATTGATTTGCTGGCCCAAGTCTTACCGTGTAGGGTAGGGGCTCTTCCTACTGCCTACCTTGGGTTACCTCTAGGCGCGTTAAGGAGACAGGTAAGGATGTGGACCATATTTGCTTCATTGCAAGTTAGTCTCGAGACTATGGTGGGATATCTTTAGTTGGTTTGGCATTTATTGGGCAATGCCAAGATACGTGAAGGAGTTGATGTTCAGCTGGAAGGGAGCAGCTAGGAGAAGAAGGCACAAAGCTTGGAATGTTACTCCTCTTGCTTTAATGTGGGTCTTCCGGAAGGAGAGAACTAGGAGAGCTTTTGAAGGGGTAGAGATGAGTTTCGCTCAATTGAGGAGTAGCCTTCGATCCAATGGCGGAGGCAGGATTTTTGTTAAAGGGGTTCGAAATATAAAGAAGTAAACACGCAAAAATTAAAGGATGATAACGGAGCAAGACCGAAAGAAAAAAACTAATCTTAGCCCGTTAATTTTAACTTGTCTTGTCATGCCCGTTTAACATGTATTCCTACATTTTCCCTGCTCCGTCGAGTCTTATAGAAATTTCTTGATTTTTGTTTTCATTTTCAATTTTTTTTACTTTTTCTTTTAACTTTTTACTTTATTTTTAGTTATTTATTTATTTTTCTTTCGAATTAGTGCCCTTACAATCACATAATATCTTTAAAAAATATCAAGATTCTTGAATGAGAAAAAAATTGATATGATTTTTTTTATTAATATGAGAGAAAGAGGAACCAAATAATAGAATCCAAATATAATCTCTAATTTTTTGGAAAATTGAGAGAATATATGAATAAAAAAGAGATGCTAGCTACTATTTTATTTAAATATGTTACATTTATTATGAAATTTGCGTTCATATGCTAAGACTGCGATTGAAATAATTCAAAACTAATGATATAATTTTTTTAAGAGACCTAAAAACAGCAGCAACTTTTATCCTCTGTTGAGAAATGTTAAAAAAGGTAAAAACCTGGCTGCAAGCCAGAATTGAACCCTCGACCTGAATGCAAACTTGAACCCCCTGGACCATTGAGCTGCGATTCTCAATTGTGTTAAGGGGGTTCAATATGAAGTATATAAGCATAAATATCAGATTTGACCTTTATATATACAGTATAATTTTCCGGCGAGGGGGTTCGGGTGAACCCCCTCCCACCACCCTGGCTCCACCCCTGCTTCGATCCCTTATAGTTTTTTGGTGCACCCATGTAGTTCCTATTTGTATAGAGGATTGGGTGTCTTTTGGAGAGAACCATATTTTGTAGGTTTCTCCTTCTTGGTATACCTCTTGTATATGCCCAACTTGGCCTTATTATTATGAATGAAATATTTATCTGATCAAAAAAAAAGATAGTAGGATTTGAAGTTGTAAATATTGATCAGTACAGTTTTAGTACTGTTTTGTGAGGAATATACAAAGTCCAAAAAAAAATCAGCTCTAACACTTCCTTTTTATTGGTAAAGAAATGGCTCCAACACTTGAAAAGTGTTTCTCAGCACTTAAGTGTGTAAAAGCTACTTTTATGAAACTGAATTTTATTTTTTTCGAAACCGTAGAGTGTAAAAGCTACTTTAATTCACCTAAGACTAACGGGCTCAAATTTTAAATGTTGAGCACATGTAAAAAATAAGTTAGGGATTGCAATGCCCAATAAACCATATTAACTGTAGGCCATCCTGCCTTCTTTCAGATTACCTCAATATTACTTGGTATTCAGTTTTACTGAATCCTGTTATAACAAATTAAACAAGTGAGTGAAAATGTCTTTCCTTCTCTCATTGCCTATTAGATTTTTATCATACATAACCTTACTGTTTCCATTATTTGCCAACCATATATCACCCAATAAATATGAAAAAAAGACTTCGCAACTCTCCACCATAAGTAAAATGATTTCAAATCAGGCATTTTCAGGTGAAGCTCAACTTTCCTTCGTTCAAGGCTTCTAACGTTCCATGAGCTTTGTCTTGGTTTGCTTCACATAAAAAGTCATTAAGCAAGCCAAAATATGTTGGCTATTTTCTTATCTTAATCTTCCCTGTTTATCAAGTCTATTCGTAGTTTCTTTTGCTGGCAAAGCTTATACATCTCAAATCAGACATTTTTACATCAATTATGCTTCGAACATGTTCCTATTTCAACGGCTTAATTTGCTGTCACATATTAATAAGACGGCAAAATGCACACTTTTAAACTGTTCATTTGCTAGAGTTGGGCCGGAGATTACTACTTCATCATATCACTAGACAAGCTTTGAATGTATGGCTGAAGGTCATGGCAGAGATGATCAAGACAGCTCAACTGACGCGGATAATAAACTTGTATTCATAATAAGTACTGGCACATACAGTATCCTACAGATTTTCCTAAAACCTCCATTGGAAAACTATGTCCGTGTTACCATTACAAAAGATTTTCTTCATATTGAGGACAGAGAGCAAAAAGCTAAGATCAAACATTGTAATTAAGGTACTAACAGAGAAAAAGAAACCAGTAGATATTGAAAAACATGGATATTAAAGTGAAGGGGAAATAAAAAAGAACTTTAGTCAAAGAATAGAATACATACTGTGCATGTGTCGATAATGGAAGTGAAGCGTATCCAATTACCACCTGGCAGAAGTAAACAAAGAAAAGAGTAACTTATAAGGAGTCTACCATCAATCAGTGTATCAACTCTAACATGTGGAAACACGCACATTCCACCACATGCAGGGTGAAGAGAGGAAGGCTCAGACTGTCAGTTTAATTGTCACAAGAACAACTCAAGCATACTAACCAAGATGGTGCATCCCTCTAAAGCCAATTAACATAAAACTTACCGGCTTTGGTGCTTCAAGTTTTGTCTGAAGATCAACATGATAAAAAGTAAACAAAAGGTGATGTGATGGTGTCCAAATAGCAGGCAAAGAAACTTTGATTTCATCATGGTAGCTGGCCACCCTTGCCCCAACAGCAACTTGTGTGTGAGACCATTTCTGAAGGGGTACACCTGGTTCCCTTGGATGCATAGCCTAATGATAGACAGTTAGATAGGGATCCAACCACATGGAATCTACAAGATGAAGTGCTCTGAAAACACAAATACAGACCTCTAGAGGTGGTTTTCGAATATCTGTGTCGTCCTTTCTCAGTTCAACACGTATAAACATGTTTCGTTTCCGACTCATACTAACAGTCAAGGGGTAGACATATAAGCAGTGAAAGAGCTGCAAGAACGGTTCATTCCTTGTCGTCGTGCGGAAGTCAAAAGCTTCAAACTGTACACTCAGATATAATTTAGTCTGAATCAGTTGGTAAATGAATCAAATCTCATCGAACAAGTTGACAGGCGCAAGACCAACAGGCCAAGTAACCTATATCGCAAGATTTGGAAAAATCATGTTGCTCTGCAATTAAGCCCTTGCAATAAACTGAAAGGTGTATTGGTCACATTATATGAGCACAAGATTTACTTTAGTATCTAATCTAGATGATCTTAGTATCATCTTTAGACAAAGATCTACCAGATCATCAGGGCAACGGCTGAGGCTTCCATATAAGAGAGTTTAGACTATAGAAGCTGAACAGAAAAACACATCATCTCAAACAACATACCACTTAAACATGCCAGCTATTACCAATTCAAAGGTAAAATAGCTAAACTAAACAGAAAAAACATTGATTTGAAAGACGATACTTACATCATCAGCAGTATTTTCCACATTTTCATGAGCAACTGAACCATTCCGAACAAGCTCTTTCATCTCAGAGGATTTAGACTTGGAAAAGGAACCATTAGTGGGGCATTTCATAGAAGTCGAATCATTCAAATGGTCGCCATGATCAAGAGAATCATAGATCAGACTCCCACTCTCCAAAGCATTTTCAGCTTCAGCAGAGCTAGCTGGCAGTTTTTCGATTTCCAATTTCAAGACACCTTTTACTGGTTTATGAACCTTTCTCTTTGGATCCTGAAATTTAATCAAATCAAATATCAGCTGACACAAGGGATGCAGAATTGAAATGTGTAAATTAGTTAGTTAAACAAAAGAAATCAGAAGAAGACTTCAACCGAGTAATGGGTGGAATAAGTCATGCGCACGGATAGATGCAACATTAACTTCCTCTATAGCAATGCTTTGTGGTGGTGGAAGGACAACAACTATGCATGTGACACCCACATTGCTTTAAAACGTGTCACTAGGGTGTAACGCCTGCTTACTTATATATCCAACATCTCTCGTGTTTTGCCGATGTGGCACTCTTATCCTAAGCTAGGGCGTCACATACAGCCCCCTCTTATGGACTCAGCGTCCTCGCTGAGATTTGACCCAGCGCATGGGATTTGCCTAGACTCAGCATTGAGGTTTGTCCCGCCTTCTCAGGATTTGCTTAAACTAAATTGAACTCTGGCCCACCATCAACAAGGCTGACACGGGAGTGGTTCTGAGACCATCAGTAACGGCCCAACCAGCTAGTGATAGTGTCCGCTCTGGGCCTAGACTTGCACGGCTTTAAAACACGTCACTAGGGTGTAAGACTTGCTTACTTATATATCAAACATCTCTCTTGTGTTTTGCCGACGTAGGACTCTTATCCTAAAGCTAGGGTATCGCGATGCCTCAATCCCAAAAAGTTGGGATCACAATTAGCCTTTGGGCCTTGGAAACACATGAAAAGCTAAAATTTCATATAAGGTGGCTCGTTTCGCTTGGTTAGTACTTAGTAGTCAACGAAGATTTAGGAGAACTTAGAAAGAGGGGCATACAACTTTTTTTTTTTGATAATCGTGGTGTCCAGGCCAACTTGTGCGGCACCTCGACTAATTCCACGGGATATCTATCACCTCCCACTAGCAATGGACTAGCAATAGGTATCACGTAACTCTATCCGCCAAGGCTAGAACAGATGGGAAAGAGGGGCATATAACTTTGTCCAAGATGTTATATGTGTGGACAGGAGCAGAGACAATTAACCATGTGTTTTTACATTGCAAAATCACTAGCCAGCTATGGGAAATGTTCCTAAATCTTAGGGGTGTCAGATGGACAATGCCAGGCAGCATTGTTGAAGTTCTAGCAAACTGGAAGGAAGGGAATATGTGTAACACAGACGGATGAAAATTGCCCCACAAGCATCTGGTGGACAATTTGGAAGGGAAAGAATTTTAGATGTTTTGAAGATACAAGTTACACTTAACAAAAGATCAAATCAAATTGTATTCTTCTTTTTGGGTTTTGCTACAAGTCTGAATGCATAGATAGTCATGGTGTAATTTTAGAAGTGTTCGGACATGTGAGGAGGAGAGGCACGGATGCTCCAGTGCGGAGGTGTGAGAGGTTGGCTATGGATGGTTACAGGAGAGGACGAGGTAGACCGAAAAAGTATTGGGGAGATGTGATTCGACAGGACATGGCGCAGTTGCAGCTTACCGAGGACATGACCCTAGATAGGAAGGTGTGGAGAACGCGGATTAGGGTAGAAGAGTAGTAGGTAGAAGTGTGTGTAGGCTAGTAGGTAGGAGTGTTTTTCCTTATTGTCCCGACTAGTAATCGTAGTGCTACGCTTAAGTGTGTGTAGAAGAGTAGTAGGATTCCTCGTGGTAGTATTTTGTGGCAGTGCTCTGTTTCTGTCTGTTGTTTGTTACTACATATTACTTCCTATCGTCTCTTGTAGTTTTATCTTGTATTTTTATCCTGTATCATTGTTACGTCCTTTTTAGCCTATTTTTAGACTGTTTTGTCTTGAGCCGGGGGTCTATCGGAAACAGCCTCTCTACCTCACCACTGAGGTAGTGGTATGGACTGCGTACACTCTACCCTCCCCAGACCCCACGCAGTGGGAATACACTGGGTATGTTGTTGTTGTTGTTGTTGTTGTTGTTGTTGTTAGGATTCCAGCACAAGTTGTGATGTGTGTGTGCATGTATATATATAAATATACATCTATTTATACACAAAATACATTACCTTTCCGAAAAACATATGGTCCAAAAATTTGTATCTACGTCACTACATCTTGTAACTAAAAGGAGAAGGATCAACATGCTATACATGCTAAAAAGAAAAAAAAAAAAAAAGTAATGGTAAAATTTGAAGTTAGACTGCATCAAAGGCCACTAAATTATTCTTTAAACCAATAAGTGAATATAAATCATAAAGATCACAAATGGAGAATTACAAAAACCTGGAGAGATTCCTCAGTGTATCCTTCTTTGACTTTGTTTAAGTTAGACACTTCAACGACGATGGAGTTTCCATTCGAATAACCAAGCTTTCCATCTGCTGTAATTTTTGAAAGTGGCTCAGTGATACCCTCTTGAGAACTTGACACAGAGCCGCTTGGAGCAAGAGGGCTGCTGGGAGAAGCAGAGCCACCCACAGAAGTTATGTTACTATCAAAGAGTGGAATGATAGCCCAGGAAAAGGACTCCCTATAAGGCATGATCCGCGACCATACTTGTAGTTTCTGTTTCTCTCTCTCTGTCAGATGAACCTACTTACAGGTAGAGATATTCAATTACAAGGAAAAAAACATATCCTAGTACATGCAAGATGCCTGCAAATAAACGAAATTTATCCGCGCACAAACAAGCTGGAGTGCTTCAGCGTAAGCAAAACAACATTTGCAACATACAGTAAAGGTACACTCTTAGCGCTTGAGAAGAAACAGACATAGTTAAACCTCAAGAAAAGCACATCTTCAAAGTGTACTTGGTAGAAAAGCTGGCAAAGTAACAAAGTACAATCACCACAAACCAAATGCAAGAAAGTTGCTGGAGATTTATATCTCACAGAAACTAAAACAGATAGAGTCCTTTCCTATTCGAATCAGATGTCTCAAGAAAGTCTGTTCCTCTCCTGGAAGAAAGTACAAACAGACAGAAGTGCTATTAAAGCTGCCAGACTGACAATTCAATAATTTTAAACGGGAAGTTCAGATGTGACAGTAAAATAATGTGGCTTTTACAGGTAGTTATAGAAAGGATAACACCAAACTTGAGCAACATTCTAACACTAAACTAAAAACAGAAGAAAGTCGTCTGATACCACTACGATGAAAAGGGTGTGAATAGAAATGCTGAGCAGATTTGTCAATTGCAAGGAGATCTCTCAAAATATAACCTACACAAATTTAGAAACGTGTTTATTTCCAGTCCAGCACACCAAAAAGATTCTATTTTTGCGGCTTTTTGGCTTAAAAAGGTACCCAGTTGGCTGCAGTAAGATCATATCCAATACCATACACCCTAAGTCTAGTACAGTTCTTCTCTTTCAGATTGTAAGAAAAAAAGAAGTGGTAAGAAAAAAAGAAGTGGGCCAAAATGGCAGGACGTAGAGAGGATAACTGCACTTTTTCAGGCTAATAAAGATCTATATAGAATTCCAAGTTGAAGCATATTCGTTTCTCCCAGACTCTGCAACTCCTAAATGTTCAGCAACCATGTATCAAATGCTAAATAAGTGTAACCAACAAAAAGGGGACAAACTCTTAAGACCAAGTGAGCTTTGGTGTCAGCATCCCAAATCACTTAAACTAAATAATGTATTGAAAATGAAGCAATCATTAAATTAGGTGTTCCAGAGGAGGTCAAACTTACTGGTTCCTTTCGTGAATAAACAGAAGGAGACACTCCACCTTCTTCAGTGGCAGGTTTTTCTAGTTGGATTAGCAGACAAATAGATGCTGATGGAGCATCTAGATGAAAAACACAACGCCTTTCATAGGAACTGCTTGCCTGGAGATGGATCCACAATAATCAGAGATTACAACAAACTAGCATCAGAAGAAACTAGTGAAAGTAAAAAATGAAAACCAAGAAAAAGAAAAGCAAAACTGAAGCAGCTTACTTCTTGCATTTCGGTAGGCAATAGATGGAAAATAAAATCCTCCGAAAGTTTTTCTCTTCGCTCCCTATTATATAAACAAATTGTGCCATAAAACGGCTCTACAAAAAAACTTCTGAAACTCAGATAAGGAGTGCAGGCAGCTCAAAGGCTCAAATGAATAGAAAAATCTTAAGCAGACACATATTTTTAAAAATCAAGACCAGTATTCAACAATATAAACTCACCAACTAGTCCAGCTTGAAATGACAATGACAGGACTTTCACGGCAATCTTCAAACCGCTGTAACCACAGCCATTTAAATGATAAGAAAGATTTCAAGGAGGGAGAGAACAAAAGAGATGTTAAATGAATTACAAACCTCGTATACTGGGACATATGAGCTTCAGGTATCCTTTGCCCAAATATTAATGACCTTTCATTTTCCCAGTCAAAAACAGGTTCATAAGTCGGTAGAGGGGATTCACCAAAATGCTGCAAATTAATGATTTAAGTCAATTTTAAAGAACAGGCATTTTAAAAGGTCTGCATCTATGTTGCGCGGACTCTCAAAAATTTTGCCACACCCGTGTCAGATCTCCTCCAAAAATGCAGCACTTTTGGAGGATCCGACACACAACCAACTGCATTTTTGGAGAATTCGAGCAACATAGGCCTGCATTTGTGTAACAGGAAACAACCTTAGAGACTTTGGCATTTGAGAGGTCAGAGAAATTATCTTCGGAGAGTTGTGTCCCGGAAGTGCTGGGGATTTCACCATCAATTGAATCCTCAATCTTAGGCCGCCTAGCATTTGCAAGATGCATCTCTGCGGAAAATTCAGCATATAACCATTAGTACCAAGAAAGGCGATAATATTGCAAAGCGGACAGTTGGGCTGTAACTATATTTTCAAATGTTTTACTTTCAGCTAATAAAACGGGTGCAATTAGCTGAAAGCACAATCAACATTAGCTATAATCTTTAGTAGATCCAATCATGCGAATTTAACAGGAGGCATGTCAACAATTCTCTTAGTAAAAGAAAAAATGTGAGAAAGGAACTTTAAATGCCAAACCCACGGGAAAGCTGTTTTCCCTGTTAACAAGACCAGTTGTAACATGTATGAGAAAACAAATCTCATTAGTTTGCATGGTGGGAAAGAATCAAAATGCTCTCTAGGTGTCTACTTATATTCTGGATATGACGACAAAAGAGGAATATGATTTTATGAAATACAAGAGATGCTCACTAAATGATAAGAAAGCTATTTCCACTAGGACAATTTCAGATATTCAAGGATTGCACATTCTGTTCTAGACTAAGCAGGTCTAATGGAATTTCCATATTAATCGAGTATTTCTTCTTTTTAATATTTGGAATCGTTTTTTGGAGTTCGAATTTTTTATATTTTGTTTTATTGAACTATACTTCAGAAAAATTGTTGTATTTTACTATGACTTTGCTATACTATTACTTTATAATCTTGATTTTAAAGATAGTATGCACAAAAGGGCTAGTGGACGATTCTACACTTATTGCACCACTTAATTTGGAGGAGATGAGTAGAAGAGCTTCAGAATGCATGGAAATCATCAGGTTCTTTTGGAATGGATGAATGAGGAGCCTTGAAGATATCCTGCTTGAAAAAAGAGTTGCATAGATGCACATGAAATGTGAAACTTCTCCGTTCAAGTCGGCACCCCTTCACAAAATATTTAACAAAATCTACTCATGAATACACACAGATACATCAGAATATGAGTGACCCTTAACCCCTAATCTTCAAATACACAGAAAAGAGTTGTCCCAGTAGAGTATCTCACCTGTTTCAATATCAGTATCAGGACCCTCATATATTTGACTCTGAAATGAAGCTGGGCTGACGCTTTCATAGTGACCATACTTGTTCTCATCTTTTACCCAGTCAGTTCTGTAGCATTGCACAAGTTCATTTAAATGTGGCCACTGCTCCAAATTTTCATCAAGCTGCAATTAAAAGGAAAGAATAATGAGAGCATGATAAAAGGATAAAGGAATTTATCAAGTGGTGATTAAGAATGAATTGGTTTATTGTACAGATAATTTTTGAATAAATTGTCAATATAATATTTAATATCAAAGTGAGTACAGACATTGTCTGCCTCCACATTCCATCAACAATCCAAAAGGACCATACATGAATTGCACGACGCAACTAGAAATAAGAGAAAGTACTTGATCAAGTTAGTAGCTTATACTGTAGATTGTTAATACTGCACAGGGTTTATGAAGGATGGCTTTCAAGCTCTTAATAAGGAATATGTATATGTGCTACCCAAGTTAAATTGAGATTGCACGACGCAACTATAAATAAGAGAGTACTTGTTAAAGTTAGTAGCTTATACGGTAGATTGTAAATACTGCACAGGGTTTATGAAGGATGGCTTTCAAGCACTTAATAAGGAATTTGCATATGTGCTACCCAAGTTAAACTGAGATTTTGCACCAAAAATACAGCAAATGTAACTATTTTTGTCATTTGGGAGATTAGAAGCAAATCCTGCTATAAGATGTATTTCCATGCGGAACATATTTTTCTATTATGGGGAAATTGACGATGATGTCACACATCGTATTGGTGCAGGGTGGATGAAATCGAGGCTCGCATCCGGAGTCGTGTGGGATAAGAATGTGCCACCAAAATTTAAAAGGAAGTTCTACAAAGTGGTGGTTAGACCGGTTATGTTGTATGGGGCAGAGTGTTAGCCAGTCAAAAACTCCCATGTAAGTTGCAGAAATGGGGATCCTGATATGGATGTGTGGACATACTAAGAGAGATAGAATTAGGAATGAAAATGTCCGAGACAAGGTGAGAGTGGCCCCACGGTGGACAAGATGAGGGAAGCAAAGCTGAACTGGTTCGACATGTGAAGAAGAGAGGCACAGATGCCCCAGTGAGGAGGTGCGGGAGGTTGGCAATGGCGGGTTTAAGAAGAGGTAGAGGGAGGCCGTAAAAGTATTGGGGAGAAGTGATTAGACAGGATATGGCGCATCTTCAGCTTACCGAGGACATGACCTTAGATAAAGGGATATGGAGGTCGAATATTAGGGTAGACGGGTAGTGTGTAGTTGAGCATTGTCTCGATTTATGGTGATAGGCTTAGTGGTAGTTTGGAGCATCGTACTCGCTTCTCCTTTCATACCAATAGTAGTAGTAGTATTCTCGTAGTTTCTGGTTCTTCGATTTTTGTTACTACTTGTTGCTTCTTGTACTTCGATTATCGTTTTAGTTATAGTTTTTGCTACTGTTCCTTTCTTTCGGCATGCTATGTAGTGTTTTCCTTATTATATGCCATGCCTTCTTCAGTGTCGGGTTTTTTTTTTGAAACTGGTAACATTGTGTGTGTGTATATATATATAGAATCAGATCAGTACAAGGTTGTGCACAACCATATTTACGTGAGAACTACCAAAATCTATGATCCTATGTCTATAATGAGTCTAAAACATCAATAATAGAAACAGGATCATTTGACCATATCTGATTACACCAAAAACACAGCATCAAGATACAATTTAACTTGATCTATTGCACACTAGTTTCTACATTTTCAAAACATCTGGAATTCCTTTCATTCCAGATTGACCACCAAATGCAAGCTAGGACTAATCTCCACCTGCTTCTGTTCTTTGCGTGCAATCCCACCTGTTCTCAACTTGATAGGACCTCTGTAATCTTCCCAGGCATACACCATGATGTGCCTCTGAGGTTCAAAAATAGCCTCCATAGTTGTCCAGTTATCTTGCAATGAATGACAAATGGTTAATTGTTTGTCTCTGCTTTCTCCCCACATAGAAAACACCTGGGGCATAAGATTATTCCCCTTTTCATAAGATTCTCCAGCATAAGAACTGCCTCCTTTGCCAAGAGCCATACAAAACATGCCAATTTGTCTGGTATTTTGGTTTTCCAAATATTCTTCCATGGCCAGTTGCTTAGCTGTAGGTTGGTATTGTTCAGTTTTCTATAAGCTTTGCTCACTTTGAAAGAACCCATTTTACTTCCATGCCACTTTAGTTCATCATTTCCTTCCCTCGATCAACTAAATTGTTCAATTTGATTTATGAACTCTGCCATTCTTTGCACTTCGGCACTTCCCAATCATTGAGCTGCCTTATGAAGTTGAAGCTACATACCTCTGATGTCAATAGTTCTGCTAAGGTACTATGTTGGTGATTCACTAAGGATATCTCTGGAAACAGCCTTCCTAGATTACCTACCTCATGCCAATCATCTTTCCAAAAACATGTTTTAACCCCATTGTTCACTTTGATCTTGGAAAAGCTTTTCAACTCATTCCACAGGACTCTTATGGACATCCATAAATTGACTCCACATGGAGTTGTAACTTCTTTAGTCCTCCATCTGTATTCTTCTTCATACTTGGCTTCAATTACTTTTCCCTACAAAGTTTGTTTGTCATTAGCATATTTCCACAGCCATTTCATTCTGAGGGCCTTGTTGTGATTCTCCAGATTCTTGATCCCCAAACCCCCAATTTTTTGGTCAAAAATCAGGGACTTCCACTTTACCAGATGGTAGGTTTTTCTATCTTTGTTGCCTTGCCATAGGAACTTCTTCTTGATTTTGTCTAGCTTGCTAATGACCCCTACTGAGATAAGGAACAAGGACATCATATAAGTAGGCATAGAATCTAAGACTGAGTTGATAAGGGTTAATCTTCCACCAAGTGACAAGTACTGCCTTTTCCACCTAGCCAATTCTTCTCACACTTCTCCAACACATTGTTCCATATCTCCTTAGACTTTGATTTTGCTCCTAAAGGCATACCTAGGTAAGTGGTTGGCAAACTGCCAATCTCACCTCCCAAAATAGCATTCAGAGAGTCCATATTTGAGACCTCATTGATGGGGTACAAGAAACTTTCCCTCCAATTAATATGTAGTCCAGACATCCCCTCAAATAGGACGAAAATCACCCTTAGTACTCTCAATTGTTCTTCATCAGCATCACAAAAGATGAGTGTATCATCTGCATACTGCAGATGAGCACTTCCAGGTTGTCTCTTCCTTCTCTAGCCATATTAAAGCCTCTTCGCCACCCATTAATATTTGCAGATTTAACCACACTGTTGAGGCCCTCCATTGCTAGCAAGAACAAGAAGGGTGACAAGGGATCACCTTGCCTAAAACCCTTCCGTGATCTAAAGAAACCTGCTGGAGTACCATTGATAAGTACTGAAAAACTCACAGTAGAAATGCAATACCTTATCCAATGAATCCAGTTCTGCCCAAATCCCATCCTTCTCAACACTGCTAGCATATTAGTCCCGTTAACATTATCAGACTTTTTCTATGATTTCAATCTGATTTCATATCATGATTTCATATCGCATGTCCAAAGGGGCCCTAAGTAAACTATCCAGACTTTAGCATTGATGCTCAATAGCAGGGTTGGATCTCTCCCAAACTTATCTAGATTTACCATTGGGCATTTCCGATAACGATCACACAAAACCGAGCCCATGGGAAAAAATTGGAGTCAGTGAGAAAAACAAATTAATTAAATTAAAGTTCTTGCATCCCTAAAACTAGCTTTGCTTTTTTGTTGTTGAAAGAGTTGAGAAAAGGGTAGTAGGATGACCGAAGAGGTGCACGGCAAAAGACGGACGAAAGTGTTAATTAAGAGTACACTCACAAACATCCTTACATACTTCATTTCATTGCTTTAGGATTTGGCCCGTGTACAAGGTAAATTGGAACGGCTTTAGAGGAACTTCCTATAGGATTCAACAAGTTCGGCTAGGAAGTCCCACTTAGTTAGCTGGGAGTATGTAAAGTCTCCAAAGATATTCCACATTGGTGTATTTAAGTTAAAATACTTGAAGTAGAAAACCCTCGGGTAAAAATAGCACTTGGGCCAATTATTTTACTTAAAACTAAAACATTTTTGTTGAAATACGAAATTACATGAATAAGGGAAAACTATAGGGGGTTTGGGAGAAAAACCTCCACTTTCAACAAGTACCTATTAGGAAATGCTAATGGAGATTCAAGCTTCGAGATTGAGAGTACGCTCTATGAAGGAAGTTGATAGCAAAGAAGTGTGAAATTGTGTCAGGGCAGGCTGCCTACACCACACCCCATTGGGGTGTGCCCCTTCCACGGACCCTGTGTGAATGCACAATGCTTTGAGCATTGGGCTGCCCCACCCGCTTGCTTGTTTGCCTTCTATTTTCGCCAATAAACCCTGATAAAACTAAAACCTTGTTCAAAAATTCTTGCATATAGTAGTCACGACTATTCTATGAAATCAAATGTTTTGTTGCTTCCTTCCTCCGGCAATCTACAGCACGAAAATCTTATGTTTGCATTTTGAGTACTAACGAGTATTTAACCCCTATATTCCTTTTGTCTACACATCAGCTTTTTTTAGGACCCCACCACTCTCAAAATATCAATGACCCATTCTAACTCCTCTCAATGTGATTTTATCTTTGAATTTATGGCCCTTCTCAAACATAGAGAACACGGATCTCTCATATCTCCTTTACCTCAAGAGTTTTTCATTCAATCTAAGCTATTATTTACGAGCCCAATTAGAGATTTCTAGGCTAATCATATTCATATTACCCACTGTAACTTCAAAGCTTCAAATACTTTTTGTTTTACTTACCAAAAAGAAGATGATCCTTGTTTTCTCGGGCCTTGCTCTCGGTCCTTGATGACATAATAGTTTGAACATTTACAAAAGCCAATGGCATTCTTTTGTCAAGTATGTGAACATCTAGGTCTTAATAGCGTTTTTGGAAACAAGAATGGATGACAATCAAGATGCAAATATCAGTCTTCCTCCGTACGAAGAATCGCAGGTTATAGAGAGGTGTCAACGAGAGATTTTACTCTGAGTCACTGACGGTGAGGAAGGCATCAAACTCATGCCTTGTCATAATCTAAGAAAGAGAACACGTCCTTCTTCAAATGATTAGAGTATTTTCATTGAATTGGAAGGACTTTCAGTATGGAAGGGCTAGTCAAGGCTCCTTCCTCTGCCTCTATCAATACAAAACAGAATATCGTTTTATTTTGTAAAGCAATTACTAAAATGTGGGAAATAATCTCATATACAAGTAGTATACCAAAAGTACAAAACCTACACAATATATGGCTCTCTATAAATGTGACTCGGCCTTTAATATAAACAGAAACTTTGTAGGTACACCAAAAATCCAAGAATAAGCGGCTGTGAATCAAATACACAATCATTTCCTAACCCTTCAAAAGCTTTGGTATTTCTCTCTTTCCAGGAGACTCACCTAATGGATAGTAAGGAAAGTCTCATGCCTTGAGTTTTCTCTTTCTTCTTCTAGCGACTCAACTATGTGTGCATCCTTCACTTAGCCCGCCATTACCCACTACGATGAAACAGTTCAGCCACCACATGTGTGAAGCCACTTCACAACATAACAAGAGGTGATAACATTTCTTCTCCTAAACATCTATAAATAAAGCATTTACTACTCTTTCTCATGATCTTTGTTGTTAGAATCGCCTCCTTTTGCTACCCACAAGTGAAGAAGCGAACCTTGCTAGGTGCTCTAAAAATCAAAAAAGACACATACGGCAAACTTGACTCCTCTCACAACAAAAGTTTATGGTAGTATAAGTTGACTTAAAATGCATTATCACTTGTCTCCCCCCCTCCAACCTTCACGAGTCCCCACCTATGAACACGGCATTCAACTGATAAAGTAGTTCCATCAACACTAAGAATTAATCCACCTCCCTTTCTCGTAAATTCCTTTTGGATCTCAAGTCCCATGAACTCTCTTTCTAGCACAAAGCGAATTTATAACACCATTATCTCTTTCTATCCCAAAACTCTAAATAAATTGGGGAAGAACATCCTCAACATACTCTCTCCACAGCATCTTATATACAAAAAAAAAGCCTGATACTACTTCCATTCCCTACACGACAAGTAAATAAGTCATTGAATCTTTCCCATCCACATGATATTCCTCCAAAAATCACATATATACGGTAATTTTCTACCTTCATCCCCCTTCCACAACCCCATATTTTTTTGCTATCACCTCCCTCCATAATTTTGGCGCCTCAATCTTGAATCTCCACAATCACTTCCCAAGTACTGCCTTGTTGAAAACTCTAAGGCCTTTCATCACAAAACCTACCAATATTTTTGTGAAACTTATGTGTTCCATCTGCCAACTCTCACAAGAAATTCCCATGGAACCTTTCCAACTTTTCTATCACACTAAACTTCCTTTTGAGAAGTGTTAGAACAATGTGGTGGTGAAATGGTAGACACGCGAGACTCAAAATCTTCCTGTGGTTACTATTAGAACACAAGCCAAGGAACTCAAAACCACAACACAAGCACCCTTTATTTACTAGTTTAGGAGTTTTCGCCCTTTGCTTCTGCTTGTTGGAAGGTTCGTCCGGATCTCTTCCCGGGTCAACCCACTCAATATCCGAGACTCTTTCCCTTTAAAATAAAAGCGGTGAAGTTTAAAGTATATGACTTTCAGCTTGGGAATTAAATTCGATTTTCTGTTCTTGATCTGGGAAAACGTTTACCTTTTAGTAGCCTGCGAGTATTATAATCTTATAAGAAGATTACATTTGGAGCCTAGAAGAGAGACATGCAATACAAAGGCATGTGAGATAGTGTGCTTTTACCTAGTAGTTTCCTCCCTCTTTTTGCCAAGTACATATTTTGCCATTGTGCTAACCTCTTCTCAACTCTTTGAGCAACAAGACTCCACCCGACTTGGTCCTTGTTCGAAACACTCAAAGTCAGTGTAGATGGAAAGGAAAGTTCCAATCCTACAATCAAGCATTGGTGCTAGATGTTCAATGTATCCACTTCACCAACTGAAATGGTCTCGCACTTTCTGAAGTTGCTTGATTAAGCACCACCTAAAACCACATGAGAATCTGTCTCTATAATGCCAACAGGAGATGTTTGCATCACATTACAAATCATCCCAAACAATAAATATGTGACTAACACCTTTTTCTTCTATGATTGAGGCCTTGAAGCCCCTCAAAATACCTCTTGCCGCAGCTTAATCCATCATTTTACTCAAAGCTTCCATCACTAAGATAAATAGCATGGGAGATGGTCATCCACCTTCTCCACTTGTTCCCAAATCCCAGATCTTTTTCTTTTCTCTTTGCCTTTTTTTGAGAGTGTAAAAGTGTCCCCAAATCCATCTTTCTCATAACAAAGTCCAAAAACTTCCAATTCTCTTGGTCATAAACCTTCACAAGATCCAACTTATATAGACCATATTATCATGATTGACATATACAAAGAACCAGCGATAATGGGCATTGCCATTCCTTGACATGGATTGCCAGCCAAAGACTATTTACGTTATGTTTTCAGTGCTCGCCAATTGAATCGATAGGCAAAGCGACTTCCTAAACACATATCTTGTGGGGAGATTTGACCACTAGAAGGATCCGGAAAGCGACTACAATGGTGAAGCGGCCACTAAATTTGACCAACTTCTAATTTGATTTCAATTTACGATAAGAATCGAGGTCAAACAGTCCTAAAACAAGCAGTCAATAAATGTATAAGACATTTCTTTTTGCCAGGAAGTGATCTTCTCCATTGACTGGATCTAGAAAAATTATTCCTCTCCCCATTCATCTATAGCGCATGGATTTATTCTAGCAAGTTGGCAATCTATGTAGTGGATAAACTGAGGACACTCCAATTGTAAAGCTAGTTGTATAGAATCACGAAAAGGTATCATAATCAATCTTTAAGTTGTAGGCGATACATATTTGAGCAAAAACAATTGCTACAATAGGTGTTAGAAAGAAAAATGATGCGAGCAGAGAGAATGGTAGGCGCAAAGGTTTTGAATATCAAAAGATGGACAAAAGAAGTTAAACAGAAAAGCTGAAACACCCAAACCAAAGACTACCACAGTTCACAAAAGTACCCTCCCAATATAATTGGTAGACTTTCCAAGAGAACAGGAGATAAGTTGGATAGAAAGCCCAAGCACAAGGCAATTTGGTCTCCAAGGGTGCTGACAACACAAATAGCAAAAGACTCAAAATCAATACACGCTTTTTGCATAAATAAGGAGGTAAAGCTTTATAGGGGCGGCTTTGATGACAACTACATGGTGAAACCAGCCTGAAAGCAATGTAGGGACTACGAAGATAAATGCATGAAGAATTCAATCAGGGGAACAGTGGTCTTTTTAGCATCTTTATGGACCAAACAAAGTGTCTTCCTTAGTAATTTTGGCTATCACTGACTTGCAGCACAAACATGATCCCTGCTGGCTTATTTCTTAAGAATATTAAGCTCAAATATCTCATCCTTGTAATCTTTATTGACAATAAAAAAGACTAGAGTTGAAAGAAAGATAACATATGAGAGTAAGGATCATTTCCTCCCAATTTCTATCAGTTTCTGTCTAAACAAAGAAGCATTAGTAAGTCCAAACACTTGAATACCAAACTCACCAGCGGATCTAAACTCAAGGAACCAGCGAAGGAGTTGTGTGGTATTCTCCGAAATCGATATCCACTGGATGAAGTTTCCATCAACTGCAAAAGAAAACGCATAGTGGCAAATATCTATCAGAAATATACTAATCTTGCATTTTAAATAATGTAGAGTAATGCCAAGTCAATAATATGTTACAAAAACAAACAATTTAAACACATTAACAAACAAAAGAAAGCTCAAAAATGACAACCCTTTAATAATTTATTTTCTTCCCTTTTTGAGATAAATGTTACAGAAAAGTTGGTTAGTCATAGTAGTGTACCAGACACAAATAAAACGCAGATCAATTTGGGAAAATCACGAAGGGATATTTACAAATCGGAACTGTATATTTCTTTGGGCATTGTAAGCAACAAAGACAATATGACTTGCAATTAGCATTGTACCTTTAACAATTATTGAGCAAATGAGTTAGGGTTTTTTGTCCCGTGAGAGACAGAAAGTAGCAAATCTGAAGAAAGGGAGAGAGAGAAAGATATGAAAAACCTACAGATCGATTTCGCCGGAGAAAGTGACCGGCGGCAGAGGAAACCCGGCGGAGAGAGGAACAAAGCTCACAGCAGAGAAAAAGGTGAGTTTTCAGGAGGCTTGTGTTAGTCAAAATATAGTCAAATTAAAATGGACACTGGTCTAAATCAACTATTTCAGGAAAAATCCTCATTTTTTCCAAGTACACCCTAGACTTATTTTTTCCATTTTCTTTTGCTTTATTTTCTTTTTTAAAAAAGTTGGATTAAAGTAATAAAAAGAAAATATTCTAAGGAAGTTTTACCTTCGATTAATTTAACAATTAGAGATGTTTAGTTGGGAATAAGTTATCTCGAGATAATTAATCTTGAAATTAGCTATCTCGAAATTAGTTATCTCGCCATGTATATAGGATAACTTATCCCCTCACTATGATATAAATGGTGGGATAAATAATTCCGAGACTAACAAATATCTCCAACAAAATGCATGATAAAATAACCTTGCATTTTATCCCAAGACTATTATACTTTATACCTTACACCAAACAATCCCTTAAAATAGTTTTATATACTGTCAATAATTGTCATTTGTTATAACAATATTTTATTTTAATGGCCTAATTCTTTTCAGAATTAATTTTTCATATTATATTTTACTTTTCTATAACATCATTCTACTTATAACACCAGTGGCATTCATTGTAACGGTACAGTCTTCATAAAATTACCCATCTATAATTGTTATACTCAAATATTGTAATAATATTTTGTAAAAAATATATTATGTAAGGATAAAATATTTATGATAATCAACATTAATGTCATGCACATAATAAATTTCAAGTATGAATATTTAAAAGGAAAAAAATGTATTTAAATGGTGTCATCAGTTATGATGATAACTTCATGAGAAAAGGTTATTGGTGTTTGCCTTTTTTTATATTCATATTTTTTTTATTTTTTTGTTAAATTGATTAACAGATACATTCCTTCTTTTTAGTACACACAATCATTAAACTAATTATTTGTGTACTTTTATTTATAATAACTAAATAAGATTTTAAATATCAAATTACAATATACATATATAACAGTACCTCGTTGATTATAACAACTATGAAATTTTTAGACAAATGTTATCACTATAGAGAGAATTGACTATCATAGATATCCCACAAAAATAATAACTTGCTGAAATTTAACTTTTATGGAAGTATATATATTAACAGTGATTAAAAACTTACATTGTTATTACAAGCACATTTATTGCAAACTAAGTCATAGCAATCTAATAGAATTTTAAGTTCTTATTTTCTAATAGAATTTTTTTATTATTTGCTTAGTGTAGAAATTTATATGCTTGTCATATTTACTAAATTATTTGTGTACTATCTCATAGCAATTTCGCAGAGGAGAGAGAGCAAATATCATTTTTTAGAAAAGTGTTTCAATGTGTTTCAAGCATTCAATTCTGTGTTCATTGTTTGTATTGCCAAACCTTCATCTTTGTAGTCTTCTTCATATAATTTTTGTGTTCTTGATATATATTTTAAAACATATAATTGCGACGATGGAGGTGGTCAATATTGTAGTGATTGGGGTGATGATGGTGATTGATAGTGTTGATGGTGATTGTGATGGTGAAGTTGATTGATGTTAGTAATTAGCGTGTGGATAATGGTGACTGAAGAATGTTGGGTGATTGACAATGGTGTTGGTGATAGTTGGCGATGGTGATAATTGTGATGATGGAGGATGTTGGTAGTAGAGATTGACCATAGTGGTGGTAGTGACTAATAGTGGTGGCGGCAATAACAATAATGGTGGTGACAGTGGATATTATTATAATGATGATAGTGGTAGGTGCAATAGCAACTGACAATAATGATACGCAGCGAGAGTGATTGACAATGCTTGTTGTGATGATAGAGGTGGTTGGTGATGGTGGCTAGTGAATGGCGACAATGATGGTAATTGATAGTGATGGTGATTGTGATGACAGAGGTGGTTAGTGGTGGCAGCTGGTGGTTGTGGATAAAGTGATGGTGAAAATGATTCACACAAAAATATATTTTAATGATATTAAGACTTTGTTCAAAATCTTAATTATTATGACATATATAAACTAAATAAGTATTAAAATCATATCATACATCATATAACATCATATACGGAAATAACCTTATAAAGTAAACTACTTCTTATTTAAAAGTAAAATTACTCTCAATTAAAAGTTAACATTTAATATTTGTTAGTTTTTAATTTCTTTATGTTATGTATAAATTTTCAAAAGACGGATTCATTATTGAAATGAAGGACATTTCCAAAAAAATATGAACCATTAAATTAATTTACAGTATTCGAAGTGTTCTCACAATTACAAATTTTTTGGAGAAATTAAAGAGTTATTTTTTCATAATTTAGTAAAGACCATTTATCTGCCTAATTTTCTTCATCATCTTACGCCTTTGCTCTATTTATTGTTTCCCCCGTCATTAATGATTCAACATAATTCCTTGTTCATGTTTAGATGAGCATTTTTTACTCTTTTCTTCTTTTCCTCTTGTTTCAATTTTTCATTTGATATTATTTTTCCTAATTTTGTCTTCCATTTTTTTAATATCCATATTATAATGCAAAAAATAATAATATTATTTTTATGATAAATATAAATTTAATTACTGTAGTACATTCTAAATTATCTCTATGCATTGATTAGTGTATTGATTCTTTTTAAATATAATAATGAAAGTTTCTCAATGAATTGTGAAAATTATTGCGAGGTTTGAATAATTAAACTCATGAGAATACATATTCTTGTTATGCTTCTAGTTTAGAACTAGTGTACTTATTCGCGCTTTGCACGGTTATAAAACTAATTAAAATAAAATTCAACAGTAATGCTATTAATTACTTTTATAAAAGTAAAATATTTTTTATTGATCACACTTATTTTTTTAAAATGAGAATCTATGAAAAAATGATAGAGTTCATATGAAATAACTTATATAAGAAATTGGTATCTATTTAAATATTAAAAATAAATTTAAAGAAAAAAAAAGATGGTAAAGTTGAAATTGGTGGAATGTAAACTTGAGATGTGCTCGTTTTTTTCTTTCCTTTTCTTAATTATTTTTTAGTATGATTTCTCGATATTTATGTAAATTTAAAATGTGATCGCTACTTTCTTCTTAACCTTAGTTCCTTTTCTTAATTAACTTTTTAGTTTGATTTCTTGACACTTATAAAAACTTGAGATGTGATTTTTATTTTCTGCTTCCTTTGATCAAGGCCCTTTTCTTAATTATAATTTTTAGCATGATTTCTCAATATTTATGTAAATTTGAGACATGATCATTAGTTTCTTCGTTCTTTGAGGCCATTTTCTTAATTATATTTTGTAGTATGATTTCTTGATATTTATATATCACAAGATTCACATTTTTTTCATTCCTTTAAACAAAACAAAAAATAAAAGACTAAAAGAGGAGAAAAAAATGAAATAGAAAAAAAATAAAGAAAAGAAAAAAAATTTAATTAAATACACCCTATCTTTTGTGAACAACTGTTATTTCAAGTCTATAAGTCGTCTATAAGGTGCATATTCACTATTCGAGTTGCTTAATTTTTCACATCAATATTTTTTCCGTTCTCCTCTTTGCTAACTTCATCACCATTGACTTTCTAGGTTTCTTTTATTCACCAACATAAAGGATTGTCATATCAAGATCACTAAAAAGTAAATAAAATAATTATTAAAATAAGAAAACAAAAGAAAGTAAAAAACAAAATAAATAAAAATTAAAAGAGAACGAAAGAAAGAAATAGCTACGTGAAATAGAATTGGAAGGGAAGAAGGTAACTAAAGGTGTGAGAAAAGAAAAAAAAATGGCATGTACACTACTCAATTCTCCTAGATTTGCTTGGCTTATATACAAAAAAATGTTACGGAATATATATCATCTTCCAAATGAATGCCACATTCAATATACAATAAAAATTTCTAAAAATTGAGAGTTTTTGTAATTAAGAGGCTTAAGAATGTAACCGTCAGACTTGTTTGTAACGTAATACGACTAATATTTGCACATTATTACACAAAATAATGAACATTTATCATAGGAATGAAAAGATAACAAAAATTAGAGTCATTGAGACAATTATTTTTATAATAAATTAAATAGAAAGTAGGATAAGTTTTTAATTATATAGAATAATTTAAAATCAGAAAGTAATTGGAAGAGTTAATATTTTTAAATGTCTTTCTTAATTGAGAAATAAATATAAAGCATTATAGAATTTTTAATATAGTGATTTTCATTTTCAATAAATATTTTGAGAGAAATATAAAAGAAAAAGACATGAAAAAATTAATTATATTGCTTTTGACAATGAAACGTAAATTATTTCTAAAGAATCTAAGTAAAATTATTACATGGGAAAGCAAGAAAAATTAAACATAAAGAGACCTTGATCATTTTCATTTTGAAACCAAAAATTACCAAACATCTAATATTCACATACCACAATTAAATTAAATAAAGAAAAAAATCACATAACAAAATAAAAATTCAAAATTTGGACCATAAATTCAAGAAGAGATATGTAACTCACTTCTTCTTTTGTCCACTGAGAGAAGTCCGATCAATTTTTCATTCACATTCTCATGAGCTTTTCGTTAGTTCAAAATACGAAAAAAATACAGTCAACTAAGTAGTGAAATAAAAAAATATTATTAATTCATATATCGTAAATATTTATTATGGTCATATATTACATCTCTTCATTGCTCTTTCAACTTTTTATTTCTTCCTTCATGATGGAAATAAATATAAACAATTGTAAAAAGAAAAAAAGAACCAAACAATGAGGGAAATTTCAGTTGAGGCTTGAGATATATTTGATATATTTTCTCCATTAATTTATCGAATAAGTTTAACATGACTAAAAAATAGAAAAAATAAAAGCAAAACAAAAAAGAAAATAATAAGATATTTTTTTACCCAAAAATATGTGTCATCACCTTCTTTCAAACATACAGTATATAAAATGATTAACCTTTTAAATCTTCAAAATATCTACCTTGCCACACAACTCAATGGATTAAGCTAAGTAAAATTATATTTGAAAATATGCATCAATATATTCTGTTTTTAAAATTATGTCTTTTAAAACAAAGACTGATATTATTTTAAAAGCATATTTCAAATTCAAGAAAGAGAATGCACCTTTTTTTGTAATATGGACAAAATTAAGATAATCACATTATTCACAAATGAAGGACATATTTCTCGTAAAACTCATTTGAGTTTGATTAAAACAAAATACTATCTAAGTGTTTAATAGGGGAATGGATTATATTATGTACATATTATTCTTCTCGAAATTAAGTTATGAAATTACATTGTGTATGTTATTATTATTGTAAAAGAATAACAATTGAGAAATTACAAGAATAATTTACGTGCAAAACTTGTTAAGTTCGTGTCAAAAGAATAGTAGGTTGTCTTGCTCCTTGACACATATGCTTGTCTCATAACTAAATCAATATCTCAAGGTTCAACTCTCGTGCATACTAAGTCACAATTTAGGAATAAAAATTTAAATATAGAGAGAAAATTATTTTTTTTTAGCAATTGCCGATTCCTAATTCACATCACAGTAAATGATTTGAAAATTAAAAGTAACAAAAAGTACTTATGGTATAAAAAAATTTACGATTTCTCACTTCTGATAGAGAAGTTGTTGTACAATTTCTTCTTTCAATTAGAGATGTTATACAATCAAACGTTTGACTTGGAAAAAAAATGTTTTAGCTCATTTATGTTCCAAATAGAATTTAATGTGTCAGTAAATATTATTTCAACGTGGGCTGAATAAGAGGGTTACTCGGGTGGGATTTATTACCAAGTTATATGTGGGTTGATTTTTACAATAAAAAATATTTAATTCATGAGGTTTTTGTTAATTAAATTACCAATTGTTATGCAGAGAAATGAAGAAAAATGCCAAAAAAGAGGGAAAAAATGTAATTGAATGTCATAGAGAAGTGCCACATTGGGATATCTCTAAAGAAAAATGCAATTCATGCGGTCATAAGGATATTTTTGTATGGGTTAAAAATAGTAATTCACAGGTAAACAAAAAAAATACATTTTTTATTGTTAATAGCAAAACAAAACTATACATATTAGATCATGAATTTAATTTAAAGTATATGTTTGTTTCGTTGATTTTTTTTTAATTTTTATGTCAGCTATGAATTCAAGTTGAATAATTATGAAATTTTAAAAGGTTAAAACAAATGTATTTCAAGGATTTAAAGCCTGTTAGTATTTAGTTGATCCGAATAAAAGAGAAATTTAAAAATAGAACTTTAACATACTTTAAAATAGATATCTTTTGCTCCATTAACCTTGAGAGAAAACGGAAAAAATATATATTTAAAAGAGAGAGAGAAAGTAGTTACATGGCTAATGAAGCACATTATACCAATTTACTGAATGAATATATTGTGTATGTTACATAGTCTAGTGCGGTCTCATCTCTTATAAATTTGTGACGTATTGCACATGATCGGGTTTATTTCGTGTCCACTCAAAGTGCGACTGCGAATTTTTTTAGAAATTATAAAAAAAAACATTTAATTAATTTTAAATGTGAATGTTTTGTTAAATTTGGGGTAGATCATAAAATAAAATCGTTACACAAAAATATTAAAAGAAAAGTTCAACTGAAAAAGCAAAAAAGATTAGACTATTACGCGATTACCTAATTTTATTTCAAGAACTATCATTCATGCACTCAGTTCTGCCTTCCATGCTTTGAAGCGGATCAACAACTTACAAATTGCACCAGTGATTTAAAATTTGCTATTTGCCTAGAATGAAAATTAAAAAAAAATTATTTGGTGGAGTTTTATAATCAGCCTAGAATATGAACAATTGAGTAATGAAGCATCTTTTGAGCTTCCAGCCTAGTGCCTACCAGTTCAACTTAAAAATTACACCACTAAAAAATTTGAGGGCATTTATATTAATTTCTTATCTTATACATGTTTTTAATTTATATTTCAATCAAATGATTTTTGAATATATGCATAAATTTATAACTTTAAATATATATTATGTAGATATGATATGGAATACACGTACAAGATACGTGTTCAAATGCTAATTTTAATACAAATAAATACATTTAGTGACGTCAGATTCAAAACTCCATTAAGTGCGAGCAAATGAAATTCGGCGATTGAGATCAAATATGAATTTATAATTTACTTTTTTAATATGTTAAACTATGACTGATGTTTTAGAAAATGAATCCTTTAATTTTAATGACTATGGTTCTTCAACTGGTTTCTTGTTAAATAATAAGTTTAAGTTAGTGTTTGATCATAGATTCCTAAATATTTTTTAAAAATCACATTTGGGTGAAATTTCAATATGTGTTTGACCATAATTTTTTAAAATATTTTTTATTTTTTATTTATTTTTATAAAATATCACTTATACCCATAAATATTTAAAACTATCAAAATATTCAACCATACCAAACAATCATACTTGTTAATCTCAAAATTGTGCACAACCATCATTTATGACGTTCATTATCATTATCATAAATCACAATCTTATATACATATAAACACAAAATTATCATTTTTATACTGAATTAGATAATACATTATCCTAAAATTATAACACGATAATTTAATAAAAAAAATTAATAACATAATTACTGACTACTATAATTTGTCAAATTACAATTAGTTATGAATACCTATCAGTGTAAAAAGTATAAATAATAACAACGATAGTACTAACTAGTTATTTGTTAACATAATTTTTTCACATTTTACGAATAATCTCTTCACGATGAATATGTATTTTCAGATCAGATGACCAAAAAAATAAAGCAACATAAATGACTTCGTGCTACACTGGCGTATTGACTCCTCAACATTCATATTCAAAAGTTGATTCACTGATCAACGCTTTATCCTGAGAATAACACAAGATAATACATGAAAAGATATACAAAAGACAGAGGTATACAACATAAAAGATTATCAAGAATTAAGAAAATTATAAAAAAAATAAAATTGCACATTCATAGTAGATAACAAACTTTAATCAAAATTTAGCTGAAAACACATTTATTAAAGAGAAAGTTACATAACACATAAAAAGTCATTATGCAAATTGTAATTATGTCTACACCACAACAAAGTATAGCTAAAATAATTAGCGTCAATGTTTCACGCATTAGAGTACAACATAATCAAATGAAAATAGTGGTTAGCTCAATGTTTTAGTAAGTCGTTAAATCATTAAACTTGATTATTTTGATCATATGAACGGATATATTTTTAAAGTTGGGGTTAAATATATAGATGAAGATTTTTTTATAAAATATAAAATTTTGGGACAAGTTTTAATTTTTTTTAAACAAACAACGGTTATATCTTGACCTAAAAACAGGTTTGAAACATATTTTGAGATCTGAAAATTTCATTTTCAAAATCTCCTAAAAACTAGATAAATTCTATAGCCAAACACATATTTATCAAAAAAAAAATCTCAAAAAATCCTTCTAAAATATACGGTCAAATGGGTCCTCAGAATATTCAATTTGAACAGTAATGTATGTCTAATGGGGTGGAATTTGAACCGCTTCATTTCGTACTTTACAACTAAGATCTCTTATAAACAGTATAATATAATAATTTTTTTTTAAAACTCTTTTAGATCATTCAATTACATGTCTAGAATATTATTTTCTCCATTATTCTCCTCACTTATTAGTATCAATTTTCATATACATATATCTGCTATCAAAGATACATATATATGATATCAAATATGCATTGATACATTCATCAAATAAGCCAGTATCCAATGTATCTGTGCATAAATACGTACTTAAAAAAAAAGTAGAAGAAGAAAATACATGAATACACATACGCATAAATATGCAATATATCTATGTGTGCGTGTTTCGAGTAATGCTCTTCAGTACTTAACTATAGTAAAAAAATAATATATTTGTAGTTAGATGCATATCATATTTTCATGTAGGTGATGAGAAATTTTTCTTTTTCAGACATTTTCTGAGGATAAGGTCTCGACAGTCTTTTATCCAAATGAAAACATTATAGTATATCCAGACCTAAATGTCTCCCTAGACCTTTCTCTCGATTTTCAAATGATGAATATCTAGTAGAATGGAACTTGAACCCTCTTTTACAGAATAGTCGAAGTGCTCAGATACCTGATTTTTTAAATTATTATTTAATGTTAGAATCGTTTTTAATCATCGATGAACTTGAAAAAAAAACTTGATATAAAACCTAAATCAATTTGAAATTAAAGAGGTATGTTTTCTTGATCATTGAACAAGATGGAGAGAGAAACAGAGGAAAAATCTAAGAGATGGGACATGGTTGGAAAGAAATAGCGTGATTAGGATGAAGATTGAGTGAAAAATACATGATAGAGTAATTTTAGCCTAATAATAAAGAATATGTATCTTATGGACAATATGTTAGGAACTCAAAGTGACATCTGGATATGTATTTTTTTAAAGTACGTGTGGTTGAATAATTATACTAGGAATGTTTTCTCGGTTATGTAGTTTTCTCTATATTTTATGATTTCTCTTAGGATCTGCTTTGATGAGCTTATAGCTTATGACTTATAAGTCAAAGGTCGAAAGTTAGAGTTTTTAATTTATGACTTTTGACTTATTTTTATTATTTTGACTTAAAAATAAGTGTTTAAAAGTACTTTTTAATCTTATTCAAACACTTTAAAAGTGCTTAAAAACTATTATGGTGTAAAAACACCTAAAATAAGTCAATCCAAACAAGCTTCTAGGATAGCTTATAGCCTAGATAACCTTGATATTTTATGATCCTCCTACCATTTTTTAAAATTTTTTTATCCGATGTTTGATATTCGCATTGGAGTTCGATTAATTCGAATTCGCGCCGTGTACGATCCATTCAGGGGATGCTCTTCCTATCAAAAAAAATTCAAACGCAGGATTCGATATCAAGATATCTGATTAAGGGAGGAGCAACTCCATTCGCTGCACCACAATATAATTGTCACCACTTAAATCTGCACTATAACATTTTATAAATTCGAATTAGATTTGAACTCATCAGATACGTATGGTTGGACTTGAACTATGAAATTATGTACATACGTAATGAAAATCGATATCTAAGCATGTACCTTTTTTTTTTCTTTCTCCTCTAAGCATGTACCAAGTCATATTGTACAAAATATTGATAAGGTGGAGATAATAAAAACAATTCTCAACGACACCCTCATTTAATTAATTAAATTTAAGTAATTGATATTAATATATGAGAATACTCATTTAATTAATTAAATTTAAGTCATTGGTATTAATGTATGAGATATAGTGTGTTTGGTATGGAGGAAAATATTTTCGGGAAAATGTTTTCCAATTTTCTTGTGTTTGGTTGGTCAAAAAATTTGGAAAAAATATTTTCCTCCAAAATAAGGAAAATGACTTCTCTAATGAAAGTAGGGAAAACAAGTCCTCACCTTCATAACACCCCAATCCCACCCACTCCACCCTCCTACTCCCACCCCTACCTCCACCCCCACCTCTACCTCACACAATTTTTTAAAAATATTTTTTCCATTTCACCTCACCCCCAACTCCACCCCACATCAATTTTTCATTTTTTTCTTTAAAAAACAAAATTAATTTTTTTAAAAAAAGTAATTTTTTTTGTATCCCACCTCACCTATCCACCCACCCCACTTTAACCCCCCTCCTCCCCTCCCACACACACCCCACCATCACTACCACTTCCACCCACCCAAACTCAATATTTTTAATTTTTTTTCAAAAAAAATACATTTTTTTTAAAATAGTAATATTTTTGTACCCCAACCCCCAACTCCATCCCACTCAACCCCCATCCTACGCCCCCAGCCCCTCCCCCCACCTCCCACCCCACCCAGCCCCCCTCCTCCCCCACCTCCACCCCATCCAAAATTTAATTTTTAATTTTTTTTAAAAAAAAATTGGTACCCCTACCCCCCAAAAATTCAATTTTTAATTTTTTTTTTAAAATACTTATTTTTTTAAAAAAATAATATTTTTGGTACTCCGCCTCTCTCGCCCCCACCCTAGCCCCCCCCACTCCCAACCCACTCAAAATTTAATTTTAATTTTTTTTTAAAAAATTATTTTTTTTTTAAAAAAATAATATTTTTGGTCCCCCACTTCCACCCCCACCCCCCTCCCCAAAAAAAATCTAATGTTTAATTATTATTTTTTATAAAAGTAATTGTTTTAGTTTCCCGCCCCCCACCCACCCAACCCCCCAACCCCCGACTTACCCCCTAGAAAATATTTTCTACTCTCTAATCAAAAATAAAAAAAATATTTTTTGAAAAATGTGTTTTCACACACCCATATTGATCCAAATAAAAATTTGAAAAAATAGTGACTATAAAAAAAATGAAGTGGAGCCAAATCTTGTTAATTGATATAAAACTTGAACACGCTCAAAAGCATGGATATTAGGTATCTGGAAAGGGAATAATGAGTAAAGTTGCCGCTTTTATTGCGCGTCCTCTCTAATGAATATTATTATTATTATTATACTAAATTAATTTAGTATGATTTGGTATATATTTTAAAGATTGATTTCAGTATTTTATAGTATATTAATATATATTGGTAACTATAATTTATTTGACTTCGATTTATATATATTCATATAATAGAAAATTATGATTTTGACTTTTCAAGAAATGTCTCAATTATATTATACTAACATGGTGTTAGTAACACCACACTAGAAATATTCAAAAGAAAGTACACACAATTCTCTTAGTTAATCAATAATACAAAAATCAAAATGACATTTCAATCAAGATACAATAGTCAAAGTTCCAACATCTAAATAATTAGTTTTGTACTAATACTATTTTGTATATTTGCTAGTACTATAATAATATATATGAGTTGTATCTGTAATTATATACTTCAAAACGGTATTCGATATTTTGATTTTCCTTTTATAAATATCGTATACCAAAAAATTTAAAATGCATATTAAATACCATATCAAATATTACAATATCGAAGTCGCAACATCAAAAATTTTGACTCAATATGATAATTCGATAATTATCGTACCATCTCTATCTTTATAGTGCACCTAGAATATATATGAGGCCAAAAATTATAGAAGAACATAATTCAAAACGACAACAACTAAGAATTTAAACTTATTATGTTCTAATTGAGCTTTTTTTGTCTAATTGTTACATAAACACAATGTATTATTTCATTTTAATTAAGGTTACATAAACACAATATATTATGATAATCAAGGTTCGACAATTTGAAGTTAAAGAAAAATAGGGGACGTCGTCTTTACACCTGCTAAAGCCTAAAGTGGACATTAGTCTATTGCGCATGTGTTATTTAGGTTTATTAGATTCAATAATTATCAAATTGATAATCAATCCATTAACAATCAATTTAAATCAATTATCAAATTCGGTAATAATTAAGCATATTTACAAATCAATAATATTCAAAACCGAAAAATCACCCGATAAGCACCCCATTGATATTTGTAGCTATAACTAAACTCCAGATCCATTGCCAATCAAAAAAGTTAGCTGGCGATTAAACATTTGTTTTTGTTTATTTTGCAAAAGATCTTTGTTTGATGAAAAAATTTTCAAGGAGCTTTTCAATTGGAAAGAACTTCTTCCAAAAAGAACTTCAAATATCATGAAGTAGAGAGAGAAAGAGTAGATTTCTTTTTGAAAAAAATTAATCACTTTTTGCATTATTCTTTTGAAAATTTTCCTTTTCTTTTTTGGTTGTAAAATCTACAAAACTCACCCAAAAAAATGCTTCGTATTAGTTTGCATTCACATGTCACAGAGAAGTACCTGGTCTGTGAAGAGTCATGATGATAGAAATTTAACTATTCTAATGCTCTAGCCAAAAAAATAAAGAAAAACTATTCTAAATGCACTTAGGTAATTCATGATTAGATACTAAGAAAACAGCCTAAAAGTGCCGCATGTGTGAAGAGTCATGACAGAGAACTATTTTTTCTAAAAAAAAAATCTGGCATATCTCGTATTAACATTAAGGGGCCGTTTGGTAGCTGGATAAGAATCAAATTGTTCATGTATTAAACTATGTATAACTTATATGATGTTTTGTAGATGGATAAGAAATAAGTTATTTAGGTACAAAATTAATACAACGTTTGGTTTGTAATTTTAAAATTTGCATAACTAATACATATATAAGTTAAGAGGAAATTTGTGTATTATTTATACAGAGTAGAAGATGGAATAACTAATACCGGTAAAACTAATACCCGCATAACTAATACTCACATTACTAATACCTGGATAACTCTAACCAGCTACCAAACGACCCCTAAGGGTGTGTTCGGTACGAAGGAAACAATGTTTTCCTATTTTCTCATGTTCGTTTGATTAAAAATTTTGAAAAATATTTTCTTAAGAAAAACAAGCTACTTGAAAATAAGAAAAATGACTTCCTTAATAAAAGTAAGAAATAATATGTACATTAATAAACGGAAAAATGATCAAATTTATTCCTATATTATTAAAAAATAAGTAATGTTATCCTACACTAAATTTTTGGTCCATTCATATTCTTGACGTTAACAAATCACTCTTATTTTCCTTGCCAATTAATAAAGTTCTAGTATGAAATTTTGTGGATTACAACTGTTCAGTTTTTATTTTATTTTTTGAGAAAAATACATATCCAACTTTGCACCTCAACTTTTAATTATGCTTTAAATTTATCCTCAGGTTGGAGCTCCAATAAATGTCAAAGGAAAAAATGAAATTGTTTTCCTAACCGCAAGGGTAGTATCAAACCAAATTTAATGAGAGGCAAAATTGTTCTATTCCAAATACTTTCTTCGTTTTATATTATTTATTTATTTTATTATAAATAGTTATCTCAAATTATCATGATTTAAATAATCGTGAGTGATACTCACACTAACCCTCAATGGGCAAACCATGCTTTACCCTCTAACCAAAACCTTTACCAATTCATTTAGCAATAATAAGGAAAATTTCAAGATATAATAATAATCTCAACTTAATGAAATAAACAATGCGAAAGTCTAGTTATTATATTCCCAAGATTTGAAAGTCATCGTACAAAGAACGCTAACTACAATGTCTAAGAATATTCAAAATTAACTAATAAATAAAATAATGTTTGAAAAATAGACATCTATCACTATGAATATTCGTGGCAGCTTGAATATGAATAGTTAATCACCCTCGAATTGGTCATTGAACTGCACTAGATGTGGGGTCGCATTGAACATTCAGGTCACAGTCTGCACTCAAAAGAAAGTGCAGGAATAGCATCAGTACAAATACTATGTACTGGTAGGTATCATAGGCCGACTCAAAATAATAACAAGTATATATCATAAAAAAATAGGAAGGTAGGTACAACAACATATAATTCAAAACCCAGGTAATCAAATAGTCACTACAGTCAGATAAACAACCCTCATCCAAACATATCAATGTCAAATAATCAAGGACATATAAGTCACCAAAAGCTGACATATTAAAAATAAAAAAACTCTGCAATATAAAGCAGTCACAACAAACATGAAATTGTCTCCACACTGATCTTACAGCTGAATAATCTCTGTATCTCATCAGTCTCACTTTATATCATATCTGAACTCACATTAATTACTAATTTGTACACATATGCTAAAGTGTCTTATTTCTGTCCAACTAATCATGATCTGTAGGGGACAACATAGGATCCATATATCATACCGATGTGGTACCCACTCCATAACATATTCGCTCATTTGTAAGCTCAGATCGGACTTGAGCCTCTTAACTACAGAATAGTATATATATATTTTTAACTCTCTCAATATATCATGGTAGGTTCTCATATTCAGCTATCTCTCAGGATATTATCAACAAGTACACAATGAATTTAATAAGTGCACATCATTCTTACAAGTCCTTTAAAGACAGGCTTCAACAGTTATAAGCTTATTCACATAAACATTGTATAGCCAAACAAGTAATCAACCATAGATTATGTGGGAAGGCCAATCAACATGCTCATAAATTCATAATACATGCAAGAGACTAAATTAAGTCTAACTCCACATAAACTGTAATCGACCTCAATCGAAGAACATGAATCAAGTAAGCTAATTCGCAGGAGCTTTTTCTTTCCTCAATACCTCAGAAACTCCAAAGTCTAAAACATGCAATTATAAGAGTAATCAATCATCTACTCTTCAAATTTAAGCTTGAAAATTCAAACCCACTAATTCTACCCTTATTCAAGGTTTATAACATCACCTAAGGATCAATTAACTATCAACTAGTTCTACCATGTTCACATTATCTCAATTCATGGAGTTTCTACTCCAATTCCTCTCTTTCAAGCAATTTTTATGTTAAAGGTCCCATTTTATGGAACTCAAGATTCTCAATCACAACAACTCATGTTTAGAAACATTAAATTCGTGCTAGAAAATGTTAATTTATAACCTAAAAGTATTTTAGATGATTTTTACATCTATCCATAGACTTTTTCATACGTTTCATGAACCTAGGGTTCGAACCCACAATTCTCCCCCATTACCTTCATCCTAACGATGCTAGGATGTTAATGAATTACTAAGTGTAATAAATGGCTGAAAGAACTTATCTCAAGAAGAAAATGGTCTTAACTTTGAAAAAATTGCCTTTTTGGAGCTCTAAAATGAAATCTTAGAGTTTATGGAATGAAACTCAAAATAAGTGATGTAAACAGGCATTCTGCCTTGCGTCATCTGTTGCAGCGGGCGGATTCTCGTTGCAGCGCATCCGTTATGACAAAATAAGACTCGCTATAGCGAGCTCTGGCAATTTTCCTAGATCCGCTATGATGGTACTCCAACCGCTACGGCGATCTCGCTGCAGCAAAAATCCCATCGCTGCAACGGTCCTTAACTAGTAGCTCGAAAAAATTGGACAAAAGCCCCATTCCACAATACACTTTTCATATTTAAGACATCACAAGACAATCCCAACGCAACAACTACTAAAACCACATGCTACGAATTTACTCATAGTCTCAGAAATTTCTCCGGATGTCTAGATCACTAGGTCACCCTCTAACAAAATACGACACCTCAAAACACAACACCGTGAATCATAATTCACCACAAATAGGCACACCACAAGTTTTCAGTTTTAAACCACTCCACTTTGAGATTTATTAACTCAACTCACTAGGGGAACTCTAACAGGGTACTATGGTCCTGACCACCCTATAACGACTGGAAGGGTTGTTACAAAAATTACGTGTTAATTTACAAAATCAAGATAGAATAATTATATTTTTTTCATTTTACCCTTACAATTAATTCATTTTAAAAGTGAAAACAAATTATTTGTAAAGTTTTAGAAAGTTTTTAAAGGATAAATTAATAAAATTATCTTTTTTATTTATAATTTATCAAAAGGCGTGTAAAAAGAAAAATGAATAATTAATATGAGATGGCAGGAATAGAATATGTGCAAATTTAACCTTCCCTTAATTGATATAACTAAGTTACAATAAACAATATATATATATATAAATCATGCTTTTACTAATTTGATTGAAACATCAAGTGTAAATTGTTTTCTTGTGGATATACAGTGAGGAGGAAGCTTATGACAAATTATAGACGGAGCTAGCAACATGATACTATAATATTACTATAATATTATTTTCTTGGTGAATTCTTGGAGAGGTGGTGTACAAATTTTCCTCACCAAATCCTTTTCAACAAAACTCCAAAAGGGAAATTCAAGATAACAATTATTACTATAATATTATTTTCTTGGTGAATTCTTATAGTACTAGATGCTAACAGTAGTAAAAGTCATTAGATCGAAAGAGAAATTTCATGAAACTTATAATGAGGAGGACATTGAGTAAAAAGAAAGACTACTAGCAAAAGAAAGTGTACACACCAAATTCCACTAATTCAGACATGTAACAACTTGTTTGGATGGTTGTTACCTATTGTATAATAATATAATATTGTGTTGTTATTTTAAATATAATATATATTTAATTGTTATTTAAATTTTATTGTATTGTATCGTTAAAATTTATCGTTATAAAACAATGAAACCCGTTTAATGTAATAATTGATTTGGTGTATGGTCACGTCGTTACCTCTTCTTCGTCTTTTTTCATTTTGATTTTACTTATTTTTAATATTTTTATTTATCTTTTAACTATTTTTTTTTGGTCTTTCTAATAAGTACTCTACTTTGTGTCCTATTTTTTTATTTATAATATTGTAAGTTTGTTCATCGGATTATTGATGTATCACATTAAGTAACGACGAAAAATAATATAATTTATTCAAATATTATATTCATCAAAACGATATAGTATAATACAATATAATGTAATATATTATGAAATTATGGTAACAACCATCCAAACAAGCTGAAATGACTAACGTGAGGTCAACTTATAGTCTATTTGACCAAATTTCTAAGATAATATATTTTTTTAGAAAAGTGCTCTTAAGAAAATATTTTATGACAAATAATTTGTGTTTAACTAATCAATTTAAAGAACACTTTTGAACGGTGCTTTTGAAGTGTATTTTTTCAAAAATGTAACTTTTGCAAAAAGTACTTTAGAGCAAAAGTTACTCTCTTTTTTTAGCTTTTGAAAAATAATTTTTGTTACTCTCCAAAAATATTTATTTTCTTTCAAAAACTTGACCGAACAACTCACTTTTTTAAAATAAATATTTTTTAAAAAATACTATATCAAATAATTAATGACGACCCGAATCCGTAGTTTTTCTAAAATAAATACATTTCACCTCTCAAAAATTTGAGCAAACAAACTATTATAATGTGTTTTGGTTTTGAGAAAAATATTTGTGCGAAATTGAGAGTTGCGCATGTAATCTGTGTATTTTGATATGGTTTTGAAAAATTGGGTTTGGAGAATAACATAATATTTGGATAATTGGTTGTTTTTCAAAATCTACTAGTTCGAGTTTTAAAGCAAACTTTAGAAGCAATATAGCTACAACAGTACCAGACCTCTTTGTCCATACAATTTTTTCAAAAAATTGAAAGTAGTATTGGATATTATCTCAAATAAGCATTTGTTTACCAAATTGACCTATTATTTTAACTTTAAATTTGAAATATAAAATTTGAAGTTTAAGAAAAGCAGGTTTTAAAAGTTATTCAAATTTTCACACAGAGAAATTCAATTGTGTTTTCATATCTAAATACAACTTCAATTTTCAACTATCTTTTTCCAACTTAATTCTAAATACTATCTTCTCTTCTTCTTTTTTTGGGTCATATCCAAAGGCATACTAAGTTATTACAAGGTATACCTCTTATTTTATTTCTTTATTCCAATTTATCCTAATTGTGATATAATGTCATTCTCTATGAAGTGGAATTGATGGGTGCTACTTGATTTTTTAAAATTCTTTTTGGTCCTAGTTACTTGATTTTTTGAAGAACTTTTTTTGGCATGTTAATTACTTCATTTTTAGTGAACTATAAGTGAGATATACGTGAACTATACATGAGATTTCTGACTGAAATGTTAGATTAGTAGGGTACAATATAAAAAAATAATTATCACCTAATAAAATAATGCATGCAATATTCTTAATAATTGTATACAAAATATCTGTAGTACCCTAAGGAATACTATCCAACATTCTCCCACAATGGCTCCATGAACGAGGTATATTGTACTATTATTATATGATGGTTAGTCCAGTCTAGTTATAGAAGTGCGATTAATGCAATTCAATTGGCTAGATGAAGTGTTTTTCAGCTTCTTGTTGATGTTTGATTCCAATAGAGAGTCATTCATAATATATAATAAATTATTTTGTATTATACAGTTTAGAAGTGTATCTATAATTGATTTCTAATTAGTATAATCCTTCTTTAAGTACTAACTACTTATTTTTTTAATAGGTAGTGTAAGTATCTTTCTTACTATATTTAGTAGAATCATGAATTCACTAATCCTTAATTCTAGCCATGTTAACAGAATCTAATTTAATGCAATGATAAACTTGATTTCGTGATTTATCCGGATAATAAATTAGAGAAAAACCTAAAAAGACCAAATAACATTGACACATACATGATACACTAATAACAATTATTAGCAACATATTAGCCAAATAATTAGAGTTGTCCTAGTCTAAACAAATTGGTTGATGATATCCAAATCACCAGCAATGTACGATGTAATGTTTCCAAGTTCCAACATCTAGGACATCTTCAAGACAATGTATTAGGGTGGTATATTCATCTCAAATGGATGACTCTGTTGATTTGTGGAGGGCAAATTCTGGATGCAACATGTGGATAAATCAGAAGAAGACACATGACAAAAGTGACAGGTCAAGTTCGAATCAGTAGATGGTGGCATTCTAGAGGTTGGTGGGAAAATGTCTTGGTTCACAGGAAGCCCAACATGCTTCCTCAGTGTTTGGTGTTCTGAAAGAAGTCCAGGAGCAGTATCGAGATATGGACCAACTGAAAGTAATTCAAATGTTCAGCCTTTACGCAAAGACCCAAAAAGATCATCGTCAATCGTTATTCAATAGTGATAATGAACAATTAATAGATTTTTAATGGACTTTAAAAGGATATATTGTTTGAATATTGTCCCTTGATAGATATAGCTTTTTTCTTTTTTGTAAATTAAATGAGGCCATGCCTCTTTTATTGAGAAGCAAAATCTGTACACAAATGAGATAAGGCCCAAACTAGCCCATCTCGAAAAGGAAACCAAAGAAGCTAGAAAAAAGAAAGAGAAAACAAAAGAGGAAAGTGAAAAGGCGGAGGTCTCCAAGGAGCTCTGTAAGCTCACGAGCTTCATCAATGGTCACAACCGACGAAGGGCGGCGTCACCATAAAACCGATGAAGAACTCAAAATTCACAGGTAAGACACGAACAATTACCTCCTCTGAATTTGTCAATTCTTCTAGATTGCCGGATCATTCAACAACTAACTCTTCAAAGATTTGTCTTGCAAGGGTAGACCGAGATGTTGGGGGGATTCCATCACAAAACACTCAAAAAATTCTCACCGGTGTTATGGTATTCGAAACCCAAACGAAGGACTTCTTCTGATTTTGATCTGAATAACAGCAAGTCAAAGACCCTTGAAAAGGTACTGTTCACTTTCATGGCTAATATCTGAGTAACTTAGAAATAAATAGAAAATCCCCAATCAAGCTATAAACCCTCCTCTAATATTGCCCTCCCAAGAGACTGAACCTCCAAAGAAGTTAATACCACTCTTGATAGGATAATACTTTGAGGTTGATTTAAGCTATACAAGTATCTTCGATCTATGTGCTAGTTCTTCTGCTCAGGCTAGAAGTATCAAAAAAGTGAGTATACTTTGTGAGCCTTCCCTGTTTTCTGTTTATGCAACTAGTTGTAGTGTGAAGGCATTAGTGTGTGTAAGACTGTACATCCTTGTGTTAGCTTAGCTGATTCTTGTGTGCCTCTTTGTTTGAAATCTCAATCTGGGAACAAGAAGCTTGTCAATGTTGAGAAGCTTTTTGGCCCCTGTAAGCAGGTCATGAAAGTGATGATATTGAAATGTACCTGCAAAAAAGAAAACAAAATTAGCCAAAAAATATGCTACTTGATTGCCTTCTCTCATCATGTGCTCAATACTGATATTTCTGCCTTTTCTCCGTTGAGTGATCTTCCTCACATCCATGCTCACTTTCCATAGTACATTCCATTTATTCTCCAATATCTGCTTCATAACCAAAGAGTCAATTTCTAGGATAAGTGGAAGATAATTGTGAGTGACACTAGTGGATGCCCCTCTCAATTGCCCTAGCCTCTGCACATAGACTAGTAGTATTAGGCATCATACTAGTAGTGGCATAGACAAACTCTCCTCTACTATATCTAATGCAAAAGGCCCAAGAGGCAGGCCCTGGATTCCCTTTGGAGGATCCATCAGTGTTGCATTTGAAGAAGCCACAGGGAGGGTAGTTCTAGTGTATAGCTTTACAAATAGTTTGTGATGTAGATTCTTCCATAAGTTGAACCATCTGAGGCTATGTGTTGGGGATGTCAGTCAACCAATGATAGGTCACCCTTGCTAGCATGTGTAGATGAAGGTCTATGTCATAAATCATCTTATTTCTTGACATAGACCCTCCATGAACAATATTATTCCTCCATCTCCATATCTGCCACATAATGATGATAGGGGTTGCCCTCATCAAATGTTTCATCCTGTGTACACATTTAGTCCTCCACCACTTAACTATTACCTGTCTGACCTGTACTAGTTAACCTTGAATACCTGCAACATTGTTGTATCTCCTCCAAATACTCTGTGCAATTTCACCTGCTAGAAAAAGATATTCAGTGGTTTCTTGTTGCGGGTTAGAACAACACCTGCATCTTGAGACCATGGCAACTCCACATCTCGCTACAACTTCATCTACGGGGATTTTGTTTTTCTAGATTCTCCACACACAGAAGGAAATTTTAAAAGGGAGGCCCTTAACCCACATCTTCTTGAAATACCAAGACTTATCTCCTTTGTGTCTTACTGTTTCCCAAGCACTCTTGACAAAGAATTGCCCATTAGTTGTTAATAACCACCAAGGCTTATTACTCTGTTGAGAGACAAAGATGTTTGACAGATTAGTGGTTATATGGTGTACTATGTCCTGAGGCAGTTTGGTGGTCAAGAATGCCTCATTCCAGTTTCCATTATGAAAGCCTGCACTCACATTCTCAATAGCAAAATCAATATCAAAATCATTAGGAACAATGTCAGCTAGAACACCTAATCTTGTCCAATTATCATTCCAAAAGCTTGCATCTCCACTTCTAGGTTCCCACCAAATAACATGTTCAGTGGCATCTCTTGCTTCCAGCATCAATTTCCATACTTGAGATCCCCCCTTCCATTGAACTCTGGTAGGAATTTATTTCTTGCAATATTTATTCCATATAAAAGTAGACCAGAGTGTATCTGTTGTTCTGAACTTCCACCAAAGTTTAGCAAAAAGAGCTTTAGATACATCAAATAAGGATTTGAAACCTAGACCCCCTTCCTCTTTTGGTAGACACATCTTTAACCAAGAAGCCCAATGCTTACTCTTCCCTTCTTCCTTGTTACTCCAGAAAAATCTGGAAAAGATTCTATGAATTTCATTAATAGTGAATCTGGTGGGGGCCATAGCAGACAGTAGGTATAGAGGAAGGATTTGCAGGACACTATTTATCAGCATTGTCTTCTCCCCAAAGGATAATAGCTTACCTTTCCAGTTTTAGAGTTTGTGCTTTATCTTTTTGATTAGATCATTGTAGTACACCTTTCTTTTCGTAGCATGGAAAATGGGGCAACCTAAGTACTTAAAAGGGAAATTACCTCTTTCAAAGCCTGTGACAGTAGCAACCTCTTGAGAGAGTGCTGCAGGGACTGTTCTTTACATGTAAAATGCACTCCTCTCAATGTTAATAAGTTGTCCTGACACCTTTTCATATTCCTTCAGAACCTGCATAGTCTTCTCCAGTGAACCCCTTTCTGCTGAGGCAAAGATAATAGTGTCATCAACATAGGCTAAATGATTGAGTTTCCCACTCCATTTGGGCAAATCAAAACTCTGATAGTTGGGCTCCTCCAGTAGCATCTTCAGAGCTCTAGATAGCACTTTTGCCGACAAGATGAATAGGGTTAGAGATAGTGGGTCACCCTGTTTCACTCCCCTGGTATAGTGGAAAAACCCATGAGCTTGACCATTGAATAATATGGAATACCAGTTGTTGGCAATTAGTCTCCATATTATATCAATGAAGTATTCAGAAAACCCCATCTTTCTCAGGACTTTGGATAGGTACAACCATGAAACTCTATCATATGCTTTGACCATGTCAATCTTTATGATAACATTTGCTGGTTTACCTTTTTTTCTGATAATAGTAACAATTTTCTGAGTAAGTAATACATTCTCAATAATATACCTTATTTTAACAAAACCTGATTGGTTCTTAGATATCACCCTATTAAGAATATCCTCCAGCCTGTCATGCACAAGTCTTGATATCACCTTGTTGATGAAATTGATCAAACTAATGGGCCTTAAATCAACAAAATTCTGAGGTAGAGCTTTCTTAGGTAGTAGGACTAAATTTGTATAAGTGATTGACTATGCCAAAGACATCATCTCCAACAATTTCCCAACAAGTTTGGTAGAAAATACCAGACATACCATCCGGGCCACATGCACTGTCCCTATTTAATTTGAACACAACATCTTTCACCTCCTCCTCGTTGGGAACTGAGCCATAGCTTCATTTTCCTCCTCGGAAATCAACCTAGGGATGTGCTCAAGAATAGAGAAATCAGTAGCTTCAGGCCCTGTTGGAATTGATGATGATAAAAGAGGACTGCCTCAGTAACCATGATATCATTCTCTTCAATCCAGTCTTCATTGCTATTTTAAATTCTTTTCACCTGTAGTCTTTTCCTTCTCCTCTTTATCAGATTATGAAAGAATCTGGTGTTTCTATCCCCTTCAGAAAACCAAGTAATGCTAGCCTATTGTCTTCAAAATTCTTCTTCATAGTGGAGGTACTTCTTCAATTCAGCCTGAGCTAACTGTAGTGCAGTCCTGTTCTCTGGTGATGGGTTTGTTTCAAAGAGTTGCTCCTTCAGCTTAACAACCTCTTCTATGATGATAAGTTATTTGAAGATATCACCAAAAGTGTCTTTACTCCAAGATGATAACACTTTCTTTATATGTTTAAGTTTATGCTTAAACTTATAAAAGCAGTTGCCAATCTCATCTGTCCTCCAGTGCTCCTTCACAATGTTGAGAAAACTATCATGTTCTACCCAAAACTTTAGGAATTTGAAAGGTCTGTGGAAACCATGTGACTGATCACTCATAGTTACAGATAGAGGAGAATGATCCGAGCCTGTTCTGCTAAGGTGTTCTACCTTTATCTTTGGAAACCAAGACAGAAGCTCCTGGTTAACCACTATCCTATCTAACCTAGTTACAAATATGTGACTGATCACTCATAGCTATAAATAGGGATTATTTTTCTGTGGGGAGGGATCAAATTTTCATTCTCACACTTGTATTAAGTTAAAAATTTCTAAGCTACTAAGCTATTAAGTTCATAACACACATCTATATACTTTTTGGTGTTATTGCCAATTAACATTTTTGGAGCTCGGGCTAATTCAATCTTATATATTGATTCATATTGCTTAGTTATCCGTCTTACTATTTATTTTTTACAAGTTAGTTCATTATAATATTAATATTTAATTTATTCAACTCGCGTGTCCTTACACCACACAAATTCAACTACACCATTTTAACGATAAACAATTTATGCTAAAAAACTCAAGATTGATTCCACTTTTTCATCTACAAGTAACTTTCTAGATTGAAAAAATTGAAATTAATGTTGAAAAAATTATCTCAAATAAGTGTTTGTTCATCAAATTGGCTATTATTTCAACTTCAATCTCGAATAAAATTTGAAGTTTGAAAAATAGGTTTTAGAAATTTTACAAGTTTTCATTTACAGAATTTCAATTATATTTTCACGTCTAAACATTACGTTAACTTCTGAATACACTTTTCAATTTAAATATTCTAAATACTTTTTGTTGTTGTTGTCAAATGTCAACCAATTTATTCATATCCAAAAGCATACTAAGTTATTGCAAGGAACACCTCTTTGAAGTGGAATTAATGGGTTGGTGCTAGGTCGAATATTCAATAAGTGGTTACTTCATTTTATTTATTTTTGTATTAGTTGCTTCATTTTTAGTGAATTATACAAAATATTTCTGCCTCAATTGTTAGAATTGGTAGGGTACAATATGAAAAGTAATTACATGCAAGTAACATTTTTTAATAATTATATAGTACAAAATATTTTGTAGTACCCTAAGGAATATTATTATTATTATGGGAAAAAGATATAGTGTGACCACCAACAAGAAAAAAAAGCTTAACATAGCCCACTTTTATGCAAATAATTTAAAATAATCATTAGATCCAATATAAAAATAAATTTAGTCAAATTCTGCTTTCTCCTCTATTTATTTTTAAATGTGTATAGAAATTATTTAATTGTTATGTAGAATATATATCTATATAAGATTTCTATAGAAATTGTATAATTGTTGTATAAAATATATATCTGTATAGGATATACATAGAAATTGTATCATTTTATTGTATAAAAATTATATCTGTCACGATTTTATCTGTATATAATGTGTATATATATATTTTATAAAAAATGTATATGAAAGTCTACTGATAAAAATATATATAAGGAGTATTGTGTGTATATATATTGTATAAAATATATGTAAAGTGTATAACAAATGTATCTATATATACTCTCTCTCTCTCTCTCTCTCTCTCTCTCTATATATATATATATATATATATATATATATATATATATATATATATATATATATATATATAGTAGAGGCATGATCGGAGATCGGGCGGTAGTCCGCCATAGTCAATGATCTAGTAAGTCAAGCATCCTTAAATGGATTTAAGAATCGAGATATATACAGATTTATTTATGATTTGATAACTGTATGGAGGCTGTTAAAGCTTTTACCCAAGCAAGGGGCCTGTCGAGATCCAGTACATATTGTTATTAAACCCATGTGTCTAGCAGTTCTAACCGGGTAGAGACGCCCTTTTTCTCCTTTAACGGGCTTGAGACCACGGCTGGCTAGACGAAGTCACTAAGACAAAGCTAATAACAATAGTATCAGATCTGACTGTGCCACCATCTCAGAACCAAGTCAAGAAACCATATATAAATTTATCTATATCTAGATAAAGTCTAGATCTTTCATGGTGAATACAAAAGCGAAATTAGTCAGTCGACATAGATACAACTAAGTTTTAGCCGGACATAGTCACGGCGTTGCTTGAGGAAGGGGAGATAAATAAAAGACAAGAGAAATTATTACCTTGAAAAACTTTCTTATATATATTCCGGTTGATCTCCGGCAAACTTTACAATATTTAGAGAGAGAGAGAGAGAGAGAAAACTAAAAACTTATGAGAATGGTTTTTTTAAAACCTGCTCCTCTATCTACGAAAGACTCCCTTATTTATAGGGAAATATAAAACCTTTGGAATCTTTCTACAGTTTCTAATGGGACCCATCTGTCCTTTACACAGTTTATCTACTGTAGTTTGAACTTATCAAGTAACTGTTCATATCTTGTCTTTTCCCTTTAGCCTCCATAGGAAATCTTTCGCTTTTTCCAGCATATCTTCTGGAACGGATTCACTGAGTTGGACTTCCTGTGCTTCTACTGTATCACTGCTGGCGTCACTTCTCATTGAAGTGTCTGATTTTTCATACTGGGTTATGTTTAACATCAGATTCTTCTTGATTTCATCCAGATATTTTTTTTATCATTTCTTGTTTATCTCTACCTTGAACGGAGATCTTTCTGGCCATATTACGGACTGAATTATCTTGTATAAAAACATCCTGTTGGGGGGCAAGACTATATTCTTGGATCTTCGCTTGAATCAGATCTAATAACTCTTGTCCATATAACAGTTTTGTTGTGGGATCCTGCTTCATTAGCTTATCCCAAAAGTTGTTATAAAAATTCCGATATAAACATGGAATTTGTTTTTCATTATAATCTACTTTCGGGGTCCATTTATGGATCCATGGAATAGAAAATTCAATAAAGAAATAAATTTGATCAATTTTTTCAATATAACAAATATGATCCATGAGATATATCTCATTGAGTTTGGGTGATACTTTCGCCCACTCTTTGTATAACTTAAAAAATGGATCGGGCAAAATCTTTGCGGTTGGGCCGTGGTATGACCACCAATTTAGAAACCAGTTAGGAATGGGTTCTGCGAATATCTTCGCACAAATTTTTAAAAACCAAGTATGCTTGTGCTTCTCGTTATTATAAATGAGAGCTTTATCAAAAGCATGGACGTAGTCCCAGTAAGTAAAATTCATGGGTACGCCTTTTAGGCTCAGTTGCCTCTCTTTCATTGTGGATATTACCCAATCTTCAACAGATATAATCTGTTTGATTATCATCTTTGAGAAGTTATAAACATTCTCGTCTGCGTTATGACCACTGAAATGCTGGAATTCCGCACTTCCTGTACTTATGAGAATTGTCTCGTAATAAGCTCGGATTTTGTATGACTCACCCGGAAAATATAATCCTTTGATTAAATACCTTTGGAATATTTTCCAAGGTTCTTCTTTTCTCTGAATATCAGAGTTTTCCAGGAGAAATATCATTTCTCTCTTTGGAATCTTTTCATAGGTAGAGGTATCATCAGCCTCTTCTCTGGCAACAGCTGCAAAAGTAGATTGTTGCCTTTGAGCTCTTTGAGCTAAATATTGCTGTAACCGATCATATAATGGACCAGTTGTTGGAATATCTTCCAAATTTATAGGGGTTGAACTTGAGCTCGCCTGAGAAGGTTTTGAGTTTATCAAACTCATTCCATAATTTTGTATAACCGGGGAACGGTATGTGGACCCATATGATGATCCTGATGATGAGGGGGATGATCTTCCCCTTCCTCTTCCTCTTCCTCTATTTCCGCGTCCTCTATCCTTGGCTACCCAAGGGGGTTCCATTCTGCGCAGAAAATACATTCGTTATTCATAAATATTTAAATCAAGAACGAAGTATCTTTCTTCTTTTAAAGCAATAATATCTTCATATAATGAAGTGTCTGTTATTGTTTTGTCTATGATTTTCCATATCACAAGTTCCTGCAGATCTCTATTTAGAGGAACAACCTTTAAAATGGTTATAAGAATTTCTTCAGTAAAATATGAAACTAAGTTCATTGTGAAAGATATTCTCGAGATAAAAAATCTGGGAGAGAATTATCGCTTCCCTTTTTATACTGAATATCGAAATAAAAAGGAGCTAATTGAGCTTGCCATCTGGCGAACATTAGCTTGGATGCATCATGCTTGAAATCTTTATCAAACATATACTTAACTGATTGAGTATCTGTTTTTATCAAAAACCTTTGATTGTATAAATCATCTTGAAATTTTAAAACACATTTAACAATGGTCAACATTTCATGTGCTATCGTGGCATATTTTTCTGAGCATCGCTCCGTTTTCCTGAATGAAACCGTATCAAGTATTCATTCTTATCACTCGGATTGATCTGCTTCAAAATTCCTCCATAGCCAATATTGGAAGCATCGGTTTCTATAATCTTTTCCCAGCTAGGATTAGCCAGAGTCAGACAAGGCAAGGTTTTAACCCTAACCTTAATATTTTTGACCAAGTCGGTGAGACTATTGGTCCAAGGCTTTTTTTGATCCTTTTTTAGCCTGTCATATAACGGAGCCAAATCTCTAGAAAGATTTTTATAGAAAGGAGAGATATAATTCAAACTTCCCAAGAATCTCTGAAGCTGAGTTCTATCTGTGATAACAACAGGAAATTTAGAAGCAAATTCAATAGATCTTTGAATCGGGGTTACTTTTCCCTGACAAATTAAATGTCCAAGAAACCGGACTTCAGTTTGGAAAAGGCTCATTTTTGGTTTAGAAATAACTAACCCATTTTGAATAACAATTTTTTTGAACATGTTTAAATATTTAATATGAGTTTCTAATGTTTTAAAATAAATTAGAATATCATCAATATAGACTATAATAAAGTCTAAATAGGGGTTAAAAATATCATTCATAATTTTCTGAAATTCAGAAGGAGCGTTTTTTAATCCAAAAGGCATTACGTTCCACTCATATTACCCAAATGGGACGTTGAAAGCAGTTCTATAAGAATGCTCTTTGAAGATTTGAATCTGCCAATAACCTGATTTTAAATCAAATTTTGAAAAGATGTTGGCATCGTATAATCTTGAAAGTAAATCCCTTTTATTAGGAATAGGGTAACGAATCCATTTAAGATACTTGTTTAAAGGTTTGTAGTTTATTACTAACCTGGGAACACCACGTTCCTTCTCTGCTGCATTATTAACATAAAAAGCAGTGCAAGACCAAGGAGATTTAGAAGGTTTTATGAAACCATTTTGTAATAACATGTCTATTTCCTTTTTGCAGAATTCGACCAATTCGACGTTCATCTGGCAAGGATGAGACTTAGTAGGAATATTATCCTCAGAGAAGTCTTCTTCGTATGGAAGAGTCACAATATGCTTTTTTCTATTCCAAAAAGCACTAGGATGATCGGCACAAACATCGATGGCCATCTGCTCAGAAATCATTTTTATTTTCTGTTGTATCTTGGCAGATTTTAACGTATCAAATATATTCAAACTAAATAATTCGAATTGTAAAGAATCAATGTGCCTTTGTTTCATATCAATCAAGGCGTTAATATCACGAGAAACAGGATCTGTAACAAAAGTATAACTGATGTTTTGTCCTTTGTAAGTAGCTGAAAAGCCTTCAGCTGTTATGCTAGTGAAGGGATAGATAGCATTTATAAAGGGAGTTCCAAGTATAATAGCCATAACTGATTTTTCACTAAGAAAAAGAAGTGAGGAATACAAAATTTATTTTGACAAATACGAGTATTAGGCAATTTATATTTAATATCAAGAGCATGGCCTGAAGCAGATCGGACCATATGCGTTGTTTTTTCAAAATATTTTGTTGGAACAAGGCCCTCTTGAATACAACTTACATCGGCCCCGCTATCAATCATGGCAATCTCTGTTATAGAAAAAGCATTATTAATTAATATGGTGCGTTTAACAAACCATTTATGAGCAGTGACAATTTGCATCATACCTAAAAACATGTTTTGCCTATTATCAGTAGTAATAGGTCTGGTCAAAGTATTATCTTCGACGACACTTTTACCTTTGCTATCAGCTTTTTCAATTTGAGAAAGGCGATGATCACAAATAATCTGATTTTGTTTAAGCGCCTTTATTTCTTTTTAAAAATTTTCAACTTCTTCTTTTAAATCATCAAAAGAAGTATCTCGTATAACAACAGGTTGTTTAGCAAGTCTATTATAAACTTCAGACAAAGAATAAGGAGCAGAATAATCAAGTTCAAAATCATTTTTTGAGGCAATCGATTTTGAAGAACTAGCTTTGTTATTAGCAGCTAGCTGAATTATTTTTTCACGAAGATTGTTATCAGTAACTTCCTTTAACAATTCTATTACATTATCAAAAGTAATAGTCAGTAAATTCATGTCTTCAAACTGTGATTGAAGTTTATAAAATCCATCATTTTCGCAATGGCAAATATCGCCTTGGCACTTACAAACCTCAGTTGTGGCTGGTTGGTTATTACCAGATGTATTACCTGATGGTTCAGCCATATCAGTTTCTTCTTGTGAACTAGAATCAGACTCATAATCTGACTCAGAACCAGAAGTGTATAAGAAGCTATAAACCTTATCATGAATATCTTCATCTAATTCCAAAGCTTTGAGCTTCTCAAGTTTACAATTAGGCGCTATATGACCAAATTTTCCGCACTTATAGCACTTGATCTTTGCGAGTTCGCGCTTGGATCTATTTTTCATAAATCTATGAGACTTACGATGAGCTTTTTGCTCTTCTCTTTCTTCTCTAGATCTTCGTTTAGATCTTTTTCTATAACGGTTATGATCAGAATCTCTAACCTTCTTGTGCTTATTAGCAGAGGTATCAGGTAAACCAAATTGAGTACAAAAATCTCCTAATTGAGATCTTTCTCTAAGCTTATCTATCTTAAGCTGTCTGGATAACTTCAATTCGTTGCACAGGTTAATACCTTCTTGAGTGCATACTCCAATAAGCTTTCCATAGGTGTAGGTAAGGTAAGGGATATTTCCTTGAGGATCCCTTAGAGACTTTTTAACTCTTTCAGCAAATAATGGCGGCAAGCCGTCTATAAACCTAGCTTTCCAGTACTTATACTTGTTTTCGGGCAGTTCCATTACCCGACTGAGATAGGTGTCTTTGTACCACCTGAATTCGCCTAAGTGTCTACATCGTAGACCATTTAACAGAGAATGAACTGTCTTATATTGGTTGGTAAATCTACCATTAAAATGTTCTAGAATGGTCAAGACTAGTGTATAAACAACATCTTCTCTATTTCTTGTTAAAGCCATTCCTAGGTTATCAACTCCTTCATTGTCAGCAATGGCATTTATAATTGCAGCCTTGGCTTCAATGCTCATATAATTGTCCCACCAGACTCTTAATTGACCAGTAAAATCAGCAATAATCATCTTGCAAATATTTCTGTCAGTATTATTAGTACTTCGACAGATGGTTGAATACATAAGCATTCTATGGACGAGAATAGTAAGCTGTCTATCAGTCAAGCCATCCAAGTTCCATTCATACATTTCAGTACCACTATAAGAAGTATTGGTCTGGTTCCAATCCCGCTCTTCAATTAGAACATCTTGAGGGGTTGGTCTAGAATAATAATACGTTTGCATACTGGGTTTATGAGCAAAACTGGTATTACCACTATTCTTCTTAGGATAGCCACGAAGTTTATTAATTTCAAAATCAACTTGATTTTTTAAATCAAAAGTATTTTCTATATCAGTAGCAAAATCTTCTGATAAATCAATAGGATTCATTCCTAATTTAGAAAACTTTTTATCAAGAAGTTCCTCTAACTCTTGAAGAGGTTTGAAAATGAAGCCCTGAATTTCAGGGGGTCTTTGAACATGAGTAGGGAGCTTAGAAAGCTGAGCCGAACTAGAAGTTGAAGCCGTATCCCTCATGTCAGCCTTTATCTGGATCACTAAAGCTGTTAATTCATCCAGCTTTTTATCAAGAGAGCTAATATGTTCTCCCAATTCTTTAACATAAAGACCCAAATAATTATTTTGAGCGATGAGATTATTAATCTCATTTATACTAACAGTAGCCACATCATCTTCCACAAATTTTTGATACGCAGTAAAAGTGATACCTACATTATTAGGTAAAACAAATGATGACTGCGGTGGATAAACAGTTTTTATAATATCACCTTTTGCATCTTTATAAGAACGTTCAAGAACATTGATGAATAAAGGTAAATATGTGGTTATAAACCAGGGAACAAAGAACATAATATGATTATGTAAAGCACAGTTCTCATAAATACATTTAAGGATGCTTGACTTGCTAGATCATTTACTATGGCGGACTACCGCCCGGTCTCCGATCATGCCTCTACTGGTATCAGAGCCTAGGAAACTTTCATGGTAAATATAAGATTGAGGTGAAGTTACGAGACATAGGTACAACTCTGTCTTGACTCTGTCTTGATGGATCTCGGTGAGATAAGTACTAAAAGTACTCGTCTAGAGGAGGTACATATACCTCAAAATCTTGATTTACTTAATAAATGGACTATTCCAAAGGTTGATATCAAAACCATTTATGATTATGGTTGGTTTGATAAACTCTCTTCTAAGCAATTGATAAAAACTACTGAGCAATCTCTTGCTTTATATTCTTCTGAACAGACTATTCATTTGTTAAACAAACATGATATTGATTTATATAAACATCGCCATAATTATCTGCATATTGGTATGGTTCAAATTGCCTTCAAACCTTTGACCCTTAAAGGGTTGCCTGAAACTTTTCTAGCTGCTCTCAGAGATGCTAGGAATTTAAATTTTCGTCAATCTTTAATGGGTTCAATTGAATCTACAGTGGCCTATGGCCCAGTATATTTTAATACTCAGCCCAATCTGCAGTTATCTCTTTCTGATGTTAATAACATCGATGCTTTAACTTTAAATGTTAAAACACATGGGTATAATTACGTGCCTGGTTCAGAACTGATATGTTTATCTTACAGAATTTATTTTAAGTTATTATCTACTTTAAATCCTAGATGTAAGTTATATGATACATCTGAGCAAACTATTTTAGTAGAAACCAATTTTGCTAGGTCCAAGGTCACCACGAGGAGACCTATTAGATGGGAAGAAATTAATTTTCCCACCACTTGGACTTTAAATTCGGTAATTTCCCCGAATCAAGTAACTGATGCAGTTACAAACTCTGAATATTCTCATATTTCTCAAGATTCTGATGGTAGAATATGTATTCAATTTTCTGACAATAGTTATACTTCTCATAGGCAATCTTTTTCTAATAGTTTGATGCCTGCGGTAAATTCTATTTACAATAGACGTTCTTTATCTAGTAATAAATTGCTGCCTGATTTGCATCATATTTCTCCTATTGAACCTGTCTATGGCCAGCTCGAGATCGGGCTGCTTCTTTACACACGTTATCTTCTATTGCTTCTAATAAAAAGGCTGAAATAAAAATTGATCCTCTGTTAAATGTGGTAAGAGCTAAGGATAATTCTTCAGATGTCTCTGACAAGGATATTCCTTCTGTGTCCGAAATGGATTTCAACCCTAATGATAGTTGATTATGGATGTACACCAAATAGATTTTAGTCCAGGCTCACTGGCAAGAAAATACATCCAGAATGAATTTGCAAATGATAAGTGAAATCAGTTTAAAACTTGGTTTTTTGACACTTATAGTGAAAACAATTTAAATAATATTTCTCAAGAATTTTATGAGAACTGTGCTTTACATAATCATATTATGTTCTTTGTTCCCTGGTTTATAACCACCTATTTACCTTTATTCATCAATGTTCTTGAACCGTTCTTATAACGATGCAAAAGGTGATATTATAAAAACTGTTTATCCACCACAGTCATCGTTTGTTTTACCTAATAATGTAGGTATCACTTTTACTGCGTTTCAAAAATTTGTGGAAGATGATGTGGCTACTGTTAGTATAAATGAGATTAATAATCTTATCGCTCAAAATAATTATTTGGGTCTTTATGTTAAAGTATTGGGAGAACATATTAGCTCTCTTGATAAAAAGCTGGATGAATTAACAGCTTTAGTGATCCAGATAAAGGCTGACATGAGGGATACGGCTTCAACTTCTAGTTCGACTCAGCTTTCTAAGCTCCCTACTCATGTTCAAAGACCCCCTGAAATTCAGGACTTCATTTTCAAACCTCTTCAAGAGTTAGAGGAACTTCTTGATAAAAAGTTTTCTAAATTAGGAATGAATCCTATTGATTTATCAGAAGATTTTGCTACTGATATAGAAAATACTTTTGATTTAAAAAATCAAGTTGATTTTGAAATTAATAAACTTCGTGGCTATCCTAAGAAGAATAGTGGTAATACCAGTTTTGCTCATAAACCCAGTATGCAAACGTATTATTATTCTAGACCAACCCCTCAAGATGTTCTAATTGAAGAGCGGGATTGGAACCAGACCAATACTTCTTATAGTGGTACTGAAATCTATGAATGGAACTTGGATGGCTTGACTGATAGACAACTTACTATTCTCGTCCATAGAATGCTTATGTATTCAACCATCTGTCGAAGTACTAATAATACTGACAGAAATATTTGCAAGATGATTATTGCTGATTTTACTGGTCAATTAAGAGTCTGGTGGGACAATTATATGAGCATTGAAGCCAAGGCTGCAATTATAAATGCCATTGCTGATAATGAAGGAGTTGATAACCTAGGAATGGCTTTAACAAGAAATAGAGAAGATGCTGTTTATACACTAGTCTTGACCATTCTAGAACATTTTAATGGTAGATTTACCAACCAATATGAGACAGTTCATTCTCTGTTAAATGGTCTACGATGTAGACACTTAGGCGAATTCAGGTAGTACAAAGACACCTATCTCAGTCGGGTAATGGAACTGCCCGAAAACAAGTATGAGTACTGGAAAGCTAGGTTTATAGACGGCTTGCCGCCATTATTTGCTGAAAGAGTTAAAAAGTCTCTAAGGGATCCTCAAGGAAATATCCCTTACCTTACCTACACCTATGGAAAGCTTATTGGAGTATGCACTCAAGAAGGTATTAACCTGTGCAATGAATTGAAGTTATCCAGACAGCTTAAGATAGATAAGCTTAGAGAAAGATCTCAATTAGGAGATTTTTGTACTCAATTTGGTTTACCTGATACCTCTGCTAATAAGCACAAGAAGGTTAGAGATTCTGATCATAACCGTTATAGAAAAAGATCTAAACGAAGATCTAGAGAAGAAAGAGAAGAGCGAAAAGCTCATCGTAAGTCTCATAGATTTACGAAAAATAGATCCAAGCGCGAACTCGCAAAGATCAAGTGCTATAAGTGCGGAAAATTTGGTCATATAGCGCCTAATTGTAAACTTGAGAAGCTCAAAGCTTTGGAATTAGATGAAGATATTCATGATAAGGTTTATAGCTTCTTATACACTTCTGGTTCTGAGTCAGATTATGAGTCTGATTCTAGTTCACAAGAAGAAACTGATATGGCTGAACCATCAGGTAATACATCTGGTAATAACCAACCAGCCACAACTGAGGTTTGTAAGTGCCAAGGCGTTATTTGCCATTGCGAAAATGATGGATTTTATAAACTTCAATCACAGTTTGAAGACATGAATTTACTGACTATTACTTTTGATAATGTAATAGAATTGTTAAAGGAAGTTACTGATAACAATCTTCGTGAATAAATAATTCAGTTAGCTGCTAATAACAAAGCTAGTTCTTCAAAATCGATTGCCTCAAAAAATGATTTTGAACTTGATTATTCTGCTCCTTATTCTTTGTCTGAAGTTTATAATAGACTTGCTAAACAACCTGTTGTTATACGAGATACTTCTTTTGATGATTTAAAAGAAGAAGTTGAAAATTTTAAAAAAGAAATAAAGGCGCTTAAACAAAATCAGATTATTTGTGATCATCGCCTTTCTCAAATTGAAAAAGCTGATAGCAAAGGTAAAAGTGTCGTCGAAGATAATACTTTGACCAGACCTATTACTACTGATAATAGGCAAAACATGTTTTTAGGTATGATGCAAATTGTCACTGCTCATAAATGGTTTGTTAAATGCACCATATTAATTGATAATGCTTTTTCTATAACAGAGATTGCCATGATTGATAGCGGGGCCGATGTAAGTTGTATTCAAGAGGGCCTTGTTCCAACAAAATATTTTGAAAAAATAACGCATATGGTCCGATCTGCTTCAGGCCATGCTCTTGATATTAAATATAAATTGCCTAATACTCGTATTTGTCAAAATAAAGTTTGTATTCCTCACTTCTTTTTCTTAGTGAAAAATCAGTTATACCCCCATATTATACTTGGAACTCCCTTTATAAATGCTATCTATCCCTTCACTAGCATAACAGCTGAAGGCTTTTCAGCTACTTACAAAGGACAAAACATCAGTTATACTTTTGTTACAGATCCTGTTTCTCGTGATATTAACGTCTTGATTGATATGAAACAAAGGCACATTGATTCTTTACAATTCAAATTATTTAGTTTGAATATATTTGATACGTTAAAATCTGCCAAGATACAACAGAAAATAAAAATGATTTCTGAGCAGATGGCCATCGATGTTTGTGCCGATCATCCTAGTGCTTTTTGGAATAGAAAAAAGTATATTGTGACTCTTCCATACGAAGAAGACTTCTCTGAGGATAATATTCCTACTAAGTCTCGTCCTTACCAGATGAACGTCGAATTGGTCGAATTCTGCAAAAAGGAAATAGACATGTTATTACAAAATGGTTTCATAAAACCTTCTAAATCTCTTTGGTCTTGCACTGCTTTTTATGTTAATAATGCAGCAGAGAAGGAACGTGGTGTTCCCAGGTTAGTAATAAACTACAAACCTTTAAACAAGTATCTTAAATGGATTCGTTACCCTATTCCTAATAAAAGGGATTAACTTTCAAGATTATACGATGCCAACATCTTTTCAAAATTTGATTTAAAATCAGGTTATTGGCAGATTCAAATCTTCAAAGAGCATTCTTATAGAACTGCTTTCAACGTCCCATTTGGGTAATATGAGTGGAGCGTAATGCCTTTTGGATTAAAAAATGCTCCTTCTGAATTTCAGAAAATTATGAATGATATTTTTAACCCCTATTTAGACTTTCTTATAGTCTATATTGATGATATTCTAATTTATTCTAAAACATTAGAAACTCATATTAAATATTTAGACATGTTCAAAAAAATTGTTATTCAAAATGGGTTAGTTATTTCTAAACCAAAAATGAGCCTTTTCCAAACTGAAGTCCGATTTCTTGGACATTTAATTTGTCAGGGAAAAGTAACCCCGATTCAAAGATCTATTGAATTTGCTTCGAAATTTCCTGATGTTATCACAGATAGAACTCAGCTTCAGAGGTTCTTGGGAAGTTTGAATTATATCTCTCCTTTCTATAAAAATCTTTCTAGAGATTTGGCTCCGTTATATGACAGGCTAAAAAAGGATCAAAAAAAGCCTTGGACCAATAGTCTCACCGGCTTGGTCAAAAATATTAAGGTTAGGGTTAAAACCTTGCCTTGTCTGACTCTGGCTAATCCTAGCTGGGAAAAGATTATAGAAACCGATGCTTTCAATATTGGCTATGGAGGAATTTTGAAGCAGATCAATCCGAATGATAAGAATGAATACTTGATACGGTTTCATTCAGGAAAATGGAGCGATGCTCAGAAAAAATATGCCACGATAGCACATGAAATGTTGACCATTGTTAAATGTGTTTTAAAATTTCAAGATGATTTATACAATCAAAGGTTTTTGATAAAAACAGATGCTCAATCAGTTAAGTATATGTTTGATAAAGATTTCAATCATGATGCATCCAAGCTAATGTTTGCCAGATGGCAAGCTCAATTAGCTCCATTTGATTTCGATATTCAGTATAAAAAGGGAAGCGATAATTCTCTCCCAGATTTTTTATCTCGAGAATATCTTTCACAATGAACTTAGTTTCATATTTTACTGAAGAAATTCTTATAACCATTTTAAAGGTTGTTCCTCTAAATAGAGATCTGCAGGAACTTGTGATATGGAAAATCATAGACAAAACAATAACAAACACTTCATTATATGAAGATATTATTGCTTTAAAAGAAGAAAGATACTTCGTTCTTGATTTAAATATTTATGAATAACGAATGTATTTTCTGCGCAGAATGGAACCCCCTTGGGTAACCAAGGATAGAGGACGCGGAAATAGAGGAAGAGGAAGAGGAAGGGGAAGATCATCCCCCTCATCATCAGGATCATCATATGGGTCCACATACCATTCCCCGGTTATACAAAATTATGGAATGAGTTTGATAAACTCAAAACCTTCTCAGGCGAGCTAAAGTTCAACCCCAATAAATTTGGAAGATATTCCAACAACTGATCCATTATATGATCGGTTACAGTAATATTTAGCTCAAAGAGCTCAAAGGCAACAATCTACTTTTGCAGCTGTTGCCAGAGAAGAGGCTGATGATACCTCTACCTATGAAAAGATTCCAAAGAGAGAAATGATATTTCTCCTGGAAAACTCTGATATTCAGAGAAAAGAAGAACCTTGGAAAATATTCCAAAGGTATTTAATCAAAGGATTATATTTCCCGGGTGAGTCATACAAAACCCGAGCTTATTACGAGACAATTCTCATAAGTACAGGAAGTGCGGAATTCCAGCATTTCAGTGGTTATAACGCAAACGAGAATGTTTATAACTTCTCAAAGATGATAATCAAACAGATTATATCTGTTGAAGATTGGGGAATATCCACAATGAAAGAGAGGCAACTGAGCCTAAAAGGCGTACCCATGAATTTTACTTACTGGGACTACGTCCATGCTTTTGATAAAGCTCTCATTTATAATAACGAGAAGCACAAGTATACTTGGTTTTTAAAAATTTGTGCGAAGATATTCGCAGAACCCATTCCTAACTGGTTTCTAAATTGGTGGTCATACCACGGCCCAACCGCAAAGATTTTGCTCGATCCATTTTTTAAGTTATACAAAGAGTTGGCGAAAGTATCACCCAAACTCAATGAGATATATCTCATGGATCATATTTGTTATATTGAAAAAATTGATCAAATTTATTTCTTTATTGAATTTTCTATTCCATGGATCCATAAATGGACCCCGGAAGTAGATTATAATGAAGAACAAATTTCATGTTTATATCGGAATTTTTATAACAACTTTTGGGATAAGCTAATGAAGCAGGATCCCACAACAAAACTGTTATATGGACAAGATTTATTAGATCTGATTCAAGCGAAGATCCAAGAATATAGTCTTGCCCCCCAACATGATGTTTTTATACAAGATAATTCAGTTCGTAATATGGCCAGAAAGATCTCCGTTCAAGGTGGAGATAAAGAAGAAATGATAAAAAAATATCTGGATGAAATCAAGAAGAATCTGATGTTAAACATAACCCAGTATGAAAAATCAGACACTTCAATGAGAAGTGACGCCAGCAGTGATACAGTAGAAGCACAGGAAGCCCAACTCAGTGAATCCGTTCCAGAAGATATGCTGGAAAAAGCGGAAGATTTCCTACGGAGGCTAAAGGGAAAAGACAAGATATGAACAGTTACTTGATAAGTTCAAACTACAGTAGATAAACTGTGTAAAGGATAGATGGGTCCCATTAGGAACTGTAGAAAGATTCCAAAGGTTTTATATTTCCCTATAAATAAGGGAGTCTTTCGTAGATAGAGGAGCAGGTTTTAAAAAAACCATTCTCATAAGTTTTTAGTTTTCTCTCTCTCTCTCTCTCTCTCTCTCTCTAAATATTGTAAAGGTTTGCCAGAGATCAACCAGAATATATATAAGAAAGTTTTTCAAGGTAATAATTTCTCTTGTCTTTTATTTATCTCTCCTTCCTCAAGCAACGCCGTGACTATGTCCGGCTAAAACTTAGTTGTATCTATGTCGACTGACTAATTTCGCTTTTGTATTCACCATGAAAGATCTAGACTTTATCTAGATATAGATAAATTTATATATGGTTTCTTGACTTGGTTCTGAGATGGTGGCACAGTGAGATCTGATACTATTGTTATTAGCTTTGTCTTAGTGACTTCGTTTAGCCAGCCGTGGTCTCAAGCCCGTTAAAGAAGAAAAAGGGCGTCTCTACCCGGTTAGAACTGCTAGACACATGGGTTTAATAACAATATGTACTGGATCTCGACAGGCCCCTTGCTTGGGTAAAAGCTTTAACAGCCTCCATACAGTTATCAAATCATAAATAAATCTGTATATATCTCGATTCTTAAATCCATTTAAGGATGCTTGACTTGCTAGATCATTGACTATGGCGGACTACCGCTCGGTCTCCGATCAATATTGACTATGGAGGAATTTTGAAGCAGATCAATCCGAATGATAAGAATGAAAACTTGATACGGTTTCATTCAGGAAAATGGAGCGATGCTCAGAAAAAATATGCCACGATAGCACATGAAATGTTGACCATTGTTAAATGTGTTTTAAAATTTCAAGATGATTTATACAATCAAAGGTTTTTGATAAAAACAGATGCTCAATCAGTTAAGTATATGTTTGATAAAGATTTCAATCATGATGCATCCAAGCTAATGTTTGCCAGATGGCAAGCTCAATTAGCTCCATTTGATTTCGATATTCAGTATAAAAAGGGAAGCGATAATTCTCTCCCAGATTTTTTATCTCGAGAATATCTTTCACAATGAACTTAGTTTCATATTTTACTGAAGAAATTCTTATAACCATTTTAAAGGTTGTTCCTCTAAATAGAGATCTGCAGGAACTTGTGATATGGAAAATCATAGACAAAACAATAACAAACACTTCATTATATGAAGATATTATTGCTTTAAAAGAAGAAAGATACTTCGTTCTTGATTTAAATATTTATGAATAACGAATGTATTTTCTGCGCAGAATGGAACCCCCTTGGGTAACCAAGGATAGAGGACGCGGAAATAGAGGAAGAGGAAGAGGAAGGGGAAGATCATCCCCCTCATCATCAGGATCATCATATGGGTCCACATACCATTCCCCGGTTATACAAAATTATGGAATGAGTTTGATAAACTCAAAACCTTCTCAGGCGAGCTAAAGTTCAACCCCAATAAATTTGGAAGATATTCCAACAACTGATCCATTATATGATCGGTTACAGTAATATTTAGCTCAAAGAGCTCAAAGGCAACAATCTACTTTTGCAGCTGTTGCCAGAGAAGAGGCTGATGATACCTCTACCTATGAAAAGATTCCAAAGAGAGAAATGATATTTCTCCTGGAAAACTCTGATATTCAGAGAAAAGAAGAACCTTGGAAAATATTCCAAAGGTATTTAATCAAAGGATTATATTTCCCGGGTGAGTCATACAAAACCCGAGCTTATTACGAGACAATTCTCATAAGTACAGGAAGTGCGGAATTCCAGCATTTCAGTGGTTATAACGCAAACGAGAATGTTTATAACTTCTCAAAGATGATAATCAAACAGATTATATCTGTTGAAGATTGGGGAATATCCACAATGAAAGAGAGGCAACTGAGCCTAAAAGGCGTACCCATGAATTTTACTTACTGGGACTACGTCCATGCTTTTGATAAAGCTCTCATTTATAATAACGAGAAGCACAAGTATACTTGGTTTTTAAAAATTTGTGCGAAGATATTCGCAGAACCCATTCCTAACTGGTTTCTAAATTGGTGGTCATACCACGGCCCAACCGCAAAGATTTTGCTCGATCCATTTTTTAAGTTATACAAAGAGTTGGCGAAAGTATCACCCAAACTCAATGAGATATATCTCATGGATCATATTTGTTATATTGAAAAAATTGATCAAATTTATTTCTTTATTGAATTTTCTATTCCATGGATCCATAAATGGACCCCGGAAGTAGATTATAATGAAGAACAAATTTCATGTTTATATCGGAATTTTTATAACAACTTTTGGGATAAGCTAATGAAGCAGGATCCCACAACAAAACTGTTATATGGACAAGAGATATTAGATCTGATTCAAGCGAAGATCCAAGAATATAGTCTTGCCCCCCAACATGATGTTTTTATACAAGATAATTCAGTTCGTAATATGGCCAGAAAGATCTCCGTTCAAGGTGGAGATAAAGAAGAAATGATAAAAAAATATCTGGATGAAATCAAGAAGAATCTGATGTTAAACATAACCCAGTATGAAAAATCAGACACTTCAATGAGAAGTGACGCCAGCAGTGATACAGTAGAAGCACAGGAAGCCCAACTCAGTGAATCCGTTCCAGAAGATATGCTGGAAAAAGCGGAAGATTTCCTACGGAGGCTAAAGGGAAAAGACAAGATATGAACAGTTACTTGATAAGTTCAAACTACAGTAGATAAACTGTGTAAAGGATAGATGGGTCCCATTAGGAACTGTAGAAAGATTCCAAAGGTTTTATATTTCCCTATAAATAAGGGAGTCTTTCGTAGAAAGAGGAGCAGGTTTTAAAAAAACCATTCTCATAAGTTTTTAGTTTTCTCTCTCTCTCTCTCTCTCTCTCTCTAAATATTGTAAAGGTTTGCCAGAGATCAACCAGAATATATATAAGAAAGTTTTTCAAGGTAATAATTTCTCTTGTCTTTTATTTATCTCTCCTTCCTCAAGCAACGCCGTGACTATGTCCGGCTAAAACTTAGTTGTATCTATGTCGACTGACTAATTTCGCTTTTGTATTCACCATGAAAGATCTAGACTTTATCTAGATATAGATAAATTTATATATGGTTTCTTGACTTGGTTCTGAGATGGTGGCACAGTGAGATCTGATACTATTGTTATTAGCTTTGTCTTAGTGACTTCGTTTAGCCAGCCGTGGTCTCAAGCCCGTTAAAGAAGAAAAAGGGCGTCTCTACCCGGTTAGAACTGCTAGACACATGGGTTTAATAACAATATGTACTGGATCTCGACAGGCCCCTTGCTTGGGTAAAAGCTTTAACAGCCTCCATACAGTTATCAAATCATAAATAAATCTGTATATATCTCGATTCTTAAATCCATTTAAGGATGCTTGACTTGCTAGATCATTGACTATGGCGGACTACCGCTCGGTCTCCGATCAATATTGACTATGGAGGAATTTTGAAGCAGATCAATCCGAATGATAAGAATGAAAACTTGATACGGTTTCATTCAGGAAAATGGAGTGATGCTCAGAAAAAATATGCCACGATAGCACATGAAATGTTGACCATTGTTAAATGTGTTTTAAAATTTCAAGATGATTTATACAATCAAAGGTTTTTAATAAAAACAGATGCTCAATCAGTTAAGTATATGTTTGATAAAGATTTCAAGCATGATGCATCCAAGCTAATGTTCGCCAGATGGCAAGCTCAATTAGCTCCATTCGATTTCGATATTCAGTATAAAAAGGGAAGCGATAATTCTCTCCCAGATTTTTTATCTCGAGAATATCTTTCACAATGAACTTAGTTTCATATTTTACTGAAGAAATTCTTATAACCATTTTAAAGGTTGTTCCTCTAAATAGAGATCTGCAGGAACTTGTGATATGGAAAATCATAGACAAAACAATAACAGACACTTCATTATATGAAGATATTATTACCTTAAAAGAAGAAAGATACTTCCTTCTTGATTTAAATATTTATGAATAACGGATGTATTTTCTGCGCAGAATGGAACCCCCTTGGGTAACCAAGGATAGAGGACGCGGAAATAGAGGAAGAGGAAGAGGAAGGGGAAGATCATCCTCCTCATCATCAGGATCATCATATGGGTCCACATACCGTTCCCGGTTATACAAAATTATGGAATGAGTTTAATAAACTCAAAACCTTCTCAGGCGAGCTCAAGTTCAACCCCAATAAATTTGGAAGATATTCCAACAACTGATCCATTATATGATCGGTTACAGCAATATTTAGCTCAAAGAGCTAAAAGGCAACAATCTACTTTTGCATCTGTTGCCAGAGAAGAGGCTGATGATACCTCTACCTATGAAAAGATTCCAAAAAGAGAAATGATATTTCTCCTGGAAAACTCTGATATTCAGAGAAAAGAAGAACCTTGGAAAATATTCCAAAGGTATTTAATCAAAGGATTATATTTCCCGGGTGAGTCATACAAAACCCGAGCTTATTACGAGACAATTCTCATAAGTACAGGAAGTGCGGAATTCCAGCATTTCAGTGGTTATAACGCAGACGAGAATGTTTATAACTTCTCAAAGATGATAATCAAACAGATTATATCTGTTGAAGATTGGGGAATATCCACAATGAAAGAGAGGCAACTGAGCCTAAAAGGCTTACCCATGAATTTTACCTACTGGGACTACGTCCATGCTTTTGATAAAGCTCTCATTTATAATAACGAGAAGCACAAGCATACTTGGTTTTTAAAAATTTGTGCGAAGATATTCGCAGAACCCATTCCTAACTGGTTTCTAAATTGGTGGTCATACCACGGCCCAACCGCAAAGATTTTGCCAGATCCATTTTTTAAGTTATACAAAGAATGGGCGAAAGTATCACCCAAACTCAATGAGATATATCTCATGGATCATGTTTGTTATATTGAAAAAATTGATCAAATTTATTTCTTTATTGAATTTTCTATTCCATGGATCCATAAATGGACCCCGGAAGTAGATTATACTGAAGAACAAATTCCATGTTTATATCAGAATTTTTATAACAACTTTTGGGATAAGCTAATGAAGCAGGATCCCACAACAAAACTGTTATATGGACAAGAGTTATTAGATCTGATTCAAGCAAAGATCCAAGAATATAGTCTTGCCCCCCAACAGGATGTTTTCATACAAGATAATTCAGTCCGTAATATGGCCAGAAAGATCTCCGTTCAAGGTAGAGATAAAGAAGAAATGATTAAAAAATATCTGGATGAAATCAAGAAGAATCTGCTATTCAACATAACGCAATATGAAAAATCAGACACTTCAATGAAAAGTGACGCCAGTGATGATATAGCAGAAATGCAGGAAGCCCAACTTGGCGAATCCGTTCCAGAAGATATGCTGGAAAAGGCAGAAGATTTCTTACGGAGGCTAAAGGGAAAAGACAAGATATGAACAGTTTTTTTTGATAAGTTTAAACTACAGTAGATAAACTGTGTAAGGGACAGATGGGTCCCATTAAGTACTGTAGAAAGATTCCAAATGTTTTATATTTCCCTATAAATAAGGGAGTCTTTCGTAGGAGAGAGGCAGGTTTTAAAAAACCATTTTTCTTAAGTTTTTAGTTTTCTACTCTCTCTCTCTCTCTAAATATTGTAAAGGTTTACCGGAGATCAGCCGGAATATATAAGAAAGTTCTTCAAGGTAATAATTTCTCGTGTCTTTGATTTATCTCCCCTTCCTCAAGCAACGCCGTGACTATGTCCGGCTAAACTTAGTTGTATCTATGTCGACTAACTAATTTCGCTTTTGTATTCACCATGAAAGATCTAGCCTTTATCCAGATATAAACAAATTTAGGTATGATTTCTTGACTTGGTTCTGAGATGGTGGCACAGTCAGATCTGATACTATTGTTATTAGCTTTGTCTTAGTGACTCCGTCTAGCCAGCCGTGGTCTCAAGCCCGTTAAAGGAGAAAAAGGGCGTCTCTACCCGGTTAGAACTGCTAGACACATGGGTTTAATAACAATATGTACTGGATCTCGACAGGCCCCTTGCTTGGGTAAAAGCTTTAACGGCCTCCATACAGTCATCAAATCATAAATAAATCTGCATATATCTCGATTCTTAAATCCTTTTAAGGATGCTTGACTTGCTAGATCATTGACTATGGCGGACTACCGCCCGGTCACAGATCCTGCTAATTATTTAATATTTTTAAATCAATTTCCTCTTTGATTCTGTTTGTTAAAGTAAATACATTCTACTCTCAATTGAGATAACATGTACAGTATTTCTGCTCAGAGTTCTTTGAATTTTCTATCATAGTCTGTAATTATCAAATAGTTCACCCCCTATATAATCTACTCAATATACAATAATTTTTAATTTTTTAAATACAAAGGGTATGTCCGGTATGGAGAAAAATATTCTTCAGAAAATATTTTCTAATTTTTTCATGTTCGTTTGACTAGAATATTTTAAAAAATATTTTTCAAATGGACTTATTTTTCTCCAATTTAAGAAAAATAACATCCTTAATTAAAAAAAAATATTTTCCTAAATTATCGTTCAACTTCACCATCCCTACCTAATCCACCCAAATGCACGCGACCCCTAGCCCCTAATTCGAATACCTCATAATGTGATGACCCACCCCGCTCCTGAAGTACCTTGAAAATAGGACACATCCTATGTCCTTTCCTTGAATTTTTATATGTTCTTGTGCATGTTTTTATGTGTTATAATGTTAAAATATTATTTTGTAGGTTTTAAAAGTCAAAATGATCAAAAAGAGGAAGAAATAGAAAATTACCAGAAAAAGGTCATCCACGATCGCAGATCGACTTACGAACCGTGAATCAGTTTGTGAAAAGATTCATAAAAGGGGTCAAAAAGACCCTGCATAGTTGGTTTAAAGTACGATTGAAAGTAAGATTGTATTTCGCATTCACCATCGTATATGCATAGAAGATCAAGATGACAGGAGGAATTACGTCTATAATTGTGGAATATGAATCAATGTATGATATGATGTTACTCCATGAAAAGAAGTGCAGAAACCCCAAGGAGAAATCGAAGGTGAGTTTAAAGGCAATCCATGGGCCGTGAATCAATGTACGATCGTCGATTGGCTCGTAGATCATGTCGGTAGATAGTTTTATATTTTTAGACCATCTGAAATAATTTCCATAAGTTTATTTTGTAAGATTGTTCGACAATATTTTTTAGTTTTAGTTTTAGTTTTAGAGTTCTAGTTCTAATATTTCTCTCTACTTTCAAGTCTTGTGAAGAACGAAGAACACCATTAATTCTTTTAATCTTTTACTTAAGTAAGCGTTATGAATTCATTCAATTATTATTCTTGTTGTTTATTTTCAAGCATGAGTAGCTAAATCCTCTACTGAGGTTGTGAACCTAATAAGAGTGTAACGCTCATAGTTTTTGTGTGTTGTATAATTTTTGGGAATTAAGATATTAACCTTTTTCTCGTTCTTATTAATTGGTTGATGATTGCAAACATTAACTTGTGTCATAATATCTTAGGTTTGCTTGGAAAAGCACATTAATGTTTAGTAGAAGAAGAGTTGCATGAACTCAAGGAGCTAACCCTTATTTAATAGACTTGCTTAGGGATAAATTGAATTTACATAACATAATTAGCCATTCTTATCTAAATAACTCATATAGTTGTGGGAACATCATATGGCGAAAATCGTTCAACTCTTAGAAAAGTTTGAGTGATGGTCTAGAGACTGAGTGCATATCTAAAACCCGATTATCTGTAAATACATGAAAACTAAAGAACGGTGCATTATAGTGTAGGGATACAACCTTATCCTTTAATCATATAGTTTACATCTCAAAGTTATTACTGTAAGTTTTAGTCCTTAGTTAAACAAATTATTTTCAACTTTTACGAAATAGAATTCATACTGTCAATATGGTATTCATCCAATCTGTAGTATTTCCTCCCTATTTTCTGTAGGATTCAAAATCTTGTTAAGGTTACTATATTTGCGTACGATCGCGTTAGTCATCTTAATGTATAATTTTAAGGGTATCAAATTTTGACACCGTTCCAGAGGAATATAGTCTAAAAATTACTTATTAGTGTTTTCTCTAATTAAGTCAATTGTCACGACTCGATTTCTCAGGTCATGATGGCACCTACAACCTCCTTGTAGGTGTACCAATCCCCATAACTCGGAGCGAATAGTAATGGACTACTATCTAGCAAGCATGCGAAAGAAGTAAAGATATAAGCGGAAGCAAGAGATAACAGTAACGAAAGAAGCAACAAGAATATATAAATAGGAAAACTAAACCATTCCACGACCTGGTATCTCAGTATAAGAGCCGCTACTACATAAACAGAGTAAAGGGTCCAAAAGAATATATACATATGTCTCTGAATAACAAAAGAGTATGCAGTATAAAAGAGGAGATAAAATCCAAGCTCCGGTCGTCAGGAGCTCACCCTCAGTCTCAGATGATCCAAAAGCACTCTACACGAGTCTCCACGAGTTAGCGGCAATGACCCACATTAGGATCTGCACCAGAAAGATGCAGAGTGTAGTATGAGCACCAATTGCAAAGCAACGGGTACGCAGTAGACATCATAGGCCGACTGAGCGCATATATGATATAAAAACAGTAAATAACAGAACGAAAGAAGATAGTCATAGAAGCAAACATATAAGTACACAGAAGCTAGCACAAATAGAATACACGGGAAACATAATCATGCTCAGCTAGCTACTAGAAATATATATACATGAACATAGGTGAAGGAAAGAAGAATGCACCTGGGGTCCTTGCAATAACAATATATATAAAGAAAGTTTAAAAAATAGCCGGTATACTGGTAACCTCAACTAAGAAGGGAAGGAAGGGAAATCAAGTAACGTAATCATGCTTGAAACAATACTATTAATCAATTCGTGCTAACAACACAACTCTCAAATACGAATAATCGAATAAGAATCCAAATGCACCCATGATAAGAACTAGTACTGCAATAGGATAATAATAGTAAATCTACCTACAGTCTCAACGAGCGCCTATACACCCGAGGAACACATACAAGAGAAAACAAACCATCCGGCATACCATACTACCGGATCTTACACTCAACAAAGAGCAAACAAGGGTAGAATCAAACACAAATGCATATTATGATGATATAGTGAAACCAAGTGTAACCGTAGTACCGTATGTATCTCCTCCGGTGCCGATAAGCCCAGTAGGTAGGATCCATGAAAGGACGCACCCGTATACCTCAAATCCACCGTATACCCCTCCTCCAGCACACTCAGCATGCAGCATCTGGTCCAGATCGACAAGGTCCATGGAAGTCCTTGACCACATACTCAATCTCAGAATCTCAGAATATCCAATAACTGTCCGGAGTGTATCCGAGTCTAAACTAGTAATCGAGTCTCAAAATCCCCCTTAAAGGGTGACCATGATGTAAATGGGCTTAAAACAGTAGTAAAAACAAGTCTGTCGCTCGACTCAATCTAGTCTAGTATTATTTGATCAAACCAGTAGTAAAATATGTCTAGCACTACGGCTCAGTCGAGTCTAGTATAAGTGTGAAAATGGTGATAAAATCATCATTTAATCTCTCTTACCCCAAGAAGATCCATAAAATCAATTCCAAAACCCTTTTATAACCATCTTTACCAAAAACAGGTCCTCGGGGCCATACAAGGTTTAGAAAATCATATATAGTAGGCCGTAGCCAAAATGATAGTAAAACATGCAGAAAATCTCTTTATATGCATGAAAATGGTATGCCCAAACACCAACAGTAGCCCAACGGCTCACAATCAACCTATCGGCCCTGCACAAGCTCTAATCGTTCTACAACATATATAACCAACTTTATAATCATAATATCGATGTCCGAGACTCACGGATATTCCCAAGTATCCCACCTTCTATGGTCCAGAGTCAATACAAAGCCACCCAGGACCACAAGGGTAATACTACAACCTACCACAAAATACTACAACAATACGAGTGAAATAAGAGGGACAAAAATAAAGCGGACAAGGTCTGGGGTACCAAGCTAATAAAACTCAACCCAAGGATGCTAATTAGTACAATTATAGCCTATATATGCAAAGTCTAGAAAATGGAAACCATAACCTACCTCTCATCCGACTACAAGCTGCTGGATTGATGATGTCCAAGCTCGAACTGCTCCTAGAAGCTACGAACATCAGTCAAACTACCAAGAACAAATTCTACGCGTTAAAATAAATTTAACGATACCCATTTGGGTAAAGTATAGCAGGGACGAAATCTGGGTCAAAAGCGAGCCCGTGAACCCCACAACCCAAAACTAGAAATGAAAAAGCGCACGATTAATCCCAACACTCCCATGAGTGCATGCTCCAAAAATGAGCGGATTTAGCCAACAACAAGGGCTCAAAATAGCCCGCCATCTAAGAGAATTAAAAGAGGAAAATTAATGAAGAAAACACCATAGTAAAAGGAAGAATTTACCTACCATGAGGAGAGGGAACACGTCAATGGGATGAAATCCACGCAACCAAGAACAAGCAGCCCCGAATTCAAGCAACTACAAAGCAACAAGAACCCCAAGCTTAAGAAAAGTGCAACAATGGAGGTTATTGCCATGGGAAGGAAGAACTTCAAGAAGAACACTTACCAAAAATAAGGGAGGAATCGATAATAATTGCCAAGAGAAGAATCCCCACGAAAGGAACTGATTAGGAACCAAGTTTAGGAGAGGGAAAATGTTTTTAGAGTGAGAGAAAAAGGTGAAAATGGCTGAAAATTGAGAAAGAGGAAATGTATAGGCATGGCCGCAGGCTAGCGCCATTGGCACTGGCCAGGCGCTGTTGGCACTGAAGGCAGGTAGAAGGGTAGGCGCGATAGTTCTAATGGGCATCATTGGTGCTGGCAGGCTGGCACACTTCCTAGCGCTATCAGCGCTGGCAGGGCGTCATCGGCACTGAAGGGCTGGCAGCAGGCTAGCGCTATCGTGCTGCCTTGGAACCGTTAGAGTTGAGGACATGCCTGGTGCAGAAAAACCAGCTAAGATGAAAACTTCTATGGGGTGTTCCGGGCGCAATCGGAACCCGATACCCATAAACCAAACATGATACTAGAGTGGAAATAACGTTCTGGACTCAACAGAATCAATGAAACTTTTATATGACGTTGTTTTTGAGGAATGTTGACCCAAGTCAACACTAGCTAAAAACAACCAAACACTTAAAATGATCCCGGCTCACCCGGGACCCAAACCAACCACTTACCTAACCCAAACTCAATATTTCGAAGCTGATGGAATCGTAGGATTTTGAATCTGATGCTCCGATAATTGAAAGTTGACCAGAGTCAAACTTCTAATCCAACTGGCCTGAAAATACAAAATGCAACACAAAGCCACACCAAAAGTTCCTAGGCCCAGACTAAAGGTCCAACTAGACTAAACTCCATGTTTCGGAGCTAACAAAACTGTCGGAATTCAATTCCAAGTACGTTAGCTAAGAATGTTGACTAAAGTCAACAATTTCCTAAGTTAAAGCTCTAAAATACGGAAATGGCTATAAAGACCAAACTAACGGGTATGTGGACGGCTATAAGCAGTGGTTGAAGGCAGATATTGCAGAAGTATCTATATCAGAACCATAGGTTGACTCCAGACCCAATCTCCGTCTCCAATTACTGAATCTCCAAGAGGAAGTGGCTAGAAGAGAGAAAGAATTTCTTATGAAAAAAGAAGAAGATCGACGCACTATAGCAGGGTTGACTCAAGAACTCGAAGATATGAGAATGGGAATAGCCCAACTTGATTCAAAAATGACCAGGAAAGCCTTAGAGGCCGGGGCATTACCTATGCATGAACAAGTGGTGAAACTCCATAGCGACATGTGGTTGAGCCAATTCGAGCTTAGGAGCATTGCCGGAGCATCCAAGAGGAGCAGGACCGAGGAAGGACCTTCAACATCATATCTTTAGTATCTTTGCCCCTGCATGGGTTTTTATTTCCATGTATGTCTTTACTTTACCTAAATTCGCCCCTGCGTGGGCGTGACTTTTGAGCAAATATCCTTTCCCCTAAAATGTATCCCCTTTTCGGCTAGCATTTGTATGCCTTTAAAAAGAGAAGTTTTCCATATATATATACATGCTATTTTGGGGGCAATAGAATGGTTCAAATACGTCACATACGTCTTTCAAACTCGCTAGGCCTAACCTTGGCATAAAAAGGTCACCCAGTTAGGACGTGATATTACTATGATATTAGCATGATATTATTGTGATATAAACTGTTTTATGTACTATATGTGTTGCTTGAATCAAGGAAAAATTGGTCCACTCCATGCCAAAATTTTCTAGAACATCGTAGGCAAAATATAAGCCCACTATGTAAAGTCTGACCAAAATACTCCAAGTCTTCCAAGTTTCTCCGAAAATCCTAAAGCCTTCTAAAAACTTCCTAAAAAATCTCCGTTCTTTCAGGAAAGGTTGAAATAGAGGCCATGACTATGCGAGAGAGAATGCTAAGTATCTGAGAGGAAATGAAGGAGGTTCAGAGAAAACATGAGAGAGTTGATCAACTCATGGAAATTTCCTTAGCTCGGTCCAAGGAGGTGGAAGAGCAGACCGCCAAGGCTAAGGAGAGGATTGCTGCGATCGACCAAATACTGGGAAAAACCGAGACTAAGACCGAGCCAGACTTTGACCTAGAACTCAAAGAATTGCACCTGAAGTTTAAGGATGTCACTGGAAGATTGGAACAAGTTAACAGAAGGAAGGAAAGAGTAACTAAAGAACCCGAAGACAATGAGAAAGTGCCCATGGAGTTCACTACTGAAAGGGCTCGACTTTTTGACACGAGAGTCCGCCATTGGACCAAGGTCAAGGGTGATTCTATCTGGCCTTCCAGATTCAGGCCAGGAGGGAAGCCCATCACCCTCAAAGTTCACTTCCATGAATATACCAAAAATATGAAGGTGATTCTCTGTTCAAAAATTTACGAGACCCTGAAAGCTATGGGGGTCCTGCATCCTGACCAATCTGAGGGATATGGTGTCACCCTCACAATAAGCACAAAGAATGTGCCTATCATCCACGTTGCAGAGGACACACTACCAATGAATGCAATGCCTTAAGATCCCAGATTTACCACATGATCACTAGCGGCCAGATAAGCCATCTGAGGGGCCCCCGAACCATCCTTTCTTGTGACCAAGTTGGCTATGGCATGCCCATCACTGAGGAAATGACGATTCATCGCTATGATTTCACCATCTTACAGGACACTTACTAGGAAATCTATACTAAGCTGGTCCAAACCGGGATCCTGGAGCCCGTAGAAAGGAAACCGGGAAAGATGCCTAGGGTTTGGCGTCAGGGGAAAGAAGTTTGCCTCTACCAAAAAGGGGTTGGAGGCTATGATATCGAGACTTGTCGCCACTTTCGGGTCGATTTGGAATACCTCATTAACATGGGAAAAATCAAGAGGATGCTTGTAGATACATTAATTCCACAATGGTTCGTCCGTATCGCCCAAGAAATGGAAACTGGGGCAGAATTTTTTAGAAAGGAATCTCAAAAATTCACAAGACGAAGAGCGTTAAACTCCAAAGAGTTCTCCAGCAAGAATACAGAATATGCCGAAGAGCAACCAAGGTGAATATCGAGAAAGAATATCATAATCCCCACAAAGTCTCAAGTCTCTTACCAATGGAATGAGGTTCGCTATGAAGTCTTTAACTGGGGTAGAAATTTTGAGATGGATCTTAAAATTTCCGCCAAGCTTCATTCAAGAATTCAACATTAAGCTCCGAGGAATTCCCCAGCACCGAGAGATCAGAGTCTACTTCAAAGAAATCCCAAAGCCTATATGGATTAATCCCCGCTATGATAGATTTCTTGAAAATCATCTTTCAAGTTCCCCAGCTAGGATGACGAAGGACCTCCGTAGTCCGCCAACAATATGTCAGAAATGTCAAGACCTCATGTAAAGGATGTTCGTTGAACTATTACATGACATGACAGGCAGAGACATTTCCAAAACATCTCCTTTTTTTAAACTCTTTGTTTTCCAAAGAACGTGTTTGAAAAATATTTACAAAGATTAGTTTTACTCCTTTAATGTGATTTTGTCGTATGTCTACCTTGGTCTGGGTAGAGTCGAGGGTGACAAGTACCCGAGATTAGAAAGCATACGGAGAAGACAGAACCAGGAGCAGAAGATCGAAGGAGGTCAACACAGGCCAGTTTTGACAAAACTAACAATTTTTCTGTGGATGCAGGTTGTCCCCAAAAGTATATCAGAAAGTGGTCCCGCATTATCCAACGCGTTCAAAGAAATGCAATGAGACCAAATGCTTTAAAATTTGGCGAGAAAAGCCCAAAACAGCAGGAAGAGGCCAAAGAGGCAAAAGTCCCTAAAGCGGATGAATTTCATGGTAGTTCACATAAACTACCAGATAAAGAGAACCCGACAACGTTCTTAAGTCCTCAAAGGGATCAGAACATTTCGGTCAGCTTCAAATTGAGGGTACCAAACAAAAGAGCGACAACACTCTCCACTAATTCCTGGCGGGTCAAGAATCACCCCAAACAGACAATGTTCAAAAAGCGGTATTTATGACTGTCCCTGAAAGCAGGCACGACCATTTCGCTCGCATTTTAAACAAAGTTATTTTGATCAGCTTCATAGACGCTGTCTTTAAAGTCTTTCAAATTTTGACTGTAGTCGCTAGTAAAAGCGGCATTGTGTCTACTGACCGTTTGCTTTGAGCGCAGGTACACACAAAAGAGTCAACACAAATACCAAGAGGTGATGTTTTCATGACTTCCCTATGGGACATTGCATCATGCACCGCTACATGGCATCACATTTTTGCATTCATATTGCACCATGGAACATCGCATCATGCTACATTGCATCACATTGCACCACATTGCATCACATGGCACAACATCATGCCACATCATATCATAACATATCGCATTGTATCATATTATATTTTGTTGCATCGTATTGTATGGCATCGTGTCGTAGGGTCATTCATATTAGCATGCCGAGAGGGCCATGTCAATAGGAACATGCCAAGAGGGACATTCATATTCGCATACCGAGAGGGCCATTCATATTTTCATGCCGAGAGGGCCATGTCAAGAGGACCATGCCGAGAGGGCCATTCATATTTGCAAGTCAAGAAGACCATCATCATCATATATCGCAAACACACATCCCCTGTGAAGATTACGTCCCTCTGCCACCTGGCTTCAAAGAGGATGACATTCATTAGGCGTCCCCAAGTTGCACTAGCTGCGCAGGATCGACCTCAGCATGCTTATATACAAAATTAAGTGAGCTGAAAGGGTCCGACATTGAGGATATCATTATCATTATCATCATTCATTATGCCAAATCCGGCATGTAGCATACTTATATCCAAAATTACGTGAGGCAAAAGAGTATGACGTTGAGGATATCATTATCATTTATTATGCCAAGTCCGGCATCCAGCATATTTATGTCCCATATTGCGTAAGGCAGAGGAGTCTGACGTCTAGGATATTTTATGCACCTTTATTCGAAAGCATCAATTGCCAGAAGATGCTGTTATATACCATCTGCCGTCAAGGTTTAAAGCTTATTATCTGAGGGATACCTGTAAGTCGTCTCTACCCAATTTGGATGATGAATCAGATTTTCTAACATTCGAAGGTCAAAGGTCGTCTATAAGTCACAATGATATCTGAAACCGGATAATGTGCAAGATTGCCCAAAACTTAACAGAACTAAGAGCTATCTGTCAGACGTAACAATATCTGAAATTGGATAGTGTGCAAGATCACCTGAAAATTGACAGTCCAAAGGTAATGCGTAAGTCGCAACAATATTCGAAATTGGGTAAAGTGCAAGACTACCAAAAATGGATGGTCCAAGGGTTATCTATAAGCTGCGACATATCCACGTTGATATTGTGCAGGACTACCCAAAGGCTAGTAATTCGAGGGAAATCTGTAAGTCACGTCACGTCCAAGATCAGATAAAAGTGCAGGATTACCCAAAAACTGGCAATTCGAAGGATATCAGTAAGCCGCCTCTATCCAAAGTCGGATAATGTGCAAGATTACTCGAAAGCTGGCAAATTAAAGGCATCTGTAAGCCGCCTCTATCGAAAGTCAGATGATGCGCTAGATTACCCAAAGCCTGATGATCCAAAGAATATCTGTTAGTCATGTCAATGCGAAAGATACGCGAGATTTACCCCAAAGACATCCAAAAGGCCACTGCCAAAAGCCAAGAAGGCTACCGCATTCAAGAGAATGCCCTTAAACAATCAAGAAGGTCATAATCATTCAAAAATTGCTACACAAGCAATCTTATCCGATAGCCAAGAAGGCTATCATGTTTGACTGTCATGGAAATGGCCATTTCCTAAAACAAAGACAGGAAAGGACGTCATCTTCCTCAAGAAACAATAGATAAAGGAAAAGGAGGTACGAAGCTATCTCTCCTTGCTGAATTCTGTTACTACTAACCATTTGGTTTCGAGATATTGTCGAGAGCATCCGAGAAGGATGAAATTCTCAAAGTAAAACCACAGGTAAGGACTACACCAAAAGGACGCATCACAACGTGGAACTTTTTCTTAACAGCAACTTGTGACACAGTCAGGAGAGGGATATCAAACTCTTTGGACGCGAACTGAGGAACAACTCACCACCACCATCAAACCACACCCCTATCAGAAGTCATGTGGATACTTCCTATCTTTGGGTCTTAGTTTCACACCCGGGGTATTTTCTAAATTCGCGCTGGAAACAATATTTGTTCTCTTCAAATCTGAGTGATAATACACCTCGAGCTTTAGAAATTATGTCCAGGTAAAATCTTATTTATGGGTGTGAAGCGCACCACATTCATAGTTGAGAGGTTACAAGCCTCTTTTCTATAGCTCAAATTATTCGTCACTCATCCCGAGCCAAAGGTTGTCTTAACATAAAGATTACCTTTTCCACCGATTGAGTCAAACTACAAGCAGCCTGATTCCCTGAGTCCTGAGATATGTAGGCGGGCTCTATGATGAAAACTCCACTGCATTCCTAAATCCCCTCAATCCTCCTATTTCCCAGCTTTCCGGTCTCTCCATACTCTGAAACCGGGAAAGTTTGGAATTCCTCGAAATTCATGAATAAAATCAAGCATCTTGAACTACAATTCTCATGTAACCTGAGATATGTAGGAAACTCAATACCAGAGTTCGGCCATGATTCCTTGAAATTCATGCTAAAACCAACCACCTCCCGAGGATGGACTTGTGGTCGGACAAAAATTGGGAACGTCAAATCCCTTTGCCCAGGGTTCATTACACTCACCCTACCCAAAGGGAGGGGCAGCTGTTGACACCCAATTTTTACCCGCCACATTACGAATTAATCTTGAGCCTTTTGAATTTTAAACAATTTTTGAAATAATTATTTTGTAAAAAGGGATAAAATATTTTTCAAATCAGCTTTATAATAGTCTTGAGTAACAATTTATATCTTTCATATTTAATTATGTGGGATTTATAAAAGTTTACTTAAAGAACTATTTTAGAGTTCAATTTCACAAGAAAATCCTTTTAAGAAATTAAACGCTTGATGTTTCTCCAAATTATTTCAAATTAGTGATTAATTGAATAATTAATTTTATAAATTGTTTAAAGAGGTAATTATGTGTTAAAAATAATCTTTATTTCAAATTGTTTAAATCATTAAAGCTCGAGGTTAATTGTAATTAGTTCATTTTTATTCCTATTCTAGCCTAAATCTTTTAAAATCTAGCCGAATCCCATCAATTTACTTTCAATTTGGCTATGTCCTTAACCTTTTGGCCACATTTGCATCAATTAAATAATCTTATAACCCCCTTAATATTTCAGCTGTTTGGGCCCCAAAAACCCCGACCCGCTTAGCCCAATTCCCTTCTATCGCCCCAGCCCAATCCAAAGCACCCCTGATCCGCTCAAGACCCGACCCAACAGGCCCAAAACCCCTTTTCTCCGCCTTAACCCCTTTCTTTCTCTTCTCTTTTTCTTAGTTCAACCAAACAGACCCCTTCTCTCACCTTCTTCTTCATTCAAACACCCCAAAACCCTAGCCGCCTCTATATCTCTCACGCGTCGTCTCTCCTTGTTGTACGAAGCAATGCACTTTGTACAACACCTCAGCATTACCAGTACGCCCCCGTCCTTCACCCCTTTCATTTTTCTCACAAACGACAACCCCATCCCTAACAGCCTTCAAACGTTGCTCACAACTTCATCCTCTCACAACCCCCATTAAAATTCCCATTATCTGTCTATTTCCCTCCGTTAAGGGTGCGCTGGCACGTCCAGAATTCTTCTAGAGGACACCAGGTGTCACCCCTCTCCGCTAAATTCGTGAAAACTTGTACAACTTCGTACAAGTTTGTTGCTGTGAACGTTGCTCCAGCTGAGGAATTTGAATTCCTCAGCAAAATCCCTAAAAAACTCTTTGTTTTCCCCCCCTTTTTTCACCCCGATTTCTCCTATAAAATCCCCCTAGCTTCATGTTAACCAGCTGATTTTGGGGAAATATTGGGGGTTCTGGAGAATTGATTCTGTAACCTCACTAAACCGGTCAGCTAGCTTGGAAAATAAACACTAAAAATTCGAGTTCTAACGAGTTTGCTACTAATCCGGTGGTGGTGAGACTTTCCGGTGAGGTTCAAGGTTACAAGTTGCTGCCCTAAAAAGGCATAAAAATCTGGAGGAGTCCAATTGGACTCCCAAAATTCCTCCTTGCATCTTCCAGTTGGGCCTAGCCCAACACTGTCCATTTGGTCCAGCTTGATTAAGCCCAAAAGGGCCGAGTTGTTGAAAAGAAGGTGAAGCAGCTGAAGAAGAAAATGGGCCAAGCCCAAGCGCTACATCAGCAGAATAGTTCAAATGGTTTGAATAAATAAAAATGGGCCAAGCCCACAATGTTCAGCAGCAGTAGCCCTAAAGGGCTAAAAGATGAAAAGTGGACTAAGTCCAAAGTGAAAACGGCGGTGGGCCTAAAGAGGGCCCACACACAGGATTAGGACAGGATTAAATTATTTTAATTATGTCTTCTTGTTACTTAGTTGATTAGTTTAATTGTATAATTTGGACCGACTTGGTAAAACTTAGCTAAATTATCCCCAAACGAAATCAAAATTTCTGTTTAAATATATTTTTATGTTAATTACTGTTGTTCTTTAAATGTCAACTCTATTTTCCCTATGTATAAAAATGAACTCTTCCATATATTGTCTTTTATAAAACAACTCTTTCATAACTATCTTCTTTAAAATCAACACTTTCTAAAAAAACAAGATGTTTTTACAAACAAAACCAATTCCGTTTTCAAAAGTTAGTCAACAAATTAGTTTTTCAAACAAGCCCGGGCAAACTGCGAGTTAGCGGATACTCTTGGTGCCTTAAAACCCTTCCAAGCTTGAACCCTTACCCTTAATCTCTTAATTTTTAAAGTCTTTATCTGTTTTGGATTTTAAAAATTCTTATAAGTTTTTCTTGGTTTTTACTTTATAAAAACTAAGTGGTGACTCTTGCTTTTTATTGAGAATGTTTTGGAACTTTAATTAGATTTTCAAAACGAACTTTTCAATAAACAAGTTATTTCTTTTTTTTCACGTCCTTACCCTAAAAGGATCAAAACACTTACCATATAATGCCTCAAAAGGTGCCATGCCAATGCTCGAGTGGTAGCTATTATTATAAGCAAACTCTTCCATGGCATATACTGATCTCACGAACCTCCAAAGTCAAGAACACAGGCTCGTGACATGTCTTCCAAGACTTGAATAGTCCTCTCGGACTAACCATCTGTCTGAAGGTGGAATGCGGTACTAAGCTGAACCTCCGTACCCAACTCTCACTGAATAGTCCTCCAAAACTGAGATGTGAACTGAGTGTCACGGTCTGAAATGATAGAAGCTGGGACCCCATGCAACCGAACAATCTCACGAAGGTAAATCTGAGCCAACCTCTCTGCACTTACGAAGAATAAACTAGCAAGAAGTGTGCAGACTTATTCAACATATCAATAATCACCCAAATGGATTCAAACCCCCGATAAGTGTGTGGCAATCAAACTACGAAGTCCATAGTATTCCCTTCCCACTTCCAGTCGGGAATGGGAAGTCTCTGCATCAGTCCACCAGGTCTCATGTGCTCGAACTTCACCTGTTGACAGTTCAACTATCGAGATACAAACTCCGCCATGTCCCGCTTCATACCACTCCACCAGTAAAGCTGTCTCAAATCTCTATACATCTTAGTTGTGCAAGGATGGATAAAATATCTAGTACAATGTGCCTCATGGAGAATCAACTGAATCAAATCCCTAACTCTTGGAATACAAAGATGACTATCAAATCTCAGAACACCATCAGAACCCAAAGTGGCATGGCTGGCCTTACCCTGAACAACCTGATCATGAAGGTCACATAACCAATGATCCTTAAACTGACGACTCTGAACCTGGTCAACCAAAGTAGAATAGACCTCATCATTGGCAAGAACCCTGCTAGAATGCTACAAGTTAAGCCTAACCAACCAGTTAGCCAAGGACTGGATGTCCCAGGCCAACGGTCGCTTTGAAACTGAAAGTGAAGCTAGGCTGCCCATATTCACTGTCTTCCGACTGAAGGCATCCGCTACCACGTTTGCCTTCCCTAGATGATATAGAATAGTGAAGTCATAATCCTTCAGTAACACAATCCATCTCCACTGCCTAGAGTTCAGCTCTCGCTGACTCATAATTTACTGAATATTACGGTGATCAATGAAGATCTCACAGTGAACCCCATATAAGTAGTTCCTCCAGATCTTGAGCTCAAAGACTATCGCCACCAACTCTAAGTCATGAGTGGGGTAGTTGGACTCGTGAACCTTCAGTTGTCTCGATGTATATGCTATCACATGACCCTGCTACATCAATACACAACCAAGACCAACCCCTGAAGCATTACAATATACTGAGAAGCCTTGACCCTCAACTGACAAAGTCAACATTAGAGCAAAAGTCAATAAGGCCTTAAGCCTCTGAAAACTGTCCTTGCACCTATCTGACCACTGAAATGGGACATCCTTCCTAGTCAGCCAAGTCAAAGGTGCTGCTATGAAAGAAAACCCTTCGACGAACCTTCTGTAGTACCCTACTAACCCAATAAAGCTGTGAACCTCGGTAGGAGTAGCAGGTCTCGGCCAATCATGAACTGTTGAAATCTTCCCCGAGTCCACTCTAATCCCATCCTAAGACACCACGTGTCCTAGGAATGCTACTGACTCAAGCCAAAACTCGCAATTTGAGAACTTGACATAAAGCCGATGATCTCTCAAAGTCTGGAGTATAATCCTCAAGTGCTGCTCATGATCCTCCTTAATCCGCGAGTATATAAAGATATCATCGATGAAGACTATCACAAATGAGTCCAAACACGGTTGGATCACCCTGTGCATCAAGTCCATGAAAGCTGCCTGGGCATTAGTCAACCCAAAAGACATCACCAGGAACTCATGGTGGCCATAACGTGTCCTGAATGCTGTCTTAGGGATGTCCTCCACCCTAATCCTCAACTGGTGGTAGCCTGACCTCAAATCTATCTTCAAAAATACGACTGAACCCTGAAGCTGATCAAACAAATCATCTATGCACGACATCGGATACCTATTCTTCGTAGTCACCTTATTCAGCTATCGATAATCAATACACATTTGCATCGACCCATCTTTCATCTTCACAAATAGAACTGGAGCACCCCAAGAAAACACACTCGGCCTAATGAAACCCTTAGCTAACAAGTCCTGGAGCTGATCCTTAAGCTCCCTCAACTCAGCTGGAGCTATACGATATGGATAAATAAAAATGGGCCTGGTGCCTGGCTCTAACTCAATAGCAAAATCAATATCTCTCTCAAGTGAAACGCCTGGCAGGTCGATCAAAAATAAATCTAGGAAATCTCTAACCATATGAACCAACTCAGGGGAAGAAGTGTCGGCGCTAGCATCTCAGACATATGCTAGATAAGCCAAACACCCATGAGAAATCAACTTTCTAGCACGAAGGCAAGAAATGATCCTAGACGGTGCATGACTGATAAAATCCTGCTACACAACTAGGGATACGCCAGGCACGACTATGGTAACAGTCTTGGCATAGCAATCCAAAACCGCTCGGTGAGGGGATAATCAGTCCATGCCCAGAATCACATCAAAATCTAACATGTCTAAAATCATCAAGTCACCCCAAGTCTCCAAATCACCAACAACAATCATACAAGATCTCTTAATCTGATCCACTACTAAAGAATCACCTATTGGGGTTGAAACAGATACAGGAACAAACAACGGCTCACTAACCAACTTCAAACAAGGAATATAGTAGGCAGAAATATATGAACACATAGATCCCGGATCAAACAAAGCTAAAGCTGACTGGCAGCATACATAAATCATACATGTGATCACCACATCCGAGGCCTCTACCTCTAGCCTACCAGGGACTGCATAAAATTGACGCCAACCTCCACCTGATAGATTCTCATCCCTACCACCCGCTCTATCACACGTGGCACCACCTCTATCCTAAACACCACCTTTTCTAGGTAGTGGCTGCACTGCTCTGATAGGCTGAGCCAGCTGAGGGGCTGGTTGAACTGTACCCTACTGAGGGTAATATCTGGCATAATAATCAGACACTGCACTCATAATAAGGCCCTGATGGCCCATCCTAATAGGATGAACTAGCTGCACCAGTGTGGCCACCATGACCTAATGCCCCAGAAGTTGTACCCCTCAAAGTTTGACCACGGTAACCCTTTTGACTACTCTAACTCTGCTCAAACTGATACCCACCTGAATCCTGTAGTGATGCCTAAACTGGACGGCTAGATTGACCTTGCTACTGCTGAGGCTGATGCCCTCAGCCCCACTAGCATGAACCTCTACCACTATAACAGGAACCACTGTAGCTACCATGATGTCGTGGCCTCTTATCTCTAGCCCTCAGATCATGATGGATTAAATCCTCCATAGTATGAACGTGGTTTGCAATGGCCTGGAAGGATCGCTTGCTGGGCCCTAGTACCTCAGTCGTCTGTCTAAGCTCTATCCTCAATCCCTAAACAAATCTATGGACTATATTAGGCTCGGTAGGCATAATCATAGCCCCAAATAGAGCTAGCTGGTGAAAGCAAGTCTTATACTCCGATACAGATATAGATCCCTGCATAAGTTTGGTGAACTTCTCTCTATGATGCTCCCAGTCACTCTGTGGCAAGAACTTAGCCATAAAGGCCTCATAGAACTCTCTCCAAACCCACTCAGGAGATAAAGATGGTCTGCAAGCTACCTGGGCCCTCCACCATAACTTAGCTGGGCCCTCTAGCTGATAAGTAGTATAACTAACCCCTTGAGTTTCCAATAGCCCCAAATGATGTAGCATCTCCACACAAGTAGTAATAAAATCATGCAGAACCTGAGCAGGAGTACCAGAGAATCTAGGCGGCACTAATCTCAGAAATCTTCCCAGAGCCTTCTGTTTTGTCTCTGTCATAACTGGGTGAGGAGCAAGAGGCTGAGCAACAGAAGGTACTAGAAGATTCTTAGCACGGGGAGCCGCAGTAACAGGCTGCGCTCCTGAACTCTTAACACCCAGGGCTACCCCTTGAGCGAATGTCTGTGCCACATCTGAAGGCTAGCCCTCAATCATACCCAACAACTGAAGAAGTAATCGCCTAATATCTGATGAAAGAGTTGGGGTTGATGCTGGTACAGAAGTTGGTGCTGGCACTATTGGTACCTGGGCTGTCCCCTGGTCCACAGGCTACTGCTCTGGGACTAACTTAGGCTCAACCTCAATCGTAGAAGCTTTAGCTGGTGCCGCTACTCGGGCACGTCCTCGACCTCTACCTCTATGACCTACCTAGCCCTTGGTTAGAGTTGGGTGTGTTGGGGTCGAAGGCTCGCCCTTGCTCACTGCCAAATATCTTGTACAAGCCATATGGAAAGAGTGAAGTAAAACAAGTGAGTTTCCAGTAAACCATCTAAGATAAGACGCACGATGTAGAAGCAAGAAAAGATCCATGTTTCTTAAGATGCCAGTGTAGCCTCCCAAAGATTAGGTATGGACGTCTCTACCTTGATTCGCGAGACTCTATTAGACATTGGCTCCTATACCGATGACACTGGTGAACCTTGGATCTGATACCAAGCTATCACGACCCTATTTCTCAGGTTATAATGGCACTTATAACCCTTCTATAGGCGTACTAATCCCCATAGCTCAGAGCGAATAACAATGGGCTACTTTCTAGAAAGCATACGGAAGCAATAGGAATATATAGTCACAAAAGCAAATAGATAAGTACACAGAAGGGTTTAGTTCCTATTTATATATATAGGAATATATAAATAGGAAAACTAAACCATCCTACGACTTGGTATCACAGTATAAGAGTCACTACTACATAAACAGAGTATAAGGGTCCAAAAGAATATATACATATGTCTCTGAATAACAAAAGAGTATGTAACATAAAAGAGGAGATAAAAGGCAAGTTCCAATCATCAGTAGCTCACCCTCAGTCTCGGATGATCCAAAAGAACTCCGCATGAGTCTCCACGAGTCAGCGGTGATGGACCATACTAGGATCTGCACCAGAAAGATGCAGAGTGTTGTATGAGCACCAATTGCAAAGCAACGGGTACCCAGTAGGCATCATAGGCCGACTGAGCACATATAAGATATAAAAGCATTAAATAGCAGAATGAAAGAATATAGTCACAAAAGCAAATAGATAAGTACACAGAAGCTAGCACAGATAGAATACAAGGAGAAAACAATCATGCTCGGCTAGCTACTAGAAATATATATACCAGAACACTAGTGGAGGAAAGAAGAACACACCTGGGGTCTTTTCAATAATAATATATATAAAGAAAGTTTAAGAAATAAGGGGTATACCGGTAACCTCAACTAAGAAGGGAAGGAAGGGAAAGAAAGTAAAATAACAATGCTTGAAACAATACTATTAATCAATTCGTGCTAACAACATAATTCTCAAATATGAATAATAGAATAAGAATCCAAATGCACCCATGATAAGAACCAGTACTACGATAGAATAATAATAGTAAATCTACCTACTGTCTCAATGGGCGCCCATACACCAGAGGAACACATACAAGTGAAAACAAACCTTCTGGCATCCCATACTATCAGAGCGTACACTCAGCAAATACCTAACAAGGGTGGAATCAAACATAAATGCATGATATAATGATGTAGTGAAACTAGGTGTAACCGTAGTACCATATATACCTCCTCCAGCATTGATAGGCCCAGTAGGTAGGATCTATAGAAGGACGCTCTCATGTACCTTAACTCCACCATATATCCCTCCTCCACCACACTCAACATGTAGCCCGTAGTCTCAATCAGCAAGGTCCATGGAGGTTCTCGACCACATACTCAATCTCAGAATCTCAGAATATCCAATAATTGCCCAGAGTGTATCCGAGTCTAAACCAATAATCAAGTCTCAAAATCCCCCTTAAAGGGTGCCCAGGATGTATCTGGGTCTAAAGAAGTAGTAAAAACAAGTCTGTCGCTCAGCTCGACCAAGTCTAGTATTGTATCAAATCAGTAGTAAAACATGTCTAGTACTATGGCTCAAACGAGTCTAGTATAAGTGTGAAAACAGTGATAAAATCATCATTTAATCTCTCTTACCCCAAGAAAATCCATAAAATCAATTCCAAAACACTTTTATAACCATCTTTACCAAAAATGGGCCATCGGGGCCATGCAAGGTTTCAAAAATCGTATATAGTAGGCCGTAGCCAAAATGATAGTAAAACACGCAGAAAATCTCTTTATATGCATGATAATGGTATGCCTAAATACCAATAGTAGCCCAATATCTCACAATCAACCTATCGGCTCTGCACAGGCTCCAATTGCAATACATCATATATAACCATCTTTAAAATCATAATATTGATGTTCGGGACTACAAGACATTCCCAAGTAACCCACCTTCTATGGTACAGAGTCAATACAAGGCCACCCAAGACCACAAGGGTAATGCTACCAACTACAACGAAATACTACAACAACACGAGTGAAATAAGAGGGACATAAATGAAGCGGACAAGGTCTGAGGTGCCAAGCTAATAAAATCCAACCCAAGGATGCTAATTAGTATAATTATAGACTATATACGCAAAGTCTAGAAAGAGGAAACCCTAACCTACCTGTCGTCTGACGATAAGCTATTGGAATAATAATGTCCAAGCCTGAACTGCTCCGAGAAGCTCCAAACAATAGTCAAACTATCAAAAATGAATCTACGTATTAAACTGAAGCTAATGATTAGGTCAAAATCTGGGTCAAAAGCGGGCCCGTAGGCACCACAATCCAAAACCGGAAATGAAAAAGTGCATGATGATCCCAACACTCCCATGAGTGCATGCTCCAAAAATGAGCGAATTTAGCCAACAACAAGGGCTCAAAACAGCCCACTATCTAAGAGAATTAAAAGAGGGAAATTAAAGAAGAAAACACCGGAGTAAAAGAAAGAATTTACCTACCAAGAGGAGAGGGAGCAAGTCAACGGGATGAAATCCATGCAACCAAGAACAAGCAACCCCCAATTCAAGAAACTACAAAGCAATAAGAACCCCAAGCTTAAGAAAAGTGCAACAATGGAGGTTGTTGCCTGTAATGACCCTTTCGGTCATTTATGCGTGTTCATCCTTCTTGTATCGTTAGAGCTTGCCTGTAGTGGTCCCAAGTCATTTGTAGCTTACTGAGGCAGGTAGTTCGGTGCCCGGGCCGTCTGTTTGGTCTTTTTGTCCATTCCTGGTTTTAGAGCTTTTAACTTTAGAAATCATTGACTTCAGTCAACATCCTTGGTGAACGTGCTCGAAATCGAGTTTCAACAGTTCCATTAACTCCAGACCATGGACTTTGGTCTAGTAGGATCTTTGGTCGGGATCTGAGAGCTTTTCAGCTTGGAATTATCTCTCATTTTGTGTTTTCAGGCTAGTTGGGCTTGTTTGGTTGACTTTGGTCAATATTCGAAGAAGACGACCTCGGATGAAAATTCCATCAGCGCTGTTAGCTCTGAAATGTCAAGTTTAGGCTAAAGGTACCATTGGTTTGGGTCCCGAGGCTTCCGAACTTATTTTCGGCCATTGGGTTCCATTTTGGAAATAGTTGACTAAAGGTTGATTTTGGGCGTGGGGGCCACTTTTTATTAAATTGACCTCCGATGGGATTTATGTCAATTTCATTGGATCCAGAATGTTGTTTCTAGTCAAATAGCTCAGGTTATTTGTGTTCGCATGACCCCGGATGCGTTCCTGGGGACCCAAAGTGTGAAAATCTGCCCTTGACAGCTGATTGCTCTCATGGGCCCTTTTGTTTATCGTGTTCGCGGAGGGGTGGCTGCGTTCGCGAAGGGTAATTTCCAGCCACCCCAAGTTTGTTCTTCGCATTCGAGGGCCTTGTCTGCATTTGCGAAGGGCATTTGGCCAGCTGCCCATTTTGTTATTCGCGAAGGCGACGCCTTGGCCGCGTTCGCAAAGGCCAAGGCAGTCAGCTTAAGTTGGCTTTTCGTTGTTTTCTTCTTCACTTCTTTAAACACAACAAGCCCGAACCTCCATAGAAAAACACCCAAAATCCTCCATATTCCTCCATAATTGTTCCCTACTGGTTGGAGGGCATTGATGTGATGATCCTTGCTCGATTATCGACTTCTAAGACGGGTAAGTCCTCTCTTAATTTCCCGTTTTCTCCTTAAATATCCGTTATTTCTTTAAATGGGTGGGTTGTTTTGGAATCCCATTTGATGTCCGATTATGCTCAATTTTTGAGCATGTGCTCCCGGAATTGTGTTGAACACTGTGGTGTTTTTCGTTTCCAATTTTGGATTGCGGGGCCCATGGGCACGTTTGTGACCTGGATTTTGACCCAGTTATGTTTATGGCATTGTGGGTATCGTTAGACTTATATTGATGTGTAGATTATTGTATTGATAGTGGTTTCGCGATTTGGAGCTTCTCTGAGAAGTTCGAGCATGAACAACGTCGTCCCCGCAACTATTCATCAGACAACAGGTAGGTTATGGCTTTCCCTACCTAGACTCTGTGTATATAGTCTATAACTGTATTAATTAGCATCCTTAGGTGGGTTGTTATAGGTTGGTACCCTAGACCTTGTCTGCCTTTTTTGTCCGTTTATTTCGTACGTTGATTGTAGTATTCGTATCAGTATTGTATATTACCCTTGTGGTCCTGTGTGGCCTTGTAGTTACTCTGGAACATAGATGGTGAGTTATTTGGGAATGTCCGTGAGTCCTGGTGTAATGACCCTTCCGGTCATTTCCACATACACGTTTTCCTTGTGCCGTTAGAGCTTGTTGTAGCGGACCCAAGTCATTTAAGGCTTGTCAGGACCGGTATTTCGGTGCCGGGTCCATTTGTTTGGCTGCATGATAAGTTTTGAAGCCAAGCAAGTGGGCAAAAGTAATCGTAAGATCTTTAACAAATTTCCTGAACTTTGGGTAAAATGTCTCGGAGCTTTTCTCCCAATATTTAAAGAGTTAGAAGTCCCCCAAAATACCAAATCGAAGGTCTACGAGTCTAGTTTCCAATGCACAAAACCTCACGTCCAACTGACCTCGGAGTAAAACGTTATGACTGTTTTACCGCGGACTATCTGGCAGAAAACGGGTTGCGAACCGGGTCGCGAACTGGGTCGGGTTAAACTCGATTTAAGCCTCAACTTCACATTTTAAAATGCCATTTCAGTTCCGAAACAGTGAGAAAACATAAGGGAGAATTCCAAGAGAGTTCTTGAGTATCAAAATCGTGCGTTGGTGAATTGCGAGTCTAGATTTAAGAATTTTATTAACATCGCGTGTATTTGAAAATATTTTATTTAAAAGTCGAATGTGGAAGAAAATTATATTATTATTACCTTTTCAAAATATTTTAAAGGTTTATGGAAAATATTTTTGATACGTTATAATTGTATATGTATTTATTTTATAAAGTTTTTATACATTGTAATATTTTAACGGAGATAGTAAATTTAGTTATGTTGAAATTTATTATTATAATATAGTAGGTTTTATTCAAAATAATTTTCTAATGATTATGGTATATTCAAAAATTATATTTATTATACTACGAACTTATGCAATACCCGAATATATACGTATTGGGGAATGAATATCTTGGTGCCACCTCTACCTCCACGTGGAAGTGGAGGGAGTGGACACCATAGCCATACCTAATTGGTGGCATCATTGGAACTTGTAGCATTAGCATGGATAACTTCAGCAAGCATTATATCCTTTTGCTCCACATATCTATACGGCATATAGATATTAGGCATAGAGGTGCACATCTGCACGTTGATTAAAAAGGGAAGTTAATTATCTACATCAAATTATTCAAGCCCGAGTTCAAGTTTAATTTTGTTTCAGAGCTTCTTTCCGGAGAGGTTCGAGCTTGTCATCGGACGACAGGTAGGTTACGGTTTATTTTCCCTAGACTCCGCATATATAGAATAAAATTGTACTAATGGGCATCCTTGGGTTGGTTTATTAGGTTGGTACCACAGACCTCGACCGCTTTATTCATGTCCGCCTACTTTTGTTCCTCCATTGCTTGTAGTATTTGCCGATATATTTTATTTACCCTTGTGGTCCTGTGAGGCCTTGTTGACTCTGGAACATAGAAGGTGGGATTTTTGGGAATGTCCGCGAGTCCCGGGCATAGAATTATCCTTCTAGGCTGGTTATGCTTGCTGAGTAGCTGTGGGCCTGTGCAGGGTCGATAGGTTGATTGTGAGCTGCGGGGCAGCTATTGTGTGTGATCATACCATTTCCATGCATATAAAGAGGTTTTATCCATGTTTTACTGTGGTTTTGGCTTCGGGCCTACTGGCACTATTTTCTAAACCTTGCATGGCCCGGGGGGGCCGTTTTTGATGGAAATGATTTGGAAATGGTTTGATTTAACTTGTGAATTTCCTGGGTAAAAGAAAGTAAAATTATGTTTAAAATCATCAGTTTTACGATTAACGCTAGACTCGGCAGGGCCGGGGTGCTAGTTGAGTTTTCTTGTTACTTGAGATAATTTTTAGCCTCGGTCGGACTGAGCACCTGAGATGACTTTTTACTGTTTAGACCCGGTTATTCTCGGGCACCCTTGGAGGGGTTTTTGAGATATTTTCCTACTACTTTAGTCCTGGACAGGGTCTGGGCATTGCATATTCGAGACTGGGTCTCTATCTTGATACCGGACTTGCTTTCGGACGACATGTTTTGATACTGAGTTTTAGTATGGGGTCTGGGACCTCCATGGACCTTGCCATCCGGGCCAGGGGCTACGGGCTGTGTGTACCGGATGAGGGGTATACGGCAGAGTAGAGGTATACGGGCAGTGTCCTTCCATGGAACCTACCTGCTGGGCCGGATCGGCGCCGGAGGAGGTACATACAGAGATACCATTTCACTTGAGATCTTCATGCATCATATCATTCATTGTTTGAGGCTCCACCCTTGTTTGTTGTTTGTTGATTGCACGCTCTGGTAGTATGGGATGCCGGAGGGTTTGTTTTCACTTGTTTGTGTTCCTCGGTTGTATGGGCGGCCGGGGGACTGGGGGACTGTAGGTAGACTTTTGCTATTTACTTACGGAATTGTTCTCTATTATGGATAAGTATGAGATTGGTTACTGCTAGACTGTTAGTTTCTGGATTTGAGATTGATATGATTAGTTGAGCTTGATTCATGTCTCTGAGCATGCCTATCATTACTCTTTCTCTCTTCTTCTTACACTTGAGGTTACCGGTATACCGTCCATTTTGTAAACTTATTATGTATACACTGTTATTGCAAGGACGCCAGGTGCGTTATTTCTTACTTTCACCTATGCCTATGGTGTGTATATTCTGCTTACTAGCCTCACATGTGGTTCTGTTGATTTCCCTCTGGGCTAGTTCCTGTGTACCTTTCGTTGATTTCTATGACTGCTTGCTTCTACTCTGTCTGTTACTACGCTTTTATCTTATATGTGCCCAGTCGGCCTATGATACCTACTGGGTACCTTATGCTTCGCATTTGGTGCTCACCCCTACCCCCTGCATCTTTGGGTGTAGATCCTAGCGTGGGCCATCACTGTTAGATCATTGTGATTCGTGCTTGGAGATCTGTTGAGGACTACTTCAGGCTGAGGGTGAGCTCTTGGCGATCGGAGCTTAGCTTTAGTTTATCTTTTGCTTCATGTACTCTATTACCATTCAGAGACATCTGTATATATTGTTTTGGATTATTTGCACTCCATGTATGTAGTTTGGGCTCTATACTATGCTACCAGGTCTTGGGGTTTGGTTTAGTTTCCGCTTATGTATATATTTATATTCCTTTTATCTGTTCTCTTCGTCTTGTTCCCTTATTTGTTAGATAGTAGCCCATTACTAACTGTTCTGGGCTACGGGGATTGGTTCACCTACCGGGGGTTGTAGGTGCCATCATGACCGAGAAATTGGGTCATGACACCTGGACATAGAGATATCCTTCTAGGCTGATTATGACTGCTGTAGAGCTGTTGAGCCTGTGTAGGGCCGATACGAATTGTTTGTGAGCCATTTTGGGCTACTCTATTGTTTGCGAGCATATCATATATGAAAAAGGTTTTACCTGTATGTTTTACTACTAATTTGTCTTTGTGCCTACTATAAATGATTTCTAAACTTTGCATGGCCCCAAAGGCCCATTTTCGGTTCATGGCTTTGAAAGGGCTTTTAAACTGACTTTTACGAAACCTCTCGGAGAAGAGGGGATATTATGGTGATTTGATTACTGGTCTTCATTCTGATACTAGGCTCGGATGGACCATAGCACTAGATATGGTTTTTTACGGATTTAGACTCGGATACGAGCCGGGCACCCTTTTTAGGGATTTTGATACTTGACTTCTATTTTTAGACCCAGATACGCTTCGAGCACCCTCGATGAGGGTTATCGAGATATAGTTACTGATTTAGACCCAAAGACACTTCGGGCACCCTTTCATAGGGTTTCAGAGATTACTACTACTGATTTAGACTCAGATCGAATTTGAGCACTTACTACGAGATTCTGATTATTGAGATATTTGAGTTTTGTGTTGGTATGTGGTCTACAAGTAGACCTACATAGACCTTAACATTTCGGACCAAGTGTAACAGGCTAACGATGACCGAAGGGAGGGGATGTACAACGTAGGAGAGGTACTCAGGAATTGTCCTTCCATGGATCCTGCCTTTATTGGACCTTTGGGGCACCAAAGGGGGTAACATACAACACTGCGATCACACCTGGTTCCATCGTCATATCATTATGCATATTTCACTCGGATTCCACCCTTGTTTGCTATTGGTTTAGTGTATGCTCCGGTTGTATGAGCGGCCAGAGAGTTTGTTTTCACCTGTAGGTAGATTATTACTCTTTGTCATTTTATAGAGATTGTTATAGTCCTTGGTTCTTGGTGGATTGGTAAGTTTTAGCCTGTTGAGGCTCTGAGTTTGGGCTTGAGTATTGAGGGGCTAGGGAGTCCTATATATTTGAGGTGTTATTATGTGGCTTTCTGAGTGGGTTGTAGGCTTCAGTTCCTTTTCTATATCTTGATTTGAGTAGAGACTCTTGGTTCTTGTGGCTTTGTTATTCCATTCTAGGTTATAAATTGTTCGATTGATACCGGTATATGCTTATCTTGAGAGTTTGTGGTTTTTAGTATGATTCTGTTATTGTATGGTTTCTAGTTGATTATGTTGGCATACTTTCTTTCTTTCCTTTCTACTTGAGGTTACCGGTATGCCACCATTTTCTCAACTCTCTCTCTTTATTTACTTATATTATTGTTGCAAGGATCCCAGGTGCGTCTTTCTTTCTTACACCTGTGTTTTTGTGTTATGTATATCTTCTGTGCTAGAACTGTTTGCTTATAACTCTTGGTTGTCTATTCTCTATGCTAGTTCCTTGTGCTTTCTCTATTGCCTCCATGACTGCTTTCTTGCTATCTTCTACTTACTATTTTTATATCTTATATGCGCTTAGTCGACCGATGATGCCTACTGAATACCTGTTGTCTTGGTGCTCATACTACACTTCTGCATCTTTCTGGTGCATATATTAGTTGAGTTTTCAACATTGATCGTGTTGGAGACTCGTGCAGCTTTTGGACATTCGAGACTACGGTGAGCGCCTGACAGTCGAGGCTTGGCCATATCTCATCTTTTGTACTGTTACTCTTTGTATTTTCGGAGACAATTATACTTATCCTTTTGTTACTTCTAGCACTTGTATTCTATTAGAAGATTCTGTACTATCGATACCAAATCTTGGGGTTGGTGTAGTGTCATTAAGTATATATTTAGGTTTTGCTTCTGCTTTGTCTACCTTTACATACTGCCTCCGCTTATTTCTACTTATTGTGCATTTTGGTTAGGTAGTAGCCTATTACTAACCGTTCTGGGCTACGAGAATTGGTTTGCCTACTGAGGGGTTATAGGTGCCATCATGACCTGAGAAAGCGGGTTGTGAAAGCTTGGTATCAGAGCTCTAGGTTCATCGGTGTCATGGTACAAAAGGAAGTGTCTATGTGGAGTCTCATGAATCGGTATGATGACGTCCATATCCTATCTGCGAGAGCCTACAGGGCATTATTAGGAAAAGTTTCATCTTTTTGGCTCCTTATCGTAAGTTCTTGGCTTTATTGACTTCTAAAAACTTTGTTTGTTTCATTTCTTTCTCAGATGCCTAAGATGAGTTTGACAAGGGGTGATGTCGAGGCTTCTGTGCCTGTTGCTTCAGTGCTTCCATCAGCACCAGGACTTCAGAGTGAGGGTTTATCGCACCAGATAGGGGGTGCAGTGTCATCCCAACCACCGATTGGATTTATAGCTACCCCAGTTCTTCAATTAACCGTGACTAGGACTCTGAGTCCTCCAGTGGGTGTTTCAGTACTCGGTTCTAAGAGTGGTGCTTCAGTTAGGGTTGAGCTTCTAATTCTTCAGTAGGGTTATATGTCGGTGTTGGGCTATGAGGCGAGGTTTCATGACATGGTTAGGCGTATTGCTAGGACTATGCCATCATAGTTTGATAGGGTTCAGAGCTTTGTTGGAGGTTTGATTTCACCACTCAATTTGGCTACCGAGCACTTGGTTATAGTTGGGACTACCTTCCTTCAGGTAGTGGATCATGCTTGGGTTATCGAGGGTTTATTCCATTAGGATTATAGAGGTAGTGCTAAGAAATGTCATCGCCAGGATAGTTCTCGAGGTTCTTAGACCCGAGGTAGGGGATTCCTCCCCAGAGACAGGTTCCATTGCTTCTTATCTACCAGGCTGGTTTCAGTTGCTCCACGAGTTCCAAAAAGTGGTTGTGTAGGGCATATTGAGCAGGATAGGCAGGGTACAAATCATATTATTCGGGGTAGGCCATGGTGTCCGGTCAGGTTCAGTGAGATCTTTCCGTTGGACTTCATCTGGTAGAGGTTGTTTTCGATGTGGTGAGCGTGGGAACTTTTCTAGGAATTGCCCCACGATTCTGTATCCAAGTCAGCCTGGTTGTTATGATTGTGGGGAAGTTGGTCACGTCTATAGAGCTTGTCCCCGGCGAGGGATGGCAGAGCTTTCAGTTTCGACTACTCAATCCAGAGTTAGATCCCGTAAGTCTGATGCCCTTCCTGGTGGGCCCGAGGTAGAGGTTCTTGATATCGTTTCTCCAGGTTAGGCTCCTGTTACCTTTGGCTTGTGATAGTCCTGCTCGCGTTGTGATTCTATCCTTTCTGTCATTTAATTGCTTATATGCCTACTTGCTACTTGCTTAGTTGTTTGATTTTTGGATTGTAGCTTTTATGCATTGTTTTCGTGGTAGTTTATTCCTTAGTAGTGGATGGGGGTGAGTTATCCTTAATAGGTGTTTACCCGGAGTTGCAGCTCATGGGTAGTTCTTGTTAGTTTATTTTTGGTTGGGTTTGTTTCCTGTTTCGCTGTGGCTCTTGCCTTGTGCTGAGTCTTCCCTTTTGAGTGGTCCTAGATAGTTGATCGCCTAGGCTATTATCTAGCGTGGCTAGAGGTTCTTGTTTGGTTTGGTGTTACCGATAGTTGTGCTGAAGTTTGAGCTTCTATCTTGAGATGAGAGGTGTTGGTTATGCTAGTAAGCATGGTTTGGTTTTGTTCTTTAGGTGATTAGAGTTGACCCTCCTTGTTTGGTTGGTGTAGGAGGTTGGCAGGTATGTGGGTTGTTCCCGTAGTCTCCTTCAGTTTCTTGCCCGGTTTGGTTGGTTTGTTATTTTCCCTAGTTCCAGTTAGATTGACTTTTGATCATAGCATTCTGGGGTGAGCCAGGCATCCGACCCATTTTCTCCTGCCTTGTTGAGTTTTGACAATGTCAGTTTTGGAGCTAAGAGAGTGGCTCCAGGTTCTTATTTTTTAGAAAGGAGTTGTAAGGTTCAGTATATGCTACAAAAAGGTTTTTTTAGGTTAAAAAGGAGGGAGATGACTCCTTCTTTGTGCTTATGTGTTTTAGTAGTTGACTGAGGTGACGATGAATGTTTGCTTTGGGATTGTGTGTTGGTGATTTGATTCGGCCTTCTACAGATTGCAGTGGTTTTCCCTTAATTGGTTTGAGATTATAGTAACATCTATGGTTTTTGCAACTTGTGATTCAAAGCCTAGTTGGCTTCGGTTCCTAAAGGTTCATTAAAAATATGGGTTCGACAAAGGCTTTGGTTGGCAATTTTAAAGTTGGGTTTCAGAATCGTGGGCTAGAAAACTACTTCGGATGGTTCGTGGTTGGTTCTTTTCAGTTGTAGCTTCTTGGGTTGGAAGGCATGGAGTTTGGGCGACTTAGTTTCCCCATTTTAGTTGTGGAGTGACACTTGGCCTTGGACACCTAGTCCCTGGCTAACCTTTGAGTTAGGCTGGACATTCCAGATTTTGGAAATCTTCTAGAGAGTACGAGGTTCCTTCTTTCACGGTTGGACAGACTCAGCGGTGTAAGTTTGAGGTTCAGCAGTGCTGCATGCTTTATGTGATCAGGTTGTGAAGGTTGAGGCTAACAAGACTATTTTGAGTTCTATTGATACTTAGAGACTGGTGGTCACCGTTCGTTTGTCAAGAGTTTGAATGCTTGTTTAGTTAGGTCTTCGAGGGTGGTCTTTTATATGAGGTTCCAGTGTTGGTTGGACTCGGCCGATATAGACTAGAAGTTTGGTATGATACATGCTTCAAAATGGTGCTGATACAGTAGAGCGGTTGATTCGAGCCAAAGGGGTGAGTTGAGGGTATATCCAGGAATTCTATATCTAGATGGCAACTTTGAACCCCAAGCACCTTTTCCTTTGCCTTCGAGGTGTTTTGACTTGATATTCGTGGCATGGTGGACTTTTTCCTGAGGTGAGAGTTGTAAGGCAAATTCAAATCTGAGTGGTGTTTGAGTATTCTTAGAGTTTGTAGCTTAGCTGGTGATTTCAGACTTCGTGGTAGACTTACCACACTACTTGCAGGATCTTGGTTTTGGTTTGGATCTATTGGGCGGGTTGCCCTGGTTCATTCGCTTCCAGTTGATTCAGACTTGACATGGTGCAGTGAAGTTTGGTTCATTCTATAGTTTGGAAATTTCTCCTTCAACATAGGGTGTGCATACATGGCTTTCTTAACCCTGTTGTGCAACTTCAATCGGGTTCAGATGGGTTGTTCAGTTGGGTTCAGTTATCAAGTTTGATGTTAGCAGAGGTACTCGTCCGTGGGTTGGTGGTCAGTTGGGGTAAAGCTACTACAGTTTTGAGTACGTGCTTCAGGTTAGTGTTTTGCATGGAAAGGGCTAGTAGACTATAAAAATGATTTGGAAAGAGCTTGAGCAAAAAATATTGATTCATTTGTAGTAGAGTATAAGTGGGAACTATGGATCCCCGGTGTGTCAGTTTATGCTTCGAGGATGGTTTGGGTGTTCGAATCATATATGAAGCTTCCGGTTTGTAGTGCAAAAGGGTTCGGTTCAAAGAGAAGGGTTTTGCGGATCAGCACGTTCATGAGTTAGAGTATTGGGCTGACGGCTCTCCTGGTAAATTTGGTTGTGGTTTCGATGAATCAAGTTCTGTGTGTTGATCGCCTTGCTTCTTTGGTTTCAGTGTTATGTCGGTGCTTTCTGGTTGAGATTCTCGAGGTTTAGTTTGGGTTGGCAGATCTTTGGAGTTTTGGAGTTTGAGGTTGGAATCTAGCTTGGCTAGTAAGAAGTTTAGTCTTGGTTGCTTTCTTTGGTTCTGTTCTGTTGGGTGCCGTCCGGTCGAGGAGGCTACCCTGGTTGTCTGAGAGAGTAGTGTGGGCTTCGTATCCACTGTGCTTAAATCTCTAGTCTTTTCTTCTTTCCTGACTTTCGGAGACGAAAGTGTTTTTAGTAGGGGATGATGTAATGACCCATTCGGTCATTTATGCGTGTTTGCCCTTCTTGTACTGTTAGAGCTTGTCTGTAGCAACCCTAAGTCATTTATGGCTTGCTGGGACCGGTATATCCGTGCCCGGGTCGTCTGTTTGGTCTTTTTGTCCATTCCTGGTTTTAGAGCTTTTAACTTTGGAAATCATTGACTTCAGTCAACATTTAGCTCTGGAGCGTGGACTTTGGTGTAGTGGGGATCCGAGAGCTTTTCAGCTTGGAATTCTCTCTCATTTTATGTTTTAGGCCAGTTGGGCTTGTTTGGTTGACTTTGGTCACCATTCACAGACGGCGATCTTGGATGAAAATTCCATCAGCGCTGTTAGCTCCGGAATGTCGAGTTTAGGCTAGAGGGACCATTGGTTCAGGTCCCGAGGCTTCTGGACTTGTTTTCGGCCATTGGGTTCCATTTTGGGAATAGTTGGCTAAAGGTTGATTTTGGGTGTGGGGCCCAGTTTTTGTTAAATCGACCTTCGATGGGATTTTCGTCAATTTGATTGGATCCAAAACACCGTTTCTAGTCGAATAGCTCAGGTCATTTGTGTTCGCGAGACCCCGGATGTGTTCTCGGGGACCCAAAGCGTGAAAATCTGCCCTTGATAGCTGGTTGCTGTCATGGGGCCTTTTATTCATCGCGTTCGCGGAGGAGTGGCCGCGTTCGCGAAGGGTAATTTACAGCAAACCCAAGTTTGATCTTCGCATTCACGGGACTTGGCCGCATTCGCGAAGGGCATTTGGCCAGCTGCCCATTTTTTTCTTCGCGAAGGCGACTCCTTGGGCGCGTTCGCGAAGGCCAAGGCAGTCAACTTAAGTTTGCTTTTTCTTGTTTTCTTCTTCACTTTTTCAAACACAACAAGCCCGAACCTCTATACCAAACACCCAAAATCCTCCATATTCCTCCATAATTGTTCCCTACTGGTTGGAGGGCATTGATGTGACTATCCTTGCTCGATTATCGACTTCTAAGACGTGTAACTCCTCTCTTAATTTCCCGGTTTCTCCATTAAATTTCCGTTAATTCCTTGAATGGGTGGGCTATTTTGGAGCCCCGTTCGATGTCCAATTCTGCTTAATTTTTGAGCATGTGCTCCCGGAGTTGTGTTGAACACTGTGGTTTTTTCCATTTCCAGTTTTGGGTTACGAGGCCCACGGGCCCATTTGTGACTCGAATTTTGACCCGGTTATGTTTATGGCATTATAGGTATCGTTAGCCTTGTATTTATGTGTAGATTATTATATTGATAGTGGTTTCATGATTTGGAGCTTCTCGGAGTAGTTCGAGCCTGGACGACGCCGTCCCCGCATCTATTTGCCGGACGACAGGTAGGTTATGGCTTTCCCTACCTAGACTCTGCGTATATAGGCTATAACTGCATTAATTAGCATCCTTGGGTGGGTTGTTATTGGTTGGTACCCCAGACCCTGTCTGCCTTTTCTGTCCGTTTATTTCCTATATTGATTGTAGTATTCGTATCAGTATTGTATATTACCCTTGTGGTCCTGTGTGGCCTTATATTGACTCTGGAACATAGACGACGGGTTATTTGGGGAGCCATTCTAAAAAGGGATAAATCAGCACTACTTGGTGAAATACGTTCTTTTAGAATCAATTTCAAACCATCTGCTAGAGGTTGTAACAATCCAAACGATCCCACTGCATCAGGATCCTTTCGATGTTGCACAAAAGCCATTACTTTACGTTCAGCTAGCTCTAAAAAGGCTACTCCTAGTAGAAGTGGTAGAATTATTCCAAGTATTTCAGCTGGAACAGCTATGTACATTTTTTTCTATTCACTCATGATCTGGCCTGGTCGACACAATCATGATATTGAAGGAGGAGACCTTTTCTCGAAAAAAAATATATTCTTGCAACTACAAAAACCACAACACAAGCACTCCTTTTTCATTCATTCTATCTAAGAAAAATAATTTAGCATAGACCACGATCCCCCATCTTTCATTTATTTATCTATATGAAACCAAATTGGCGAGTCTTTATTATTGATTGGGGCCCTTTCTTGTGCGTTCGGGAATAAATAAAAAGTGTCTAAATGTATAGAAGACTCTCGATTGATTGGTTGTAATGTTCACGAGGTTGTATATAATCCAATGTTCAGTGATATGACTTTCCTACTAACTGAATTGCTTGTATTAGTTGAAGGTGCGGAGTCTTCAAAAATGTCCAGGAGTCCTGGACATAGAGATATCCTTCTAGGCTGGTTATGACTGCTGTAGAGCTGTTGAGCATGTGCAGGGCCGATAGGAATTATTTGTGAGCCGTTTAGGGATACTCTATTATTTGCGATCATATCATACATGAAAAAGGTTTTACCTGCATGTTTTACTACTGATTTGGTTTCGGGCCTACTATAAATGATTTTCTAAACCTTGTATAGCCCCAAGGGCCCATTTTCGGTACATGGATTTGAAAGGGCTTTTAAATTGACTTTTACGAAACCTCTCGTAGTAGAGGGGATATTATGGTGATTTGATTACTGGTCTTCATTCTGATACTAGGCTCACCTGGACCATAACACTAGACATGGTTTTCTATGGATTTAGACCCGGATACGAGCCGAGCACCCTGTTTAGGGATTTTGATACTTGACTTCTATTTTTAGACTCGGATATGCTTCGGGCACCCTCGATGAGGGTTATCGAGATATAGTTACTGATTTAGACTCGAAGACACTTTGGGCACCCTTTGATGGAGTTTATGAGATTACTACTACTGATTTAGACTCGAATCGAATCTGAGCACGTACTACGAGATCCCAATTATTGAGATATTTGAGTTTTGTGTTGGTATGCGGTATACGAGTATACCTCCATGGACCCTACCATTCCAGACAAGTGCAATGGGCCAATGGTGATCGGAGGGAGGGGATGTACGACGTAGGAGATGTACTCGGGAATTGTCCTTCCATGGATCCCGCCTTTATTGGACCTTTGGGGCACCAGAGGGGGTAACATACGGCACTGCGATCACACCTGGTTCCATCATCATATCATCATGCATATTTCACTCGGATTCCACCCTTGTTTGCTGTGTGTTCAGTGTACGCTCCAGTTGTATAAGCAGCCAAAGGGTTTGTTTCACTTGATTGCATTCCTCGGTTGTATGGGCGACCATTGGGACTGTAGGTAGATTATTACTCTCCGTCATTTTATAGAGATTGTTATAGTGCTTGGTTCTTGGTGGATTGGTGAGTTTTAGCCTGTTGAGACTCTAAGTTTGGGCTTGAGTATTGGGGGCTAGGGAGTCCTATATCTTTGAGGCATTATTGTGTGGCTTTCTGAGCGGGTTGTTGGCTTCGGTTCCTTTTCTATATCTTGATTTGAGTAGAGACTCTTGGTTCTTGTGGCTTAGTTATTCCATTTTAGGTTATAAATTGTGATATTGATCCCGATATATGCTTTATCGTGAGAGTTTGTGGTTTTTAGTATGATTCTGTTATTGTATGGCTTCTAGTTGATTATGTTGGCCTACTTCCTTTCTTTCCTTTCTACTTGAGGTTATCGGTATACCACCATTTTCTCAACTCTCTCTCTTTATTTACTTATATTATTATTGCAAGGATCCTAGGTTCGTCTTTCTTTCTTACACCTGTGTTTCTGTGTTATGTATATCTTCTATGCTAGCACTATTTGCTTAGAACTCTTGGTTGTCTATTCTTTGTGCTAGTTCCTTGTGCTCTCTCTATTGCCTCAATTACTGCTTTTGTGCTATCTGCTACTTACTGTTTTTTTATATCTTATATGCGCTCAGTCGGCCGATGATGCCTACTGAGTACCCGTTGTCTTGGTGCTCATACTACACTTCTGCATCTTCTTGGTGCAGATATTAGTTCAGTTTTCGCCGTTGATCGCGTTTGATACTCGTGAAGCTTCTGGACATTCAAGACTAGGGTGAGTGCCTGGTGGTCGGGGCTTGGCCATATCTCATCTTTTGTACTGTTACTCTTTGTATATTCGGAGACAGTTGTACTTATCTTTTTGTTACTTCTAGCACTTGTATTCTATTAGAAGCTTCTGTACTATCGATACCAAATCTTGGGGTTCGTGTAGTTTCATTAAGTATATATTTAGGTTTTGCTTCCGCTTTGTCTACCTTTACATACTACTTTTGCTTATTTCTGCTTATTATGAGTTTTGGTTAGGTAGTAGCCCATTACTAACCGTTCCGGGCTATGGGAATTGGTTCACCTACTGGGGGGTGTAGGTGCCATCATGACCTGAGAAATCGGGTCGTGACATTGCCATGAGAAGGAAGAACTTCAAGAAGAACACTTACCAAAACTGAGGGAGGAATCTATAATAATCGCTAAGAGAAGAATCCCCACGCAAGGAACTGATTAGGAACCAAGTTTAGGAGAGGGAAAATGTTTTTAGAGTGAGAGAACAAGGTGAAAATGGCTGAAAAATTGAGGAAGAGGAAATATATAGGCATGGCCGCAGGCTAGCGCCATTGGTGCTGGCCAGGCGCTGTTGGCACTGGCCAGGCGCTGTTAGCGCTGAAGGCAGGCAGGCGGGCAAGCGCGATCGCGCTAAATGGGCATCGTTGGCACTGGCAGGATGGCACACTGCCTAGCGCTATTAGCGCTGGCAAGGTGCCATCAGCGCTAAAGGGCGGGCAGCAGGCTAGCGCTATCACACTGCCTTTGCACCATTAGAGCTGAGGACATGCCTATTGCAGATAAACCAGCTAAGCTGAAAACTTTTACGGGGTGTTCAGATGCAATCGGAACCCGATACTCACAAACAAAACATTCTACTACAGTGGAAACGACGTTCCAAACTCAACAGAATCGATGAAACTTCTATACGAGGTTGTTTTGGAGGAATGTTGACCTAAGTCAACACTAGCTAAAACCAACCAAACACTCAAAATGAGCTCGGCTTACCTGGGACTCAAACCAACCACCTACCTAACCCAAACTCAATATTAAGGACCTGATAGAAACATAAGATTTTGAATCTGACGCTCCGATCATCGAAAGTAGACCAAAGTCAAACTTTTAACTCCAACTGGCCTGAAAACACAAAAAGCAACACAAAGCCACACCAAAAGTTCCCAGCCCCATACTAAAGGTCCAACTAGACCAAACTCTATGTTCTGGAGCTAATGAAACTGTCGGAATTCAATTCCGAGTAAGTTAGCTAAGAATGTTGACTAAAGTAAACAATTTCCTAAGTTAAAGCTCTAAAATAGGGAAATGGCTATAAAGACCAAACTAACAGCCAGGGCACCAAACCACTAGTCCCAACAAGTCATAAATGACTTGGGACTGCTACAGGCAAGCTCTAACAGTACAAAGAAAGAGTAAACGCAGGAATGACTGGAAGGGTCATTACATCTATTTTTTCCATCACACATTTACTTATTTTGGCAGTGAATCAGGTTATCATGGCACAAGAGGCAACCCATCGAGTAGTAGCCACCTAGGTGGCTTCCAAAGCAATAACTAGGTTTGGGTATAAATACCAAAAACCAAAAATCAGATTGGACTGAACTAATTAGGTTCTTCAGTTTTGGTTCTTTGGGTTTTTAGTTCAGTTTTATTTTCTTTCAAAAGTTTGATTCTTTGATTTGGTGTTCGGTGTAAGGGTCACGATTCTTCGATGTATCAAATAACCAAAGTTTTATTAAAAAGTTTTTAAAATATTATTCTAAATTATATTTAATTTAATTCCTCAAGCCGGAAGCTCCACTTACCCTAATTCTAAATCCCTGTCATTATTTTTACATGTATTTCAGTTTCATACTTCTCATCAACCCAATTACCATAACATTGCTCGATGAGCTGAGATTTGAGTAATGCATAATAGCTGATACATTAATTATTTATCACAAGCACATTGTCATTCCTCTTTATCTTTTTATTTTGCCAAGGAAACAAAGTTGAGTAATGCATTGTTGAGTGATGATTGCTGCTAATTTGCTAAATATTTAGTGCTGCCTTGTTGAATGCTAACTGGTGCTAAATGTTTATATTTTTTCTAATGTCTTATACTTTGATAATTTGGTCCTCATTTTATTTCATTTGCACTAGAAAAACTATTTTAGGAACTCCAAATCAAACCGAATCAAATTAGTTTAGTTCGGTATTTGGTGCACACTTTTATAAAACCAAAATCAAAGAATCAAACTAAAGTTTGATCAAACTAAAGTTTGATCAAACTAAATTGAGGAAATGAATGCCCACCCTTAGTAGCAACTATTTCTTAAGCATCTCTGCATCAAGATCATCCAAACGAAGAGGTTAACGTATTTACTGATCTGAATCAGGAAATTTATTATGCTAATGCTATCGTGACACCCTGTGTGAGTGCTCAATCCTTCAAGGTTTATGAAAGCATTTACACCATGCTCAAGGTTACAAGGCAATTGTGTAATTCTACTGATGATGACCACTATTAGCGCTTGTAAATTTTCATAGGGATGTGTGTTATGCATAAGATGGCCAATGTTCTTGATGATGCTATCAAACTGAATATATTCAAGTATTCCCTCAAAAATGAAGCAAGAACCTAGGTTTATAGCTTACTACTAAATTTCATCACCACATAGGTGGAGTTGGTGAGCTTATTCTTGAAGAAATTGTTCCCTTAGAGCAAAAAAGGCTAAGTTTAGAGATAAGATCTTTCACTTCAAACAGATCCTTGGGGAGCAACTATTTAAAGCTTGGGAGTGGTTCAAGCAATATATCCAAAGATCACAAAATTATGGATTTCTAGAGAATATTTTTCTACAATAGTTTTACATGGGTTTGGATGCCTTGAATCAATCCGTGGCTAATAATGCGATTAGAGGTTATTTTGTGGATAAGTCTTACACCCATTTTATGATCTGATGGATAGGGTGACAAAGCACAACTAAGCATGACATTCATCTGAAAACAATGATGGTCTCTCTTATGGTAATCCCTCACTCACTATGATTATCAAGAAAAACAAAGAGCGGAATCAACTGATCGCTAATATAGCTACTAATATTGATCATCTGACAAAGAGGTTTGCAAAAAGCAATCTAAAAAAGGTAAAAATGGTTGAAGAAGTTTCAATTGTGTCACAAGTTAATTAGGCTCAACAGATGATACAATATGTAGAAGCTCCTCCAATGCAGTTTGACTAAGCTAATTATGTGAACAATGCTCAAGGGGGCTATCAATATCAGAATTACCAAGGTTAGAACTATCAGAACCAGTGAAGACCATAACCACAAGGTCAAGGTAACCAAAGGGTTGGGTATCAAAACCAAGATAATTAGAATCAAGGCAATTGGAACAACAATAAAAATTTGAAAAATAGGAGTGCTAATTCATACATCTCTCCACGAGGTAAGATATCTAGCTCACAACAGTGGTGAGATATTCCTTCTCATGAGCAGAACAATTGTAAGATGGAAGGTACGCTTGAAAAGGTCTTGTAAAACCAAGAAAAGGTAGATGCTACAATTTGCAACATGCCTAAAAATATAAGCTCACACACTGACTCTATCCAAAAGCTTGAATTGCAAATGAGAGACATTGCTTGAGTGCAAAACCCACCTCAGAAGGGGTAACTTCCAAGCAACATTATTGATCAGAAAATAAGTGAAAGTTGGTCTTTGTCTCATTTCATGATGATCACTACTAGGAGAAGCAAGTTTTACTCAGATGAGATAGAGGATACCAATGTTGCTGATAAATCTATAGTTATTGATGAGAGAGTTATTGTTCCAGCAAATGTTCAAGAAGGTAGTAGTTTCATGGATAAGGAGGTGTAATGACCCATCCCATCATTACTAAAAGGCCGTAACAAAAATGATCAAATTAAAAATTTGGGGTAATATAATAATCGTGGGATTCATTTTAGGTTATTTAAATAAAGCATGGACATAAATCATGACGGAAGGAAAGCTATCATTGCCCCTTATCGCAGCGAGTCGAAGCTCATTGCGATGGTCTGTCACATCAAAAGAGGCCTCGTTGCAATGACAAATATAGGGCAGAAACTGGGATTAAAAGTTTCAGCCTCAAAACTCTATTTCAAAAAGTAGGCCTTCTCCTAGAAATATCTCAACACTCTTCCAACCCTAGAAAAGCAAGAAAAGAGAGAAAAATCTCTCAAAAAGAGGGTCAGATCCTCCCTTTCTCATGGTGATTCTTTCTATGAGCTTCATGGAATGAGAGTAACTTGCATGTGGCATCCACCCTACCAAAAACTTGGTAAAATAAGGTAGGTTATGGTTAAATAATAGCAAGATTTGATTAGTAAGAATAAATTCGATATAGAAATTGATGGAGACAATATTCTTAGGCCTTCAGGCATGGAGTCTGGATAGTAATAACTGAAGTTAATTGATAAGCCTGAGACATGTGAATAACATTGTATGTTTGGGCAGTATCCGTGTAAAAGTAATACTTAAATTGTATAATTTGAGGCTTAGGCCTAGTGCATGACAAAAAGGTGATACTTGAACCATAGGGGAAGCTAGAGTATAAAGTAAGAAATTCCTAGAACAAATCTTTACTTAACTGTGATGATTGGATGACTATGTGAAATGGTTGTAGCCCTGTGACGCTAGTTTAGGAAGTCTTAGCAGATCAGTCTAATAGCTATGCCCTGGATTAAGGGATAATATGATACCTAATAAAAACTACTTAACAAAACTATTTGGTAACTATGGGGATTGGTCAGTGTTTAGGGTTAAGACGAATTATGATCCTATACCTTGAGAATGAATTCTATGTCAAATGTCGATTAGGCTTGTGGGGTGAATTGATAGACTTGAGTAAGAGGTTGAGACATATTGTGCGATAAGTAAGTTAGGTAAAGCTTTTATGCCTAACGTTCCATTAGAGTTGAGACTTGTCTTATTACATGATATGTGGTAGAAATATGTAACTTGTAATTGGTCTTCAGACGTGGTTTCATTAGATGTGTTTTCCTGTTATACTTGTATGAATAGGCTAAATGAACAAGAAGTGATAAGGAAGCTAAAATGGCTAAGTGTAATTATATCTTGAACACCGTATATATATATATATATATATATTCATGAGGCATAGGTCTGAGAGCACGGTTATACAAATATTGATGTCGATACAGTTATTTTGGATCAGATACTATACCAGTATGGTACATGAACACCTAGGGTCCTCTGCAGGTTATGGCCAGTGGGCAGAAATAAGACCCATAGCATGTGTGAACACACTCTTGCATTTATCACTACATATGTCATTGCATTCATCATTGTATGCTACATTGTACTGTTTTATGGTTGGTCATTGCGAGATGGTGTTGTGGTTATAGATAAGGTCTAGAAGTACTAATTATATTGAATAAACAATAGGGAAACTTGGTCCCATGTGTGGTGCATTCCTATATATGCCTGTAGTAACCCTTAATGAATGATGTGTAGTTAATAATACAATTGTTAACCTAATTAGAATAAATTTTGTGGGTTGGTGCATCATGATATCGGTTAGGCCTCATAGATTCTGAAGGAATGGCTATTGGTAGTTATATATACTGAGTGAATTCGTATGAGAACGGATGTTTATTTACAAATACCTTGCGAGATAAATGTCTGAATGAGAGGTGGGTTATGATTTGACTTGGTAGTTGCTGGGAGAACTTGGGTAGTGGGTAATGCCTTACCACTAAGCCTAGACGTATAAGCAACACTAGGCATGAATAAAAAGGAAGATAAGGTGGAATAGAAAATACTCCTCGACTGGATTACATGTCGGGGATAAGTGAGAGGCACTTGAATATGGACGATTGTGTGAATTATCCTGTTATATGCTAAAGTGAAAGTATTTGTTTTAATATCGATTCTATCTATGATTTATGTGAACTAATATCTGTCGGCCAATGATACCTACCAGTACATGTAGTTGTACAGATGCTACTCTTGCTATACCTTCTTAGTGTAGATGTGTGATAGGTTGGCTGAAGTTTATGCTTGGATTGAAGAGTCTCCATCAACAACTTCCATTCTGTACTCTTCACACGGGAGTTGTGTCTTTTACATTGTTATCATATTTTTTCTTTAGCAGCTCTTGTATAGGCTTAGACTAGATTTTGGAGAAATAATAGTATTTTGTATAGTTAACCGCTAATGTGTATTACATTGACAAGGATTTTATTTAGATTATTGCAGTTATTCTGCTTGTCAATATTATTGAAACCGTTTAAGGAACCTTTACATGTTCATGGTTGGATGGTTTAGGGTTATCCTACCAGGATAGTTTAGAGTAGGTGCCCGCATGGTCCTACTATAACTAGGGTCGTGAGAATTGGTATGAGAGCCTAGGTTACCGATCTCTTGTATACAAGAGCAATGTCAAAGTACAGTTCTGCAGATTGGTGTGTTTACATCCACATCCAATCCTCGAGAAGCTATTTCAGCATTTAGGTATGGTTTCACTTTCTTCTTTCTTATCGTGCCATCCCAGTATCTTGTTTCCCTTGTTGATTCTAATTAGTATCTAGCCAATTCCAACTGGTATCTTGATGTGATTAGTCGGTAGTGGGATGAGCCTAATTGGTATCTCACCTTAAAGAGTCTTAATGATGTGTTTACTATGTAGTTATATACTGTTGATGATGCGTTCAATTCTGATATTATGGGACCATGATTTGGTTGTTATGTGCCTAAGTAACGCGGAGTGTTAAAATTTGTTAAGGTGATAATAAAGTCATTATGAAAATTCATGCTTTAATAGTATTGTTGCAAGTTTGTGCGTTGTAATTAAGCAAAGAAGAGACATGTATAAAATTTTCAAAATTTTCCTGATTGTAGCAGTGTTATGCTCGAGCTGTCATCGCAATGAGACAATCCTTGTCGCATCTGTCTTTTATGACAAGGAATTGGGTTGTTACGATAAAAGCCTTTGTAGCAGCAAGCTAGAGCTCATCGCAATGAAGAGATGGTCATCACAACGAAGCATCGGCACAAAACAGAATGGCTGTTTCAAGCCCTTATTTTGGGACTTCACTCATGAGAAGTAATTTTTAAGAAAATTAAGGCATACAAAAGCTAAGTCAGAGAAGTTTCAGCTAATAAAAAAGACCATTGTTCAACGATTTCCACTAACGACACTGTAAATCCAAGGCGATAGAAATAAAAATCATCCAAAAGTATGAAAACATAAAAGATTATCGGACAAGAGCCCTACATGGGAAAATAAAAGCAGTAATAAGAGGGATAGGGGGTGGGGAGTGCTCTAGACACTCTATAAACTCTCGACACTCAAGCTACTAGACTTTTCCTTGATAGACTTGCTGAGGAAGAAGAACTCTTGGACATCCTCAGGGGTTACTTTGGGAATCTTCTTGCCTGGAAGGGAACCTTCCACAAGGGCCTTGATCCCTTTCCACATCCACACCATCAGCTTATCCCAAGAGCATACCTTCTTTCTCTCCGCCTCTAGCTCCTCTCGAAGCTCTAGTTAGGCCCGTGCTAGGGACTCAAAGGAGGAAAGGGGAATGAAGTTACTAGTTGCATCTGAAGGTCCGGCAGTCGGAGGAGGCACTGACTCCAATGGGACTGATGATCATCCCTCCATTATGGTCTTCATGGCTGCCACATCTACCTCGAGTGACTCTAAGGTCACATTGACTGACGTTGAACCATCCCCTGCTCTATCACTGCCTTGGCCACCACAACTTCCTCCTTTTCTGGCTGTGACAGGAAAAACCTTTTACCTTTAAAGGTCAAAGGATTTATCAATGAGGGTGACGTGGTCAATGAGATCCACGGGTACATTCGTCTGCCTGCAATGAGTAGAGATAAATGAAGGGAAAGGAAGGTCTCTGGTATGCAATATCATAAATATCACCACTCCTCCATAATTCATGCCTCTACATTCACCAGAATGCCTTCCATCAAGCAAGCAACCATTAGGGATTGAGAAAAGGTCAAATCTGAAGTGTTTCTAGAAGCACATACCCTCCTAGCAACCATCTATAACCACCTACATGCATCTGGTGTAAAGTGAAGACTAGTGATCATCGTTGTTTGCCTGGCCCAAGTGACCAAATCCCTGTGCTACTGCTCCACCAGTTTTCTCACCATCCACTACCTATTTGTGGAAGCCCTTTATGCTCGGTATACAGTCTCATCATGATTCAACACCCCTAAAGACGCATTAATTTCCACAGTGGAAATCCTTATGTGTTCACCTTAAATGTTAATAATAGGGTTTGGGACCTCCCACTTAACCGTAGGGATATGAGCATAAAACTCCCTAACCTAGTTCTCATTCACTTTCTCCGGGATCTGCACAAAAGGTAGCCACCCTACTTCCACTATCTGGCAGTAGAACTCCGACGCCCTCTCCTTAATCACCAGCTTGCCAGGCTCTCTCTCCAGACCAAATCCCAGGATACTTCTCTCATGAATGAACCCTTTGGCCTTCTGATCATAATATTTCTAGCAAATTGCCTCATTGGCGAACTGCTTGTACTCCACTTCTTCTTATTTGGCCATTTCTTCTCTACAAGAGGGAAATTAATGGTGTTACTTAATATGTTATCATTTGAATTGCAGTTAGTTATTGAAGGAACTAAGAGATCAAAAAGGAGAATGGTAAAATTTTTTACCCAGCCTAAAATTGCTACTATTTTTGGACCTTTGTCACGATGAGCGTTATCTCATTGTGATGAGACCCGTTCATCATGATGAAATGACTTCTATTGTGATGAGGTCATTTTCCCCAACCATTTTTTTCTGAAAAATGACAATTTTCAAGAATGTGTTTTGATTTACTACATTTTACCCACAGATCGAGAATAACCCACAAACCTACTATCATTATATGACAATTTTATGGTGATTTAAACTTTAAAAAGCTAGCCTAAACATTTGAATCTAATTCAAGAAATATTTCCTACTATTATCATCCAATTTTAAGTCTCAGACTCCATGAACTTTATGGGAACAACGTGAAGGGAAGTGTAAAAGCAATAACAACATAAATCTTATAAACATGCTTTGTAAATATACCCCATAAGAGTAAGCAATTGTCCCATACCCCAAAACCCAATTTGCTACACGAAATCAAGCAAGATAGATACTAAATCTATGAAATCAAGATGTTTTAATCATGATATAACTCATGGAAAGATTCCTTACCTTAGAAAAATTGACGTAGAGTGTGTTGAAGTTGAGAGGATTTCTTGTGAATGTGAGGGAGTGGTTTTTGAAAATGGAAAAAATGAACATCTCCCATTCCTAAAACTATCCATCGCTCATTGCGATGAGACGTTCTTTATCGTGATGTTCCATTATGATGAGACCTTATCCGTAGTGATGAGACTGCTCACCGTAGCGAGATTAGACTTGTCATGATTAGTCAGTCTGGGTCAGCGGTTTATTTTGGGTTGAAATCTTTGTTAAATCGTTTTCGTCCTTGAGAGTATTAAATCTAAATTCCCTTATTTTGTCCTCCCTCCCCCTCCCCCAATATTGGGGGAGGGAAGTAAAGGAAACTTGATTAGTGCCAAATGTTTGATTCACCTAGCTGCTTCTTAAGGTCTCAAAAAGGAGGCAATACATAAGAAGATCTTTTGTGTAACACCTCAAAATCTGAACCAGCTACTGGGTTATACTCAGCAAAAAAAATTCAGAAAAAATTCAAGTTTCCAGGAACCACGATTGAGATAACGGACCATAGTTTGGAACCACAGTCTGTCATCTAAATTGTAGTCCCCATTTCTAGTAGACCCCAATTCATGCCTCAAGAACCACGATTTAGACCACAGACCGTAGTTTAGAACCATGGTCCATCCTGTCACTCGTGATTTCCCTTAATCAGAGGACCATCAGTCCAGGGCTCAGTAACCACTAGTGACACGATGAACCGTCATTCAGGACCATAGTGCATCCTGTGGACTCATGGAACCAGAACCTCAGAGACCCTTAGCCTTTATCCCAGAAACCACGAGTCGGGTTACGGACCATAGTTTAGAACCACGGTCCGTCCTTTGACTCGTGGAATCCTGAGACCAGACTAAAGTCCCAGGAACCACAAGTCACATGACACGAGTATGGTCCATCCTGTAGAGTCGTGGTTCCCTTATATCAGAGAACCCCCAAGACCCCTGGACAGGACCACGACTCAGTTGATGTTCTGTCGTCCAGGATTACGGTCCGTCAACCAAGTCGTGATCCTTGAGTCGCGATTTTCAGCAAAATTATTTTTAATTTCCTAGGGGTATTTCAGACCTTTCCTACATTTTTTAAGGCCTAAGATACATTGTTTTACATCATCTAAGCCTAATAAATTAATCAAAAACTACCTAAAACCTCTTTTCTCCTAGTTAGAAAGAAAAGAAACAAAAGAGGCGATAGTTTTCTCTCAAGAACAAGCAGAGGTCTTCTTCAAGTTCAGCCCTGAAATTCAAAGGATTTCTCCATAGTTTTCTTCACCAGGTATGTGGGATTTCACTAGTGGGTACCTTTCACCCATTAGGTCCCTAGAATTCAGCTAGTTCTTTAGTTCTCCATAAATTTCTTCAGACCTAGGGTTCCTAAGTCTTAGGGATTTATTGTAATTCAAATTCTACTGCTTATATTGATATCTATTTCATGTTTCTTGGAAAATGAGCATAGTCATGTATGGAACTCAGAAACCCTAGCTTGTGTAAATATCAGTATTTCATAGATTATGCTTGCTAGTCAGATTAGTCAGACAATCATGCTTTAGAATTCGAATACCATATCTTTCAGTATTTATATATTGCATTCTCAGATTATGTCAGTGTTTTGAGCTATCCAGTACTACCATTGCATTTTTAACTTTATATTCAGTTGGGAGTAAACTTAGCACCGAGTGGATGAAGGGATGAAGGCTCACCCGCCAGTCTAGGCTGAGACCTTTAGTAGAAATCCCTGAGTCCCAGAACTACGGCGCCATTGTAGGTTCTAAAGGGGTCACCAATCAGATTAGGCTTGACACCCTTGTCCCTTATGGACATCAGTTAGTGGATCAACGTCTGACTTGTTCGTACCCTTGGAAAGGTATGAACACCCTCCCATCCAGGGTTACAGGTTGGCCCTGTAGTTAGCTCATCTTGGGTTATGTCAGTTAATAGTATATCCCACAGTCAGGCTCATGTTGCATTGAACATGTACTCAGTATTTATGTCAGTATTCAGTCAACATGTTATATTCATGATTTGTATTTGTTCATTGTATCCATCTAGATTTTAGTTTATTCTTGTATATATATACTTCCATGTTCGGATTCCTATATTGTTTAGTACAGTACCTATCCCGCATGCTCAGTACATTCAAAGTACTGATGCATACTCTTGTGCTACATCATTGTATGATGTAGGTTCAGGCGTTCAATATCCAGACCGCGCTTAGTTTGACTTCCAGTCCGTACTCAATAGCTTTATTGGTGAGTCCTCATAGATCGAGGATGAGAGACATGCTTTAATTTTCAGTCTTATTATTTCTGTTTTTAGATTGTTAAAGTTAGTTGGGGGCATGTCCCAACAACTCATATCAGTTAGAGGCTTTCAGACATAGATTAGATTCACCTTGAGTTGATAGTGTTGTTCTTCAGTTATGACTACACTTTTATATATTTTATATTTAATCATGTTTATTTTGGGCTCTTCCCCATTTCAGTTCTTAAACTCTTTTTCAGCTTCCGCACAGTATAAGCTTTTAACTTGAAATTGTTTAGATATGCCAGACCATGGGTTAGCTAGGGATCACTTGTGACTCTAAGTACCATTTTACGTCTAGGGGGTAGCCTCGGGGTGTGAAAAACTTGGTATCAGAGCATCAGGTTTAAGTGTCCTAGGGTGTCCAAAAGTCGCGTTGAGTTGAGTCTTCTTCATGGGAGTGAAGCGCGCCACACTTATAGGGGAGGAGCTATGAGACGTTATTAGAAATAACTTCCCTTCTTTCTTTTCCAGCTCGTGCTATAGAGTATCAAATCTATTTAATCTCCATCTATTCTAACTCATACCCTTCGCATTTCTGAAATATGCCACCTAGAAGAGCTAACGCCAGGGGATGCCAGTAGCTCCAGCAGACCCATTGAATGAGTAAGTAACGCATGCCGAATTCAGGGTTGCTTTACAAGTTCTTGCTCATGCCATGACCGCCCAGGTCAACTAGCAGGCTGTGGCACTATCTCTACCTCAGACTAACACTGCTGCAGCCAAAATCTGGGACTTCACTTGAATGAACCCTCTGGAGTTTCATGGGTCCAAGTTAGAAGAGGATCCGCAAGAGTTTCTTGATGATATCTAGAAGGTGACTGACATTATGGGTGTCACTCCAGTCGAGGGTGCAGATTTGGCCGTCTATCAGTTGAAGGGAGTGGCCTACACTTGCTACCAGTAGTGGAATGAATCTCGTGGTACAAATACAGGTTTAGTGAGTTAGAATCTTTTCAAGACTGCTTTTCTGGACCGGTTCTTCCCACTAGAGCTCAGGGAAGCCAAGGTTCAGGAATTCATTAATCTAAAGCAGAATGACATAAGCATGAAGGACTATTCTCTCAAGTTCACATAGCTATCCAAGTATGCTCCAACGATAGTAGCTGACTCCAGAGATCGTATGAGCAAGTTCGTATCTGGTATGTCAGATGATGTAGTTAAAGAGTGAAAGACTGCTATGTTGATTAAGAATATGGATTTCTCCAGATTAGTTACTTATGCCCAGCAGATTGAGAAGGAGAAAATCAAGGAAAGGGGAGGAGATAGTAAGCGGGCTAGGACAGTTGACTTTAGCTACTCTCAGTAGAGGTCAGAGGGTGGCAACCACTCTCAGTTCTATCAGAATACTTCAGCTCCATCTCCATCTTCTGCCAGTGCCCCAGTGACTAAATTGAAGTAGGATCAACGGGATAGAGCGTCTATCTCTAAGTCCCAAAGTACAGTTACTAGCGGGCACACTTATCCGGTGTGTAAAAAGTGTGGTAGGAACCATCAGGGTGAGTGCATGAAAGGTAGAGGAAATTGCTCTAGGTGTGGTAAGCCAGGCCACAGGATGAAAGAATGTAGTGAAAATTCTCAGAAAGACAGGGATGCTCATTTGCAGAATCAGGCCAGCTCCACAAGAGATCTAACAGGTCGCCCAACTCTGCAGGGTGCATCATCTGGTACAGGTGGTGGTCAGTTCCAGAATAGGTTGTTTGCTCTTCAGGCTCGACAGGATCAAGAGGACTCTCCTGATTTGGTCACAGGTACATTACGAGTCTTTAATATTGATATCTATGCATTATTAGATCCAAGAGCTATGCTTTCTTTTGTAACTCCATATATAGCAGCAAATTTTGATGTCAGTCCTAAAATTCTCCCAGAACCCTTCTAAGTCTCTACTCCAGTAGGTGACCCAGTTATAGCTAGACGGGTATATAGAAAATGCCCTGTCACAGTTTCCCAGAAAGTTACCTCAGCAGATCTTGTAGAATTAGAAATGATAGATTTTGATATCATTATAAGCATAGATTGGCTACAATCCTGTTATGCCTCAGTCAATTGTAGAACTAGGATCATTCGATTTTAGTTTCCAAATGAGCCAGTCCTAGAATGGAAAGGTAATAACTCAGTGCCTGTAGGTCATTTCATCTCCTACCTTAAGGCTAGGAAAATAATCTGCAAAGGGCATATCTATCATCTTGTTTAGGTTAAGGATTCAAACTCTGAAACACCAACTCTTTAGTCAGTTCCAGTAGTAAGTGAGTTTCCAAAAGTGTTCCCACAAGATATACTCGGAGTTCCTCCCGAATGGGAAATTGACTTTGAAATAGATCTCTTTCCAGATACCTAGCCTATTTTGATTCCTCCTTACAGAATGGATCTAGCTGAGCTTAGGGAATTGAAAGATCAGTTGAAAGACCTTCTAGATAAGGGCTTCATCGGACCCAGTATCTCTCCAGGGGGTGCTCCAGTATTGTTTGTGTGTAAGAAAGATGGTTCTCTCAGGATGTGCATCGATTATTCTCAGTTGAACAAAGTCACAATCAAGAATAAATATCCTATCCCAAAGATTGATGACTTATCTGACCAACTTCAGGGTGCTAGTTGCTTCTCTAAAATAGACCTCAGATCCGGCTATCATCATCTCAGAGTCAGAGATAGTGACATCCTGAAGATAGCCTTCAGGACTCGATATGGTCACTATGAATTTGTTGTTATGTCGTTTGGACTAACCAATGCTCCTGCAGCTTTCATGGACTTAATGAAAAGGGTGTTCAAACAGTATTTAGACTTGTTCATCATCGTCTTTGTTGATGATATCCTCGTTTATTCACAGAATGAGGAAAGAGCATGCGACTCATCTGAGGGTTGTTCTGCAAACTCTCAAAGATCGTCAGCTATTTGCTAAGTTCATCAAATGTGAATTCTGGTTATAGTCTATCACTTTCCTTGGTCATGTGGTATCCAGCGAAGGGATCCGAGTGGATTCTCAGAAAATTGAGGCAGTAAAGCACTGGCACAGACCTATCTCTCTGACTGATAAAAGAAGTTTCTTGGGTTTGGACGGTTACTATAGGAGGTTTTTTGAAGGTTTTTCATCCATAGCTTCCCCATTGACTAAGTTGACTCAGAAGAAGGTCAAGTTTCAATGGTCAGATGAGTGTGAGAAGAGTTTCTTAGAACTGCAGACCAGGTTGACTATAGCTCCGATCTTGACTTTACTAAAGGGTTTAGATGGTTATGTAGTTTATGCGATGCCTCCAGGGTCGGCCTAGGTTGTGTTTTGATGTAGCAGGGTAAGGACATAGCTTATGCTTCTAGACAGCTTAAGGTCCATGAGATGAACTACCCGACTCATGACCTCGAGCTTGCAGCAGTTGTGTTTGCTCTAAAGATTTGGAGACACTACTTGTATGGTGTTCATGTTGATGTGTTCACAGATCATAAGAGCCTCCAGTATGTGTTCACCCAGAAAGAGTTGAATATTTGTCAGAAGAGATGGCTTGAGTTCCTCAAAGATTATGATATGAATATACTCTACCATCCAGGTAAGGCCAATATAATGGCTGATGCTCTCAACAGACTATATATGGTAGCGTGTCACATGTTGAGGAAGAGAAGAAAGAATTAGCCATAGATGTTCACCGGCTTGCTCGCTTAGGAGTTTGCCTTATGGACACGTCAGATGGTGGTGTGATAGTCCAGAATAGGTCAGAATCTCATTGGTAGCGGAGGTTAAAGAGAAACATGATAGTGATCCTATATTGCTCCAGTTAAAAGGTGCAGTTTATCAACAAAGAGTAGAGGTTTTCTCCCAAGGGGGAAATGGTGTGCTTCGTTATCAGGGTCGCTTCTGTGTCCCTAAGGTAGGTAAGTTGAGGCAGCAGATCCTTATAGAAGCCCATAATTTTAGATATTCCATTCATCCGGGTGCCACTAAGATGTACCGTGATCTATGGGAAGTCTATTGGTGGAGAAGCATGAAGAGGGACATCACAAATTTTGTGGCTAAGTGTCCCAACTGTCAGCAGGTTAAAGTAGAACATCAGAAACTAGGAGGTATGACTCAGAAGGTCAGCATTTCTACTTTGAAGTGGGAAGTGGTCAACATGGATTTCATTACTGGTTTACCTAGTACTTGGTGACAATATGACTCCATTTGGGTGATAGTGGATAGAGTCACAAAGTCAGGTCATTTCTTGGTTGTCAAGACTATAGACTCCATGGAGGACTACGCAAGACTCTACATCAATGATATAGTCAGGTCGCATAGGGTTTCCTTGTCTATCATCTCATATAGAGGTCCTCAATTTACGTCTCATTTTTGGAAGTCTTTCCAGAAAGGTCTTGGTACTTAGGTGAAACTCAATACATCATTTCATCCGCAGATGGATGGTCAAGCAGAGCGTACCATCTAGACTTTATAAGATATGTTGAGGGCTTGCGTGATCGAGTTCAAGGGTAGTTGGGATGATCACCTACCTCTCATAGAGTTTGCCTACAATAACAACTTCCACTTTAGAATTCAGATGGTCCCATATGAGGCACTTTATGGGCGTAGATGCAGATCACTGGTTGGTTGGTTTGAAGCAGGTGAAGCAACCTTGGTTGGACCAGATTCGGTTCATGAGGCTATGGAGAAAGTTCATCTCATCAGAGAGAGATTGAAAATAGCTCAGAGTCGTCAGAAGTCCTATGCAGCTATGAGGAGAAGGGACATAGAATTCGAAATCGATGATTGGGTTTTTCTGAAAGTGTCACCCATGAAGAGAGTGATGAGATTTGGAAAGAAAGGGAAGCTCAGTCCCAGGTATGTAGGTCCTTACAAAATCTTGAAGAGGATTGGTAATGTGGCCTATGAGTTAGAGTTTCCAGCAGAACTAGCAATGGTTCATCCGATCTTTCACATATCCTTGTTGAAGAAGTATGTGGGTGATCCAACAGCGATAATACCTTTAGAGAGTGTGGCTGTGAAGGATAGACTCACCTATGAGGAGGTCTCAGTTGATATTATTGACCATCAAGTTCGTAGGTTGAGAAATAAAGAGGTCGCTTCAGTAAAGGTTTTGTGGAGGAATCAGTCCGTAGAGGGAGCTACTTGGGAAGTAGAAGCAGCCATGATAGCCAAGTATCCTCACCTCTTTCCTTCCGATTCAGTTTCAGCTTGAGGTAATAGTTCCTCTCTATCATCTCAGTTTACTCTTGTGTATTTCAGTATCAGTATAATGCTCTCTCAATATCCTTGCATTTCAGCATGTACGTGTCCATGGAACTATATTCTGTAAGATATTAGTTTCTAGTACTCAGTTGGTAGGGATTGCAGCTCCTTCCCTCCAAACTTAGCTTGTTTAGTATTCATTCGAGGATGAATGATCCCAAGGGGGAGATATTGTAATACCCCAAAATCTAAACTAGCTACTAGACTGTACTCAGCCAAAAAAATTTAAGAAAAAATTCAATTTTCAAGGAACACGGTTGAGATCACGAACTGTAGTTTGGAACCACGGTCCATCGTTTGAATCATAATCCCCATTTCCAGTAGACCCCTAGTTCATGCCTCAGGAACCACGAGTCGGACTACAGACCGTAGTTTAGAACCACGGTCTGTCTTGTCACTCATGGTTTCCCTTAATCAGAGGACCATTAGTCCAGGGCTCAGTAACCACGAGTCATACGATGAACTATCATTCAGGACCACGGTCCACCCTGTGGACTCATGGAATCAGAACCTTAGATACCCTTAGCCTTTGTCCTAGAAACCTTGGGTTACGGACCGTAGTTCAGAACCACGGTCCGTCCTTTGACTCATGGAATCCTCAGTCTAGACTAAAGTCCCAAGAACCATGAGTCACATGATGAGCTGTCATTCAGGAGTACGGTCCATCCTGTAGAGTCATGGTTCCCTCAGATCAGAGAAACCCAAAGACCCCTGGATAGGACCACAACTCAGTTGATGGTCCATCGTCCAAGACTATGGTCCATCAACCAAGTCGTGATCCCTGTGTTGCGATTTTCAGCAGAATTCTCTTAAATTTCCTAGGGGTATTTCGGACGTTTCCTACCTCTTTTAAGTCCTAAGCTACATCATTTTACGTCATCTAAGCCTAATAAATTAATCAAAAACTACCTAAAACCTCTTTTCTCCTAGAATCATCAGACTTAGAAAGAAAAGAAATAAAAGAGGTGATAGTTTTCTCTCAAGAACAAACAGAGGTCTTCTTCAAGTTCATCCCCAAAATCCAAAGGATTTCTCCATAGTTTTCTTCACCAGGTATGTGGGATTTCACTAGTGGGTTCCTTTGACCCATTAGGTCCCTAAAATTCAGCTAGTTCTTCAATTTTCCATGAATTTGTTCAGACCTAGGGTTCCTAAATCTTAGGGATTTATTGTAATTCAAATTCTACTACTTATATTGATATCTATTTCATCTTTCTTGGAGAATGAGCATTGTAATGTATGGAACTCAGAAACCCTAGCTTGTGTGAATATCAGTATTTCATATATTATGCTTTCTAGGCAGATTAGTCAAACAATCATGCTTCAGAGTTTGAATGCCATATCTTTCAGTATTTGTATGTTGCATTCTCAGATTATGTTAGTGTTTGAGCTATCCAATACTACCGTTGCATTTTTAACTTTATATTCAGTTGGGAGTAAACTTAGCACTGAGCGGATGAAGGGATGAAGGCTCACCCGCCAGTCCAGGATGAGACCTTTAGTAGCAATCCCTGAGTCCCAGAACTACGGCGCCACTGCAGGTTCTAAAGGGTTCACCCATCAGATTAGGCTTTACACCCTTGTCTCTTGTGGATATCAGTTAGTGGATCCACATCAGACTTGTTCGTACCCTTGGCAAGGTATGGACACCCTCCCATCCAGGGTTACAGGTTGGCCCCGTAGTTAGCTCAGCTTATGGTATCTCCCACATTCAGGCTCATGTTGCACTGACCATGTACTAAGTATTTATGTCAGTATTTAGTCAATATGTTATATTCATGATTTGTACTTGGTCATTGTATCCATCTAGATTTTAGTTTATGCTTGTATATATATACTTCCATGTTTGGATTCCTATATTATTTAGTACAATACCTATCTCGCATGCTCAGTACATTCAAAATACTAACGCATACTTTTGTGCTACATCATTATATGTTATAGGTTCAGGCGTTCAACATCCAGACCGCACTTATTTTGACTTCCAGTCCATACTCAACAGCTTCATTGGTGAAACCTCATAGATCGAGGACTTTTCAGTCTTTTTATTTTAGTTTTCAGATTGTTAGAGTTAGCTTGGGGCATGTCCCAGCAACTCATATCAGTTAGAGGCTTTCATACATCGATTAGATTCAGCTTGAGTTGATAGTGTTGTTCTTCATTTAAGACTACACTCTTATATATCTTATATTCAAACATATTTATTTTGGGATTTTCCCCATTTCAGTTCTTAAACTGTTGTTCAGCTTCCGAACAGTATAAGCTTTTAACTTGAAATTGTTTAGATATGCCAGACCATGGGTTAGCTTGGGGTCACTTATGACTCTAAGTACCATGTTACGTCTAGGGGGTAGTCTCGGGGCATGACATTTTTGTATGATTAATGGCTTGGCTTAAGTCTGTTACTCGGGGATTACCTGTCCGAGTCCATTCGGGGATGAATGGTAAATCCTGTTATTACTGAAAGGTCGCGACAAAATGAATGCATTGATAATTTAGGGTAATATTATAATCGTGGGATTCATTTTAGGTAGTTTAAATAAAGAAATAAATATAAATCATGACAGAAAGAAAGCCTAACACCCCTCATCACAGTGATCCAAAGCTCATCACAATGGTTCACTATATGAGGATGGTCTACCGCGATGAAGAGGTCATTGTCACAATGCCGAATGTGGAGAAGAAATCAAGATTAAAAGTTTTAGCCCCTAACTCTTTTCCAAAAAGGAGGCCTTCTCCTAGAAACGTCCCAACACACTCCCAACACAAGAAAAGCAAGAAAAGCAAGAAAAGAGAGGAAAATCTCTCAAAAAGAGGGTCAGATCCTCCCTTCCTTGTGGTGATTCTTCTTACGGGCTTCCTGGGGTGGAAGTAACATGCAAGTGGCATGCACCATAGCAGCATCTTAGGAAAATAAGGTAGGTTATGGTTAAATAATAGTAAGACTTGATTAGTAAGCATGAATTCAGCATAGAAATTGATGGATACAACATGTTTAGGACTTCAGACACAAAATCTGTATGGTAATAGCTGAAGTTAATTAATAAGACTAAGACTTGTGAAAAACGCTATATGTTTAGCAAGTATCTGTGTAAGTGTAATATTGAAATTATATAATTTGAGGCTTAGGCCTAGTGCGTGATAAAAAGGTGATACTTGAACCATAGAGGAAGCTAGAGTATAAAGTAACAAATTCCTAGAATGAATATTAATTTAACTGTGATGATTGGATGACTATGTGAAATGGCTGTTGCCTTGTGGCGTTAGTTTGAGAAGTCTTAGCAGATCGGTCTAATATCTACTCCCTAGATTAGGGGATAAAATAATTCCTAATAAGAACTACTTAACAAGGGGATTTGGTAATTATAGGGATTGGTCAGTTTTAAAGGTTAAGACAAATTATGATCCTATACCCTAAGAATGAATCCTATGTAGAATGTCAGTTAGGCTTGTGGGATGAATTTCTAGACCTGCGTAGGGTGTTGAGACATGTTGTGTAATAAGCGAGTTAGGTAAAACTTATGTTCCTAGCATTTTGTTAGATTTGAGACTTGGCTTATTACATGATATATGGTAGAAATATGTAACTTGTAATTGGTCTCCGGACGTGGTTGAACTGCATTTGTTTTCCTGTTATGCTTGTATGAATAAGCTAGATGAATAGGAAGTGATAAGGGATCTGAACTGGCTAAGTATAATTATGTCTTAAACACCATATATATATATATTTATATATATATATATATTCATGAGGCATAGGTTTGAGAGCCTGGTTATTCAAATATTGAAGTTGATTCAGTTTTTATGGATTAGATACCACGCCGGTATGGTACATGGACACCTAGGGTCCCCTATAGGTCATGGACAGTGGGAAGAAATAAGACCTATAGCATGTGTGTACACACTCTTGCATATATCACTGCATATGTTATTGCATTCATCATTGTATGTTTCATTGTATTATTTCATGGTTGGTCATTGCGAGACAGTGTTGTGGTTATTGATAAGGTTTGGAAGTACTGGTAATATTGACAAGCGATAGGGGAACTTGGTCCCATGTATGGTGCATTCCTATATATTCCTGTAGTAACCCTTAATGAATGATGTGTAGTTAATAATATGGTGGTTAACCTAGTTGACATAAATTGTGCGAGTTGGTGCATCTTGATATCGGTTAGGCCTCATAGCTTCTAAGGGAATGGCTATTGGTAGTTATACTGAGTGAACCCGTATGAGAACAAATGTTTGTTTACAAATACCTTGTGAGTCAAATGTCCGAACGAGAGGTGGGTTGTGATTTAACTTGGTAGTTGTTGGGAGAACTTGGGTAGTGGGTAATGCCTTATCACTAAACCTAGACGTGTAAGCAACACTAGGCATGAATAGAGAGAAAGCTAGGGTGGAGTAGAAAGTACTCCTTGAATGGATTAAATATTCGGGATAAGTGAGAGGCACTTGAATATGGACGATTGTATGAATTATCCTGTTATATGCTAAAGTGAAAGTATCTATTTTAATATCAATTCTATATATGATTTATGTGAACTAATCTCAGTCGGCCGATGATACCTACCAGTACGTGTGGTTGTACATATTCTACTCTTGCTACACCTTCTTGGTGTATATGTGTGATAGGTTGGATGAAGTTTGTGCTTGGATTGAAGAGTCTCTATCAACAACTTCTATTCTCTACTCTTCAAACGGGAGTTGTGTCTTTTACATTGTAGTCATATTTTTCCTTTAGCAGCTCTTGTACAGACTTAGACTAGCGCTTGGGGAAATAGTAGTGTTTTGTATAGTTAATCACTAATGTGTATTGCATTGACAAGGATTTTATTGAGATTAATGTAGTTATTCTATTTATCAATATTATTGAAATTGCTTAAGGGACCTTTACATGTTCATGGTTGGATGGTTTAGGGTTCTCCTAGATGGATAGTTTTGAGTAGGTGCCCGCACAGTCCTAATGTAACTTGTGTCGTGACAATTAGTATCATAGCCTAGGTTCGATCTCCCATGTACAAGAGAAATGTCAAAATAGAGTCCTGCGGATTTGCGTGTTGACATCCAAATCCAATCCTCGGAAAGCTATGCTAACATTTAGGTGCGGTTTTACTTTCTTCTTTCCTATCATGCCATCTTGGTCTCTTGTCTCCCTCGTTTAGTCCAATTATTATCTATCCAATTCCAATTGGTATCTTGATGTGATTAGTCGATAGTGGGATGAACCCAATTGGCATCTGGTTGATTCCAATTGGTAACTCACCTTGAAGAGTCTTGATGATGTGTTGACTATGTGGTTATATATACTGTTGATGATGCATTCAGTTCTAACATTATGGGACCATGATTTGGTTGTTATGTGCCTAAGTAAATGTGGAGTGTTAAAATTTTTTAAGATGATAATGAAGTCATTATGAGATAAGAGTTATGAAAATTCATGCTTTAATCATATTGTTTCAAATTCGTGAGTTTGAATTAAGCAAGGAAGAGACTTATATATAATTTTTGAAATTTCCTAGTTGTAGCAGTGTTTTGCTCGAGCTCTCATCACAATGAGGCAATCCTCATCGTAACAGTCTAGTGCGATGAGGAATTGGGTTGCGTTGATGGAAGCCTTCATAGAAGCTAGCAAGAACTCATTGCGACAAAGAAACGGTCATCGCAATGAAGCGATACAAAACAGAATGCCTGTCTCAAGCCCCTTTTTTGGGACTTCACTCATGAGAAGCAATTTTAAAGAAAATAAAGGCATATGAAAGCTAACTCATAGAAGTTTTTGCCTACAAACAAGGCCATTGTTCAACAAGTGCCACTAATGGCACTGTATATGCAAGGAAATAAAAATAAAAAAAATCCAAAAGTATGAAAAGATAAAAGATTATCGGACAAGAGCCCTACATGGGAAAATAAAAGCTGTAATAAGAAGGGATAAGGGGTGGGAGTGCTCTAGTCACTCCATCAACTCTCGATACTTGAGCTACTAGACTGTTCCTTGATAGACTTTCTGAGGAATGAAAACTCTTGGACATACTACGAATCTTCTTGCCTGTAAGGGAAACTTTGACAAGGGCCTTTATCCCTTTCCACATTCGCACCATCAGCTTGTTCTGATAGCGTACTTTCTTTCTCTTCGCCTCTAGCTCCCCCCGAAGATCTAGTTGGGCCTGTGCTAGGGACTCAAATGAGGAAATGGAAATGAAGTTACTAGTTGCATCTGAAGGCCCGACGGCCGGAGGAGGAACTGACTCCAATTGGACTGATGATCAGCCCTCTATCATGGTTTTTATGGATTCCATATATACCTTAAGTAACTCTGAGGTCACCTTGCCTGGCACCGAACTAGCCCCCACTCCATCACTTCCCTGGCCACTAATGCTCCCTCTCTTTGACCCCAACTTCCTCTTCTTATGGATGCGACAGGAAGAACCTTTCACCTTTAAAAGGTCAATGGGTTTATCAATGAGGGTGATGCAGTCAATGAGCTCCACGGACATATTTTACCGCCTGCATAGAGTGGAGATAAGTGAAGGGAAAGAAAGGTCCCTAGTATGAAATATCATGAAATATTTCCACTCCTCCATAATTTGTGCCCATGCATTGACCGAAATGACCTTCATCAAGCAAGCAACCACAAGGGCTGGAGCAAAGGTCAAATCTGAAGTGTTGCTAGAAGGACAGACCCTCCTAGCCACCAACTGTAACCACCTACATGCATATGGGATAAAGTGAAGATTAGTGATCACCATGGCATTGGGTGCCCTTTCAATGGACAAAAGATCACTATTGAACGTGCCGGGAGTCAACTCAAAAATTTCAATTAGGTTGCAATACACGTTGTTTGCCCAACCTAAGTGACTGAATCCCTGTGCTCCTCCTCCACCAGTTTTCTCACCATCCACTACCTATCTTTGGAAGCCCTTCGTGCCCAGTGTTCAGTCTCATCATGATTTGGTACCCCCAAAGCCGCATTAATTTCCATAGCAGAAATCTCTATGTGCTCACCTCGAACATAAATGATGGGGTTTATGTCACGCCTCGAGGCTACCCCTAGATATAACATGGTACCTGAGACCACAAGTGATCCCAAGCTAAACCTTGGCCTTAGCATGACTTAAACTTAAACAACATAAAAACTGAGCGGAAGCTTTAAGTGAAGAAATGAGAAACTTAATCCATTGAATAAATAAAAGTCTAAGAATGACAATTTGAATACAGTTGAATATCTGACTCTATGTCTGAAAGCCTATACTACTGACGAGCTGCTGGGACATGTCCCCATCTAACGCTAAATACTAAAACCTGAATAAACAAATAAAAACATTAAAATAAAGTAAATCTCCAAGTCCTCGAATGAGGAGGACTCACCAAGATGGCTGGATGTGCTGCCAATCTACTAGCCACGAGTCTGGGAATGGGCTATAGAATCTATATCACAATAGGATGCAACACAAAGAGGTATGCGGTCAGTACTATGGAATGTACTGAGTATGCGAGCTTATGCAAAAATCATGATAAAAACATGTTTGAAAACATATTTAAAACTGTAATCATGCGTTAGTAGGAGAAATCATAGTATAAGGACTTCAAGTGAAATCATAGTTTAAGCATAAATCATAAAGCAATGAGTAAATCTTGAAAACTGAATATCATATAACTTAGTAGCTTAAAATCATTCTTGTGGGAGTTTCTCTTAACCAACAGTAAACCATGTAGAGCACCATGGAGTCCAGTGTTATACACCTACACCGAAAAAGGTTATCCTTGCCGGCTAAGGTTAGAACCATGTTCATAAGAATCTCATCATAAATCCATAGAGGGCAACCTACGGTGGCAACGTAGTTTTGGACTTGGGTTATCTAGAACCCTCATCGCTCTGTGCTAAATACTACTCCCAAAATAAATTATAGTGCTCGAATACATGCGACATATCTAGATGTCAAAACTAGTTCAAATACATAATCTTATATAATTTCATAAAATAGGAACTAGACATGCAAATGCTTGAAATTCATGAGGTCATGCTATCAAAATATGCCAACTTGCTTAAATCAAACCATGCATGTAAAATTGAACTAGGGTTAGCCTTCAAATCATGAGATATGAATCCATTTGTAAGAACTCATGCAATTTAGAATTAGATTTCATAGAAGAATCATAAGAAAACAATTTATAGAAGAACCCATGAGAATTGGGTAAGAACCCTAACTTGTATTCATAAAAATCAATTTGAAGGAATGAGTTTTGGGCATAAGGGTTAAATAAATTCCTTATTGAATACCCACATACCTGATCTTGAAGCTTTCTTAACCTAGAGCTTGGGGATGGAGACTTGAAGATGGAACCCTAACTTGAAGCTTGTGAGAATTGGACCTCTTTTCTTCTCTTGGAACTTTATTGAGAGAATGGAAGAGAACTTAGGCTAAGTGGGAATAAAACTCCTTCTAATTTAGCCAAAATGACTTAATTTAGGAGTTAAAAGAGCGGAAAATTACAAAAATACCCATGGAAAAAGTGTCTGAAAGACTGCTGAAAATTTTGTCATAGGATTTCACGGACATAAATCATGGCCCGTGGAATAAACCACGGTCCATGGATAGAGGTCGTGGTTTTCAGACCACTTTTCAGGCCTCTGGACTAATTTCCACGAGGGGAAACTACGATTCGTTTTTTGATCCATGACCTGTGGATCAACCTCGTTAATCTCAGGCTAAAAACTTATCTACAGGTTCAATTTCACGGACTCAAACCACATATCATTGTTTGATCCATGAGCCGTAGATGACTCTCTTGGTTACTGTCTGTCAAAATGACAGACAGACACACTTTAGTAAAATGCTGATAACTTTTTACTCTAGTCTTGTATTAACTCGTAGTTAGTAGAGTTGGAAAGAAGACTCAAAGATCTTTAATTTGGTGGGTACTAGGTCACCTAACACTTCATATTCTAGAAGTTATGATTATTTGAAGTTGACCCTTGAAAAATCTTACACTAAAACTCAATCGGTAAGGAAACTTTCATCTCAACTTTGAGCTAGAGGTTCTTTATCACCCTAATTCATATCTAATACACCTCCAAAACATAAGAATAAATCTTAATACTTATATGCATGGACAATTTATCTAGTTCGGGTCTAGCAACATATGAAGAACGATTTAGATCTTGGCTTAGAATTTTTGGGGTGTTATAATATCTTCCCCTCGGGATCATTCATCCTCGAATGAAAACTACTAAGTTGAGATTGGAGGGGGAAAGGGTTGCAATCTAATCAACCGAGTTCTAAGAGCTAAAGTATTTCATGGTAACTAATTTCTGACTAAAATATAAACTAAGATGGATTCATGGGCCATGTATGCATGCGGAGGGCATAAGCATAACTGATGGGACATGAAACTGAATACCTAACATGATAACTGGTTTGGATTAAGAGTAGGGACTCAGCTGAAACTCATAAAGAACGAGCGCATTCTTAGAAATTGTAGTTAACTGAAAAGGATATCAAACTGAGAGAGGTGACTATATGAGAAAACCATTCTTTTTTTAACTGAACTTACTACCTTGGACTGAACTGGATGTAGGTCCTTCTAGCCTTAGGAATGATTATCGATAGGCATGAACTAATCTGATATGAGGAGTCTAGTATTCTTGCAAGATGAAGCTACCGGACCTAAGATATGAGCAATCTGGGTAGGGAGTAAGAACAAGACTATTCTTGCCTTAAATACTACGTGGTTGACAACTTTTAAGCTTAAAACCCCCTTTTAACTACACTAACTCCTCTGAATACTAAGGTTTGAGTCTAACTACCTGCTTTTACCATGTTCAAGCCTATCTTGACTAAATATCTTACATCTAGAGTTACCTCCCAAGAATGGTATTCCTTCTTATCATGAAACTAAACTAACCTTGAGCTCTAATCAATGGGTCACTAGTCGCACAAAGATAAGGCCCCCATGTACCTCATCCTGATATTCAAGCCTATCACTATGATCACCTTATGGCTTCTTTGTATCTTACACTATCCAAGACTTCTCCTCTCTTCCCTAGCATATCTAGGAGCTGTAACTTTGAAGAACTTCTACAAAGAGACATACCGAAATTTCTCATCTAACTATTTCACATGAATGATCCTCACCTCACTTTTCATCCATGCTTACAACCTACTACTTCCAATATAGGTTACTACTTAGCTTTCTCCACTTACAACTATGACAACATAAGACAAGACCACTAAGGGAACAGAGTGGGAGCATGAGCATCATGAATGAAGGAATACTGATTGGTCTTGACTTACACTTAGCTTGATCTAGCCACTCAAGGTGGGGTTTTACAAGTCAAGTGAAAGGGCATGTGTGTCTCACATCCTGGATATACCAAGCATGGTTAGAGTAAGGAAATCACAAGCGTGAATTATTTGAGAATTATGGTATGAGCGTATACATGATGTAGCATGATTTCATTATCCATTAAGGCTTGTTTAAGGACTGAGTATATAGAGCTGAGCATAGTGTGAGACATGAGTTTACATATATAACAAGTATCATGGTGTAAAGATGGAATTCATAGAATCATAGAGTAAGATTGGAATCGCTGTCTAGAGTAATTTCTATTTATTTTAGGAACTTAGTAAGGGCGTGAATCTGCATGAAGTTCGTGAATTTGAATTAAGACCACGACATTAAGACATAAGACATAAATAGGGTGTTGTAATGATAGAAGTATACTAAAGATGCTAGGATATAAATAAGTCTCTGCATCCACCCCTCTAACTTCATTCTAACACTCATCACCATCACTACAAGATTCTTACAAATATGACTGATTCTACATCTGACCTTAAAACAATCAGGTCTTATATAAGACCAGGCATAAAAGCACTAGTTCAAATACATAATCTTATTTAATTTCATAAAATAGGAACTAGGCATGCAAATGCTTGAAATTCATGAGGTCATGATATCAAAATATGCCAACTTACTTAAATCAAACCATGCATGTAAAATTGGACTAGGTTTAACCTTAAAATCATGAGATAGGAATCCATTTGTAAAAACTCATGCAAAATCATGCAATTTAGAATTAGATTTCATAGAAGAATTATAAGAAAATAATTTATAGAAGAACCCATGAGAATTGGGTAAGAACCCTAACTTGAATTCATAAAAATCAATTTGAAGGATTGGGTTTTGGGCATAAGAGTGGAAGAAATCCCTTATTGAATACCCACATACCTGATCTTGAAGCTTTCTTAACCTAGAGCTTGGGGATAGAGACTTGAAGATGGAACCCTAACTTGAAGCTTGGGAGTATTGGACCTCTTTTATTCTCTTGGAACTTGATTGAGAGAATGGAAGAGAACTTAGGCTAAGTGGGAATAAAACCCCTTCTAATTTGCCCAAAATAACTTAACTTAGGAGTTAAAAGAGCCGAAAATTACAAAAATACCCCCAGAAAAAGTGTCTGAAGGACTGCTGAAAATTTTGTCATTAGATTCCATGGACATGAATCATGGCCCGTGGAATGAATCACAGTCCGTGGATAGAGGTCATGGTTTTCAGACCACTTTTCAAGCCTCTGGACTGATTTCCACGAGGGAAAACCATGATTCGTGGTTTGATCCATGACTCATGGATCAACTTCGTGAATCATAGGCTACAAACTTATCTGCAAGTTTAATTTCACAGACTCAAACCACGGGTCGTGGTTTGATCCATGAGCGGTAGATGGCTCTCGTGGTTATTGTTTGTCATTTTGATAGACAGATACATTTTAGTAAAATGCTGATAACTTTTTACTCCAGGCTTGTATTAATGCGTGGTCAGCAGCGTTGGAAAGAAGACTCGAAGATCTTTAATTTGATGGATACTAGGTCACCTAACTCTTTATATTCTAGGAGTTATGATCGTTTGACGTTGACCCTTGAAAAATCTTACACTAAAATTCAATCAGTAAGGAAACTTTCAACTCAACTTTGTGCTAGAGGTTCTTTATGACCCTAATTCATATTTAATACACCGCCAAAACTTAAGAATAGGTCTTAATACTTAGATGCATGAAAAATTTATCTAGTTTGGGTCTAAAAATATATGAAGAATAATTTTGATCTTGGCTTAAAATTTCCGGGGTGTTACGATTTAGGACCTCTAAGTTAACGATAGGGATATGAGCACAAAACTCCCGAACCTAGTTCTCTTTCACTTTCTCCACGATCTTCACAAGAGGTAGCCATCCTACTTTTAGTATCTAGCGGTAGAACTCTGGCACCCTCTCCTCAATCTCCAGCCTGCCAGGCTCCCTTCCCCGACCAAACCCCAAGAGACTTCTCTCCTGAATAAACCCTCTGGTCCTCTGATCATAGTATTGCTTGCAACTCGCCTCATTGGCGAATTGCTTGTACTCCATTTATTCCCCTATGGCTATTTCTTCTCTACAAGAGGGAAATTAATGGTGTTACTCAATATGTTATCATTTGCATAGCAAGTAATTGTGATGAGGTCATCGTCCCCAACCAAATATTTTTGAAAAATGGCAATTCTCAATAATGTGTTTTGATTTACTAAATTTTCCCCACATATTGGACATAACCCACCTACCTACTATCATTACACAATAATTTTATGGTGATTTAAACTTTATTAAGCTAGCCCAAACATTTGAATCTGATTCAAGAAATTTTTCCTACTATTATCATCCAATTTTGAGTCTTAAACTCCATGAACTTCATGGGAACAATGTGAAGGGTAGTGTAAAAGAAATAACAACATAAATCTTGTAAACATGCTTCTTAAATCTGCCTCATAAGAGTAAGAAATTGTCCCATACCCCAAACCCCAATTTTCTACACAAAATCAAGTATGATATCTACTAAATCTATGAAATCTAGATGTGTTAGTCATGATATTAGTCATGGAAAGAGTCTTAACTTGGAAATATCGACGTAGAGTGTGTTGAAGTTGAGATGATTTCTTGTTGAAATAAGGGAGTGGTTTCTAAAAATGGGAGGAATGAATATCTCCCATTCTTAAAACTATCACATTGTTCGTTCTAAAGAGATGTGCTTCATCATGATGGTCCATTGCGACGAGACCTTATCTGTCGTGATGAGACTGCTTGCCACAACGAGATTAGACTTACCATGATGAGTCAGCCTGGGTCCATGGTTGATTTTGGGTTGAAATATTTTTTACCTTTTTGGCCTTGAGAGTATTAAATCTAAATTCCATTAACTTATCCTCCCTCCTCGACTCTAGGGGAGATAAGTAAAGGAAACTTGATTCGTGCCAAATGTTTGATTCAGTAGCTGCTTCTTAAGGTGTCGACAAGGGGGCAATAGATAAAAAGGTCTTCTAGTATGATTAATGGCTTAGCTTAAGTCGGTTACTAGAGAACTCATGCATTACATATCTGAATCTGTTCGAGGATGAATAGTTGGTAAATTGGTATCTCTTGTAATGACCAATTATGTCGTTACTAAAAGGTCGAGACAAAAATGATTGCATTAATAATTTCGGGTAATATAATAATCATGGGATTAATTTTAGGTTGTTTAAATAAAGCACAGACATAAATCATGACAGAAGTAAAGCCCAATGCCTCTCATCACGCCAAAGCTCATCGTGATGATTTATCACAGTGAAGGAGGCCTCATTATGATGGTTCATCGCAATGAAGAGGTCCTCGTCATAATGACAAATACAAGGAAGAAAACAAGATTAAAAGTTTTAGACCCCAAACCCTTTTCCAAAAAGGAGGCCTTCTCCTAGAAATGTCCCAACACTCTCCCAACCCTAGAGAAGCAAGATAGAGAGAAAAATCTCTCAAAAAGAGGGTTGAATCCTCCCTTTCTTATGGGGATTCTTTCTATGGTCTTTCTGGGATGGAAGTAACATGCAAGTGGCATGCACCATAGCATTAACTCGAGAAAACAAGGTAGGTTATGGTTAAATAATAGTCAGACTTGATTAGTAAGCATAAAGTCAATATAAAAATTGATGGAGACAACATGCTTAGGCCTTCAGATACGAAGTCTGGATGGTAATAACTGAAGTTAATTGATAATCCTGAGATTTATAAATAGTGCTATATGTTTGGGAAGTATCCCTGTAAATATAATACTAAAATTGTATAATTTGAGGCTTAGGGCTAGTGCATGATAGAAAGGTAATACTTGAATTGTAGAGGAAGCTAAAGTATAAAGTAATAAATTCCTAGAATGAATCTTAACTTAACTGTGATGATTGGATGACTATGTGAAATAGTTGTAGCCTTGATCCGTTAGTTTGGGAAGTCTTAGCAGATCGGTCTAATAGCTATGCCCTGGATTAAGGGATAAAATGATTCCAAATAGGAACTACTTAAAGATAGGATTTGGTAATTATGGGGATTGGTTGGTTTTAAGGAATAAGACAAATTATGATCCTATACCCTGAGAATGAATTCTATGTCTAACGTCGGTTAGGCTTGTGGGGTGAATTGCTAGACTTGAGTAAGATGTTGAGACGAGTTGTGTGATAAGCGAGTTAGGTAAAGGTTGTGTTCCTAGCATTTATTTTGATTGACACTTGTCTTATTACATGATATGTGGTAGAATTATGTAACTTGTAATTGGTCTCCGGACGTGGTTGAATTGTATTTGTTTTCCTGTTATGCTTGTATGAATAGACTAGATGAATAGAAAGTGATAAGGGAGATAAAATGGCTAAGTATAATTGTGTCTTGAACACCACATATATATATATATTCATGAAGCATAGGTTTGAGAGCCTTGTTATACAAATATTGATATTAATACAGTTTTTATGGATCGGATACCATGCCAGTATGGTACATGGACACCTAGGGTCCCCTATAGGTCATGGACAGTGGGAAGAAATAAGACCTATAGCATGTGTAGAGACACTCTTGCATATATCACTGCATATGTTATTGCATTCATCATTGTATGCTTCATTGTATTGTTTCATAGTTGGTCATTGTGAGGCAGTGTTATGGTTATAGATAAGGTCTGGAAGTACTGGTTATATTGACAAGCTATAGGGGATCTTGGTCCCATGTGTGGTGCATTCCTGTATATGCCTGTAGTAACCCTTAATGAATGATGCGTAGTTAATAATACAGTGGTTAACCTAATTGAAATAAATTGTACAGGTTGGTGCATCTTGATATCGGTTAGGCCTCATAGCTTCTGAGGGAATGGCTATTGGTAGTTATACTGAGTGAACCATATGAGAACAAATGTTTGTTTACAAATACCTTGCAAGTTAAATGTTCGAACGATAGGTGGGTTGTGATTTGATTTGGTAGTTATTGGGAGAACTTGGTTAGTGGGTAATGCCTTATCACAAAGCCTAGACAAGTAAGCAACACTAGGCGTGAATAAAGAAGAAGATAGGGTGGAATATAAAATACTCCTTGACTGGATTAAATGTTGGGGATAAGTGAGAGGCACTTGAATATGGACGATTGTATGAATTATCCTGTTATATGCTAAAGTGAAAGTATCTATTTTAATATCAATTCTATATATGATTTATGTGAACTAATCTCAGTCGATCGATAATACCTACCAATATATGTGGTTGTATATATGCTACTCTTGTTACACCTTCTTGGTGTAGATGTGTGATAGGTTGGCTGAAGTTCGTGCTTGGATTGAAGAGTCTCTATCAACAACTTCCATTCTCTACTCTTCAAATAGGAGTTGTGTCTTTTACATTGTTGTCATGTTTTTCCTTTAGCAGCTCTTGTATAGGCTTAGACTAGATCTTGGGAAAATAGTAGTGTTTCGTATAGTTAATCGCTAATGTGTATTTCATTGACAAGGATTTAATTGAGATTAATGTAGTTATTCTATTTATCAATATTAATAAAACCGTTTAAGGGACCTTTACATGTTCATGGTTGGATGGTTTAGGGTTATCCTAGATGGATAGTTTAGAGTAGGTGCCCGCATAGTACCACCTTAATTGGTGTCGTGACAGTTGGTATCAGAGCCTAGGTTATCGATCTCCCATGTACAAGAGAAATGTCATAATAGAATCCTGCGGATGACAAACAGATCAAATCCTCGGAAGCTATGTCAGCATTTAGGTGCAGTTTCACTTACTTCTTTCCTATCATGCCATCTTGGTCTCTTGTCTCCCTCGTTTAGTCCAATTATTATCTACCCAATTCCAATTGGTATCTTGATGTGATTAGTCGATAGTGGGATGAACCCAATTGGCATCTGGTTGATTCCAATTGGTAACTCACCTTAAAGAGTCTTGATGATGTGTTGACTATGTGGTTATATATACTGTTGATGATGCATTCAGTTCTAACATTATGGGACCATGATTTGGTTGTTATGTGCCTAAGTAAATGTGGAGTGTTAAATTTTTTTAAGATGATAATGAAGTCATTATGAGATGAGAGTTATGAAAATTCATGCTTTAATCATATTGTTTCAAATTCGTGAGTTGGAATTAAGCAAGGAAGAGACTTATATATAATTTTTGAAATTTCCTAGTTGTAGCAGTGTTTTGCTCGAGCTCTCATCACAATGAGGCAATCCTCATCGCAACAGTCTAGTGCGATGGGGAATTGGGTTGCTTTGATGGAAGCCTTCATAGAAGCTAGCAAGAGCTCATTGCGACAAAGAAATGGTCATCGCAATGAAGCGATACAAAACAGAATGCATGTCTCAAGCCCCTTTTTTGGGACTTCACTCATGAGAAGCAATTTTAAAGCAAATAAAGGCATATGAAAGCTAACTCATAGAAGTTTTTGCCTACAAAGAAGGCAATTGTTCAACAAGTGCCACTAATGGCACTGTAAATGCAAGGAGATAGAAATAAAAATCATCCAAAAGTATGAAAAGATAAAAGATTATCGGACAAGAGCCCTACATGGGAAAATAAAAGCTGTAATAAGAAGGGATAAGGGGTGGGAGTGCTCTAGCCACTCCATCAACTCTCGGCACTTGAGCTACTAGACTGTTCCTTGATAGACTTGCTGAGGAATGAAAACTCTTGCACATACTCCGAATCTTCTTGCCTGCAAGGGAACATTTGACAAGGGTCTTTATCCCTTTCCACATTCGCACCATCAGCTTGTTCCGAGATTGTCCCTTCTTTCTCTCCGCCTCTAGCTCCTCCCGAAGATCTAGTTGGGCCTGTGCTAGGGACTCAAATGAGGAAAGGGGAATGAAGTTACTAGTTGCATCTGAAGGCCCGGCGGCCGGAGGAGGAAATAACTCCAATTGGAGTGATGATCATCCCTCTATCATGGTCTTTATGGATGCCACATATACCTTAAGTAACTCTAAGGTCACCTTGCCTGGCACCGAACTAGCCCCCAGTCCATCACTTCCCTGGCCGCTACTGCTCCCTCTCTCTGACCCCAACTTCCTCTTCTTATGGATGCAACAGGAAGAACCTTTCACCTTTAAAAGGTCAATGGGTTTATCAATGAGGGTGATGCGGTCAATGAGCTCCACGGACACATTTTCCCGCCTGCATAGAGTGGAGATAAGTGAAGGGAAAGAAAGGTCCCTAGTATGCAATATCATGAAATATTGCCACTCCTCCATAATTTGTTCCCATGCATTGAAAAGAATGACCTTCATCAAGCAAGCAACCACCAGGGCAGGAGCAAAGGTCAAATATGAAGTGTTGCTAGAAGGACAGACCCTTCTAGCCACCAGCTGTAACCACCTACATGCATATGGGATAAAGTGAAGATTAGTGATCACCATGGCATTGGGTGCCCTTTCAATGGACAAAAGATCACTATTGAACGTGCTGGGAGTCAACTCAAAAATTTCAATTAGGTTGCAATACACATTGTTTGCCCGACCTAAGTGACTGAATCCCTGTGCTCCTCCTCCACCAGTGTTCTCACCATCCACTACCTATCTGTGGAAGCCCTTCGTGCCCAGTGTTCAGTCTCATCATGATTTGGTACCCTCAAAGCCGCATTATTTTCCATAGCAGAAATCTCTATGTGCTCACCTCAAACATAAATGATGGGGTTTATGTCACACCTCAAGGCTACCCCTAGATATAACATGGTACCTGAGACCACAAGTGATCCCAAGCTAAACCTTGGCCTTAGCATGACTTAAACTTAAACAACATAAAAACTGAGCGGAAGCTTTAAGTGAAGAAATGAGAAACTTAATCCATTGAATAAATAAAAGTCTAAGAATGACAATTTGAATACAGTTGAATATCTGACTCTATGTCTGAAAGCCTATACTACTGACGAGCTGCTGGGACATGTCCCCATCTAACTCTAAATACTAAAACCTGAATAAACAAACAAAAACACTGAAATGAAGTAAAACTCCAAGTCCTCGAATGAGGAGGACTCACCAAGATGGCTGGATGTGCTGCCAATCTAATAGCCATGAGTCTGGGAATGGGCTATAGAATCTATATCACAATAGGATGCAACACAAAGAGGTATGCGGTCAGTACTATGGAATGTACTGAGTATGCAAGCTTATGCAAAAATCATGATAAAAACATGTTTGAAAACATATTTAAAACTGTAATCATGCGTTAGTAGGAGAAATCATAGTATAAGGACTTCAAGTGAAATCATAGTTTAAGCATAAATCATAAAGCAATGAGTAAAGCTTGAAAACTGAATATCATATAACTTAGTAGCTTAAAATCATTATTGCGGGAGTTTCTCTTAACCAAAAGTAAACCATGTTGAGCGCCATGGAGTCCAGTGTTATACACCTACACCGAAAAAGGTTATCCTTGTCGGCTAAGGTTAGAACCATGTTCATAAGAATCTCATCATAAAGCCATAGAGGGCAACCTACGGTGGCAACGTAGTTTTGGACTTGGGTTATCTAGAACCCTCATCGCTCTGTGCTAAATACTACTCCCAAAACAAATTATAGTGCTCAAATACATGCGACATATCTAGATGTTAAAACTAGTTCAAATACATAATCTTATATAATTTCATAAAATAGGAACTAGGCATGCAAATGCTTGAAATTCATGAGGTCATGCTATCAAAATATGCCAACTTGCTTAAATCAAACCATGCATGTAAAATTGAACTAGGATTAGCCTTCAAATCATGAGATAGGAATCCATTTGTAAAAACTCATGAAATTTAGAATTAGATTTCATAGAAGAATCATAAGAAAATAATTTATAGAAGAACCCATGAGAATTGGGTAAGAACCCTAACTTGAATTCATAAAAATCAATTTGAAGGAATGAGTTTTGGGCATAAGGGTGAAATAAATTTCTTATTAAATACCCACATATCTGATCTTGAAGCTTTCTTAACCTAGAGCTTGGGGATGGAGACTTGAAGATGGAACCCTAACTTGAAGCTTGTGAGAATTGGACCTCTATTCTGATCTTGGAACTTGTGAGACTAGCTGCCACATCTTGTCCCTTGTCTCCCTCGTTGAGTCCAATTATTATCTAGCCAATTCCAATTCGTATCTTGATGTGATTAGTCTATAGTGGGATGAACCTAATTGGTATCTGGTTGGTTCTAATTGGTAAATCACCTTAAAGAGTCTTGATGATGTGTTGACTATGTGGTTACATACTGTTGATAATGCATTTAGTTCTGATATTATGGGACCATGATTTGGTTGTTATATGCTTAAGTAAATGCGGAGTGTTAAAATTTGTTAAGGTGATAATGAAGTCATTATTAGATGAGAGTTATGAAAACTCGTGCTTTAGTCGTATTGTTGTAAATTCATCCGTTGGAATTAAGCAAGGAAGAGACTTGTATATAATTTTCAAAATTTTCCCAGTTGTAGCAGTGTTTTGCTCGAGCTCTCATCGCAATGAGACAATCCTCATTACAGCAGTCTAGTGCAATGGGGAATTGGGTTGCTGTGATGGAAGCCTTTGTAGTAGCAAGCTATATCTCATTGCAACAAAGCAACGATCATCGCGATGAAGCGATACAAATAGAATGTCAGTCTCAAGCCCCTATTTTGGGACTTCACTCATGAGAAGCAATTTTAAGCAAATTAAGGCATATGAAAGCTAAGTCATAGAAGTTTTGGCCTACAAACAAGGCCATTGTTCAACAATTGCCAACAATGGCACTGTAAATCCAAGGAGATAGAAATAAAAAACATCCAAAAGTACGAAAAGATAAAAGCTTGTCGGAAAAGAGCCCCTCATGGGAAAATAAAAGCAGTAATAAGAAGGGATATGGGGTGGGGAGTGCACTATCCGCTCCATCAACTCTCGGCATTTGAGCTACTAGAATCTTCCTTAATAGACTTACTGAGGAATGAAAACTCTTGGACATCCTCTTGGGTTACTTTGGGAATCTTCTTGTCTGGAAGGGAACCTTTGACAAGGCCTTGATCCCTTTCCACATGCACACCATCAGCTTATCCCGAGAGCGTCCCTTCTTCCTCTCCACCTCTAGCTCCTCCCAAAGCTATAGTTGGGCCTATGCTAGGGACTCAAAGGAGGAAAAGGGAATGAGGTTACCTGCTGCATATGAAGGTATGGTGGCCGGAGGAGGCACTGACTCCACATCTACCCTGAGTGACTCTAAGTTCACCTTGCCTGATGCTGAACTAGCCCCCACTCTATCACTTCCCTAGCCACTACTTCTCCCTCTCTCCAACCCCAATTTCCTTTTCTTCTGGATGTGACAGGAAGAACCTTTCACCTTTTAAAGGTCAAAGGGTTTATCAATGAGGGTGATGCAGTCAATGAGCTCCACGGGCATATTCGCTCGCTTGCACATAGTAGATAGTGAAGGGAAATGAAGGTCCCTGGTATGCAATATCATTAAATATCACACTCCTCTATAATCTGTACCCCCACATTCACTGGAATGCCCTTAATCAAGCAAGCAACTATCAAGGCTCCAACAAAAGTCAAATCCAAAGTGTTTCTAGAAAGACAAACCCTCCTAGCCACCAGCTGTAACCACCTACGTGCATATAGGGTAAAGTGAAGACTAGTGATCATCGTTGTTTTCCCGACCCAAGTGACCAAATCCCTGAGCTCCTCCTTTACCAATGTTCTCACCATCCAGTACCTATCTATGAAAGCCCTTCATGCCCAGTATTCAGTCTCATCATGATTTGGCACCCCTAAAACCGCATTAATTTCCAAAGTGGAAATCTCTATGTGCTTACCCCAAACGTAAATAATGGGGTTTAGGACCTCCTAGTCAATTGTAGGGATATGAGCATAAAACTCCCAAACCCAGTTCTTATTCACTTCCTCCGATATCTGCACAAGAGGTAGCGCCACCCTACTTCCACTATCTGGCGGTAGAACTTTGGCACCCTCTCCTCAATCTCCAGCCTTCCAGGCTCCCTCCCCCAACCAAACCCCATGAGACTTCTCTCTCGAATGAACCCTCTGGCCCTCTTATCATAGTATTGCTTGCAACTCGCCTTATTGGCAAACTGCTTGTACTCCATTTCTTCTCCTTCGAGTATTTCTTCTCTACAAGAGGGAAATTAATGGTGTTACTCAATATGTTATCATTTTCATAGCAAGTAGTTATTGAAGGAACTAAGATATCGAAAAGGATAATGACAATTTTTTTTTACCCAACCTAAAATTGCTACTATTTTTGGACCTTCGTCACATGAGAGTTATCTTATTGCGACGAGACTCATTCATCGCGATGGTCCATTGCAATGAAATGAATTCTGTTGTGACGAGGTCATCATCCCAGCCAAAAATTTCCATAAAATGGTGATTTTCAAGAATATGTTTTGATTTACTAAATTTTCCCTACATATCAGATATAACCCACCAACCTACTATCATTATAAAACAATTTTATGGTGATTTAAACTTTATAAAGCTAGACCAAACATTTGCATCTAATTCAAGAAATTTTTCCTACTATTATCATCCAATTTTGAGTCTCAAACTCCATGAACTTCATGGGAACAACGTGAAGGGTAGCGTAAAAGCAATAACAACATAAATCTTGTAAACATGCTTCGTAAATCTACCCCATAAGAGTAAGAAATTGTCCCATACCCCAAACCCTAATTTTCTACACAAAATCAAGCATGATAGATACTAGATCTATGAAATCTAGATGTTTTAATCATGATATAAGTCATGGAAAGAGTCCTTTCCTTGGATATATCAATGTAGAGTGTGTTGAAGTTGAGAGGATTTCTTGTTTAAATGAGGGAGTGGTTTTTGAAAATGGGAGAAATGAACATCTCCTATTCTTAAAACTGTCACATTGGTGGTTGCGATGAGATGTTCTTTATCATGATGGTCCATCATGATGAGACCCTATTTATTTTGATAAGACTGCTCGCCACAGTGAGATTAGACTCACTATGATGAGTCAGCCTGGGTCCGTGGTTTGTTTTGGGTTGAAATCTTTTTCACCTTTTCGGCCTTGAGAGTATTAAATCTAAATTCCCTTAACTTATTCTGTCACTTCTCGAGGCTACCCTTTAGATGTAACATGGTGCCTAGTGTCACAAGTGACCCCAAGCTAACCCATGGTCTGGCATAACTAAGCATTTTTGAATAAAATACTAACTGTGCGGAAGCTAAACTGGTTTAATAAATAAGTTTGGAAAATAATCCAAAAATCATCTGAATATATATATGAAAATATAATAATAATCTGAATAAACACTGACTGTAAAAGATGAAACTAATACTATGTATGAAAGCCTCTAACTGAAGAGAGTTGCTGGGACAAGCCCCCAGCTAACTCTAAAAGTCTAAAACTATAAATGAAAGCTGAATAAATAAACAAACATGTTGCCCTCGAACTATGAGGACTCACCACTGAGCTGCTGAGTAGGGACCGGAGTATCCTACTAACCATGGTCTGGATACTGAGCGTCTAAAACTACATCATGATAGGATGTAGCACAAAAGTATGTGTTAGTACTTTGAATGTACTGAGCATGCAAAATATATGAAAAATTATATACATGAATACTAAACATGGAAGATATACTGAAACATGAAGCTGAAGGATAAAGTGATGCAATGACCAAGTATTTAACATGAACTATAATATGCTGAACTGAAATGAATAACTGAGTACTGAATTCAAGGTCAATGCACATACTGAATCTGAACTGTGGGAGCTACTGTTAATCGACATACCCCAAGCTGAGCTAACTATGGGGCCAACCTGTAACCCTAGCTGGAAGGGCGTTCGTACCTTGCCAGGGTATGAACATAGCTGGCATGGATCCACTAATCTGATGTCCAACAAGGGACTAGGATGTCATGCCTAAACTGATGGGTGACCCCTATAGAACCTATGGTGGCGCCGTAGTTCTGGGACTCACGGATTGCTACTAAAGGTCTTAGCCTAAACTGATGGGTGAGCCTTCATCCCTTCATTTTCTTGGTGCTAAGTCTACTCCTAACTGAATATACAAGTAATAAATACAAATTGATGTACTGGATAGCTCAAATACTAGTTATTCTGAGAATGGATAATAATAACACTGAAAATTGACAACATTCAAATCATGAGGTAAGACTGACTGAAATAGATAGTTTAAACATGAAATTTACAAGTTCAAGCATGATATCACAAGCTTGGGATTTACTAGGGTTCTGAGAGCATAATCATGTTAGGCTTCAAGAATCATATAATTAAGTTGATAATACATGGGGGAAAACTAGAATTCAAGGGAAAACGTTAATTCACAAGAACCCTAGGTCTGAAGAACTAACTAAAAATTGAAGATCTTGACTATATCTATGGACTCAATAGGTGAAAAGGACCCGTTGATGAAATCCCACTTACCTGGAGGAAAATCCATGGAAGAAATCCTTGGATTTGGGTCCTGAACTTGGGAGGACCTTCTACTTGTTCTTGAGAGGAAGAAGCATTTATTTTCTCTTATTTTTGCTAAAGATTGATTAGTTTAGGGAGAATGGAGAAATAAGAGTAAAAGCTCATTTAATTACCCCTAAAATGATTAAGGCTCAGAGTAAAAAGGGTAGGGAAAAGACTAGAATTCCCATGAATTAATTAAAAGAAAACTGCTGAATAATTCGTGACTCAGGTTCGACGGACAGGTTCCATGGTCTGTGGATGCTTCCATGGGCCGTAGAACCCTATCGTGGTTCCTGGATATTTTGTCAAGCTACAGGTCTGAGTTCCATGAATTGGGTTCACAACTCGTGGAACCATCTACGGTCCATAGAACCAATTCATAGTTCTTGAGGAATTGATGACCCTAAGGTCTGAGTTTCATGAGTGGAGTCCATGGCTCGTGGACTGTTCCATGGTCCGTGGTTCCACCTCGTGAACCTTACCTCAAAATGCTAGATTCTTGTATGTATTCCATGAGCCCAGTCCATAGCTCGTGGACTGTTCCACGACTCATGGATCTAGCTCATGGACCTGACTAGCACTTCAACAGTTTCACACTTGTTGATTCTGGACTAGTTCTAGGCGTAGAATTTTTGGGGTGTTACATATCCCCCCTCTTCGATATTAGGGGAGAGAAGTAAAAGAAACTTGATTCGTGTTGAATGTCCAGTTCACTAGCTGCTTTTTAAGGTCTCGACAAGAAGGCAATAGACAAAAAGGTCTTCTAATATGATTAATGGCTTGGCTTAAGTCAGTTACTAGAGAACTCATGCATTACTTGTCCGAATCTATTCGGGGATGAATAGTTGGTAAATTGGTATCTCTTGTAATGACCAATCCTATCGTTACTAGAAGGTCGAGACAAAAATGATGGAATTAATAATCTAGGGTAATATAATAATCGTGGGATTTATTTTAGGTTGTTTAAATAAAGAACAGACATATATCATGATAGAAGGAAAGCCCAGCACCCCTTATCGCAGTGAGCCAAAGCTCTTTGTAATGGTTCATCACAGTGGAGGAGGCCTTATCGTGATGGTCTATCGAGATGAAGAGGTCCTCATCACAATGACAAATGCAAGGTAGAAATCAAAATTAAAAGTTTTAGGCCCCAAATTCTTTTCCAAAAAGGAGGCCTTCTCCTAGAAATGTCCCAACACTCTCCCAACCCTAGAAAAGCAAGAAAAGACAGAAAAATCTCTCAAAAGAGGGTCAAATCCTCCCTTTCTTGTGGTGATTCTTCCTACGGTCTGGGATGGAAGTAACATGCAAGTAGCATGCACCATAGAAGCAGCTCAAGAAAACAAGGTAGGTTATGGTTAAGTAATAGTAAGACTTGATTAGAAAGCATAAATTCGGTATATAAATTGATAGAGACAACATGCTTAGGCCTTCAAACACGAAGTCTTGATGGTATTAACTGAAGTTAATTGATATACCTGAGACTTATAAATAGTGCTATATATTTGGGAAGTATCTGTGTAATGTAATACTAAAATTGTATAATTTGAGGCGTAGGCCTAGTGCACGATAGAAAGGTGATACTTGAACCGTAGAGGAAGCTAGAGTATAAAGTAACAAATATCTAGAATGAATCTTAACTTAACTGTGATGATTGGATAACTATGTGAAATGACTATAGCCTTGTGGTGTTAGCTTGGGAAGTCTCAGCAGATCGATCTAATACCTACTCCCTAGATTAGGGGATAAAATGATTCATAATAAGAACTACTTAATAAAGGGATTTGGTAATTATGGGGATTGTTCAGTGTTAAGGGTTAAGATGAATTATGATCCTATACCCTAAGAATGAATTCTATGTCAAATGTCGATTAGGCTTGTGGGGTGAATTGCTAGACCTGAGTAGGGGGTTGAGACATGTTGTGTTATAAGTGAGTTAGTTCAAGCTTGTGTTCCTAGCATTTAGTTATATTTGAGAGTTGTCTTATTATATGATATGTGGTAGAAATATGTAACTTGTAATTGGTGTTCGGACGTGGTTGAATTGCATGTGTTTTCCTGTTATGCTTGTATGAATAGGCTAGATGAATAGGAAGTGATAAAAGAGCTGAAATGGCTAACTATAATTGTGTCTTAAACACCATATATATATATATATATATATATGTTCATGAGGCATAGGTATGAGATCCTGATTATACAGATATTGATGTTGATACAGTTTTTTTTGATCGAATACGATGCTGGTATGGTACATGGACACCTAGGGTCCCCTACAGGTCATAGATAGTGTGAAGAAATAAGACCTATAGCATGTGTGTATACACTCTTGCATATGTTACTGCATATGTCATTTCATTCATTAGTGTATGCTTCATTGTATTAGTTCATGGTTGGTCATTTTGAGATGGTGTTGTGGTTATAGATAAGGTCTGGAAGTACTGGTTATATTGACAAGTGATAGGGGAACTTGGTCCCATGTGTGGTGCATTCCTGTATATGCCTGTAGCAATCCTTAATGAATGATGTGTAGTTAATAATATGTTGGTTAACCTAATTTGAATAAATTGTGTGGGTTGGTGCGTCTTGATATCAGTTAGGTTGCATAGCTTATGAAGGAATGGCTATTGGTAGTTATATTGAGTGAACCTATATGAGAACAAATGTTTGTTTACGAATACCTTGTGAGTCAAATGTCCATCTGAGAGGTGGGTTGTGATTAGACTTGGTAGTTGCTCGGAGAACTTGGGTAGTGGGTAATGCCTTACCACTGAGCCTAGACATGTAAGAAACACTAAGTGTGAAACGTAATGACCTATTTCATCATCACGCTGAATTAAGGCATAAGTCCCGACTAGAAATGTTCCTAGGTAAGAATTGAAAATATCTAGCTAGGATGAGCTTAGATGAAAATATTGTATTATGTGCCTTAGAGGTGATTCATGTTTCATGTAATGTCATATGGTAGTGTGGTGTCTATTATTAGATATCCAACTGCCTAGGATCTCATAAAAAGTTTTTAAATCAGAGTCTTAGTGTAGATGTGTAACAGGTTGGCTGAAGTTCGTGCTTGGATTGAAGAGTCTCCATTAGAAACTTCCGTTCTCTACTGTTCAAACGAGATTTGTGTCTTTTACATTGTTGTTCCTTTAGCATCTCTTGTAAAAGTTTAGAATAGATCTTTGGGAAATAATAGTGTTTTTTTATAGTTAGCCACTAATGTGTATTACATTGACAAGGATTTAATTGAGATTAATGTAGTTATTCTATTAATCAATAATATTGAAACCGTTTAAGGTACCTTTACATGTTCATGGTTGGATGATTTAGGATTCTTCTACCTGGATAGTTCAAAGTAGGAGCTCGCGCGGTCCCGTTGTAACTGGGGTTATGACTGGAGGAAGTTGTGATGGTATCAAAACCTCTACCACCCTTTCCCAAGCCTGTTCCTATGTTCCCTACGAGATTTATGAAAATAACAAAGGAAGCCACAGTCAAAAAATACATCGATGTTCTAAAGCAAGCAATGCTGAATGTTTCATTCTTAGATGATATACATGAAATGCCTGGGATCTCGATGTATTTGAAAAACATGTTGTCTAAGAAGAAAGACATGCATTAAAGAGGTAAAGTTTACTCACCAGGTTAGTTTGATTATTTCTGCAGATTAGGTTAAGAAGAAAAAAAATCCGGGAGCTTTCACTATTGGTTGCACCATTGGCTATCATGATTTTGTTAGAGCCCTGTGTGACAATGAGGTTAGCATTAACTTGATATCATTTCCTATCTACAAGCAATCTGAGCTAAGCAAGCTTAGGCCTCTAAGCATAAGACTGCAAATGGTTGACAAGATGGTAAAACGATGCAATGGGGTAGGGATGATGTGATAGTGAAGGTGGAGAAGTTTACTCCGCCAGATGATTTTATCATCCTGAATTGTGCGGTTGACAAAGAGATACCTATCATTATTGGAAGACTCTTCTTGGAGACAAGAAAAACTCTATGGACTCGGAGAATAATGCAATTATGTTCTGAGTCATAAATGATTAGGTGTTAGTTTGAGCAGGAAGAGGTATGCAAATTCTGAGAGCCTATAAAGCAATCCATGTGATCAATGTATTAGACAAAGTGAAAGAATATCCTAAGCCCACACCATGGCTTTTAGCGGTAAGATGTGAGTTTCAGAGTCCTTTTGACAAAGATCCTATGATCATCTGAGCATCATTGATAAACTCTGAGGTAAGAACACTGATGGAACTGTGAGTGCCTAGAAATTAGCACAAATTCTCTATCCTTTACTTAATGTTTTAATGGTTCTTACACTTATTTTTCTATATTTTGTTATATTTTAACGTAGTTTATTGTTTTGTAGGTTTTTCACATCCAAATGGCCAAAAGATAGAAAACACAACAAATTACTAGGTTTTTGTGTGATTTACAGGTGCAATCCAGATCGAAAACCAGTTTATGGACCAGAGATGAGATCGCCAAAAGTTTAGAGAGAATGTAAACTAGGACCCTTTAGACAATGATAAGAACACAAAGCAGAAGCTGATCGTGAATCTATTTAATGACCTGCACTTAATGGGAGGACCTGAACTGGAGAGGAACCTATGAAAAGAAAGATAAACCGTGAAGTAATTCATGCCTTATAAGTAGATTGATGATGCGAGTCCAGCAAGACCTAAAAGCAATCAATGGTAGTGCAAGGATAATCCATGGACCGCAAATCAATCGATGACCGTGGATTGTCACATAAACCATATCGGCCGACTAATTTAACATTTTTAGGATTCCAACTTCTTAGACCATTATAAATAGACATGTTAGGTGTCAGTTGTAAAGTGTCGACAAATTTTTAGTTGTAGTTTAGTTAGTGATGAATGCTCAAATCGTGCTCTCAAATTAGGATGCCACGACGATCATGCAGCAAAACCAAATTTATAAACCCAATGGATGTCGGGGTCATACCCAAGGGACTTGACTTAGCCAACTAGAGATTGTATGAGTTGATTTCAAGGCGAGAGTAATTTATCAAACCAAAACAAGTAAAAATTAGGGGGAATTGGGAAAGTTGTCACTACTAACACAATTCAACAAAAAGCGATAAAAATAAAGATGGATGTACCAAGATTGACTAGATGACTAGGGATGCATATTCCATGGGGCATTAGCTATAGGATGGGGTAATCATTAATTCACTTCTACTCTCACCTATTGACATGAATAGCATTGGTCATAGGTGTGGAATGCTATCTATCGATCAATATACACATTTCCAATGATTTCAGTTAGAACATCATTGGTGTGATAAACAATCAACCAACATTAGCTTGGAAAGTCGTCCTATTCCTAGCTCGGACCCTTAAATGGGAGATTCCTGCGATTAGAGCTATTCCTAGCCTCCAATCTAGATGGATTCCCAAGTACCCACTAGCAATTTCACATCCACAACTATGAAATTCTCTCCCGAGCAATCACATAGCTAAGTAATGTAAATTAATGTTAGCAACCATCAATTTTAGGATTAAAACTTGGTGAAATTACTAGACCCATGTCAAATAAGAAATTATAAAGGTGAATTAACAACACCCACACCCATTAGCTAAGCACCCATCATCTATACACCCCTAGACAAGAGAATTTAGCCACTCATAGTAGGGGAAGAAGAGATACCATCTGGGTAAGTCAAATTCCCATCCATTATAGCTGAATCTCAAGTTCTAGAATCAAATTAGGTACACAAATTGTTAACCAAGAGATTTGGATTGAAACCCTCTTCTCAATGGAGGTGGAAAAGTTTAGGACAAGTTTTCCCTTTTGAGAGGTGTGCGATATGGCATGCAGTTCGCACGTTGCGATGTGTGCATCACACACCTGCTTTAACTCGACTAGTGACTTCAGCTGAATTGTGGGCTTCATGCGAAGGTGGTGCATTTCACACCATGGGATGTGCGCGTTGCACAACGGCCACACTTCTTTGCAGAATCTTCAGCAACTTTGGAAACTTCATGCGGAGGAGGTGCGAACCGCACCTCGGCTTGTTCATGTCGCACAACCACCACATCCTATGGCAGATTCTTCAGCTTTTTTCAACTCTTCACACTTAGCTCCTTTTTGGTTCTTTTTGGGTCCATATCCTTGTTTTTCATCTTTCATCAAGAGTACATGCATAGACATCAATAAAGGCCATAAGAACCTCTAAATTGACTCAAAACATAGCAATACTTCATGGCTATAGGCTCAATAAGTTGGTAGATTACCGACTTATCAAACCCCCAAACTTGAACTGTTGCTTGTCCTCAAGCAAGATACTCACAAAGCAAGGAATGAATTATGCTAAGGCTCAATCAAGGAACAAAAGACTACTCTACACTAAAAATTTAAGAAAAATAAACAAACAAAAGACTCAAATAAAAGACTCAACTACTATGCTCAACTCAATTTGGACCACCACAAACTCAAGGCAATTGGTCATTTCAGAACTTTTTTCAAAAGGAAATCATTTCTCATTTAAAATCAAGGTAATTTTGCCATTCAAAACATGACATTTAAGCTTCTCAAGTCATTGGCATGGACCGTCAAGGTTTGCCTCAAGATTCGCCACATAACTTGTCTCATTCATTCCCCTCAATTGAAATAGAGACTCTATGCTTCAATTCGAGTGCATGATGCCACTCACCACAAGAGAGAATCCCACTCACAATCATTTATTTCTCAAAACACGGGATTATATGAGAACCAAGAAGACTCTCACTCTCTCAAGGAAGTTAAAGTGCATACGCGTCGAACCATAGGTTTGCCCTTCGTGTAGATCGCCACTAATGTAGGGTAGCTAAGCTCAGAATCACCAAGGACTTGCGGGTTACGATGTTGGCTAGGGTTAAGGTGAGGATATCATTTGGTTCAAGTGACTACACCTCCCTAATGCTCTTTGTTCTCATTTCGAACACCGCTCACATTTTTCCATTTCAACTTCACCTTATTCCTCCCTCGCACAACCCAAGATTTCTCCTTTTTAACTCATGATCATTCACACCTTATATCATCTTCACTTGGTAGAACCAATTTTTTCTTTTCAATTTGCTCATTGGATTGATATGTTAGAGCAATTTTCAATTTGAAATTAAGGTGCTACCTTGCACTTGAAGTTCACTTCCTTTCTTCTCCTCATTTAATCATATGCACCCTCAAACTAAGGCATTTGCCTATGTTGTCTTTTGTTTCCCCCCCAAACTTAGGCTTTTAGCCTATATTTCATTTACAAATAATTAGGGAGGTTGGGTGCCAATATAGAGGTTCCAAAAAGGTTAAGGTGTTGACAAGGTGCCAAAGAACGGTCATAAGCTCAAAGGGGTTCACTAGGATTTGATGTCATTGGAAAGTCATTTGGGTGAAGTGGCTTATCAAAAGGGCCTAAGGTCATATTCCAAGCTTGGTTACACCTATAATTTTTCCTTGAATCAAATTTGGGGCAAGTTCTAGATGACACTTATGCACAAGAATCAAAGTACAGCCTCACCTTACAAGGCATCATGCTACGAACCATTAGTTTGGCCCTGGTCCCTCCTTGGACATTGTGTACCTCAACTTAGCCAAATCGCCTAAGTTGAGGGTGGCTACTGTAGAGGTGAGTAAGAAGTACGGGTATGAAGTGTGATTTGGTGTGGGGGTCGATTTTGTGTGAGAGAGTTTGAGAGAGGAGGGTGTTGGAAGAATTTGACCTCAAGTGAATGAGGTCAGAGTATATTAGGCGCGGGGAAAGGGAAAAAATAAAATCGGGTCGGGTCGGGTCCCAAAAAAAAATCTAAAATTATTGACCCTTCGTTTGACCGACCCAGACGACGGGCCACGCGATGTCCTTCGGACGTGCGATGGCTCGTCGAGGGTACTTTCCTGGGAGCTTTCCCACGCCCATCCCCACGCCCGTTGGAGCCGCGACGGCCCATTTCGTGGGACATGGTAATGAGATAGTCCACCAATTTCTGACACTTAGAAAATTTTCTGGTGGACGTCTCCTGTCCCACGGGCGTGGCATCTGTGACATCCTGTCTGTTGACTCGTGGGGTCCCTTTTTGCTTATAAGTTTAGTCCTCGTTTTCATCTCCCTTCTTCCTTCAAAATGAACACACATTAATCCATGGGTTGCCTCCCATGCAGCACTTGATTTTACGTCACTGCACGACACAAGTGTTTTGGTTACTCAGACTTCACAAAAACACTCTACAACCATTAAAACAAAAATAACGTAAAGTAAAATACAATTTCATGGGTTACCTCCCATGCAGTGCCTTATTTAACATCGCGTCACGATGCAGGCTGCTTGACTACTTAGACTTTATCAAGCTCCTTGGGTGGGACAAACTCATCAATGCTCCAAGCCTCAATCATTTTGATATCCTCCGCTGTGCCGAAATAAGCTTTTATCCGCTGCCTGTTTGCCTTGAACCTTTTTCCCTCATAGTTTTCAAGTTCAATAGCTCCATGAGGAAAAACTTGTACCACCATGAAGGGTCTAATCCACTTGGACTTCAACTTTCCAGGGAACAAGCGAAGTCTAGAATTGAAGAGCAGGACCAAGTCGCCCGGCTGAAAATCACTTTTCTCTATCTTCCGGTCATGGTACAGTTTCATCCTTTCTTTGTACAGTGCTGAACTCTCATATGCATTAAGACATAATTCATCTAATTCATTCAACTTCCCAAGCCACTGCAAAGATAATTCCGACCAATCTAAATTCAGCTTCTTCAATGCCCACATGGCCTTATGCTCCAACTCAACAAGAAGGTGGCATGCCTTACCAAACAGAAGCTGATATGGTGACATGCCTATTGGAGTATTGTATGCAGTATCGTATGCCCACAAAGCATCATCTAGCTTCTGTAATCAATCTATTTGCATTGATAATCTTGGACAGGATTGATTTTATCTCTCTATTGGAAACCCGTCCCTTGATCATCAAATAACTGACTTCTTCTTCGAATGAGTAACCGTCTGGTCTAGGTTCCTTGCCTTGGGACTCGATGGCTTTTACCATATCTACTCCCTCAGCCAGGAATTTCTTTACAAGCAACCCAAGTGTCGTGTTCATCTCAGCAACTTCATGTTTAATGTCTTGCAATTCATTCGGATCCACTGACTTACCAACTGTATAAGTACCTGTTGGAGTCTTAGCCTCTCTAGTATGCCATGCTCGGTTAGTCTTAGAAACCCTATCCAGCATCTCCATAGCCTCATAATATGTATTCTCCATGAATGCTCCTCCAGTAATAGTATCAGCTACTGCTTTAGTGTTGGCATTCAATGCCTTGTAGAAGATCTCCATCAAATGACTTGAAGGAATTCCATGTCTCAGAACTTCTTTTAGCTTTTTCTTAAACATCAGCCAAGACTCATACAATGCTTCTGTCGGTAGTTGCTTGAAATTGTAGATCTTCTGCTTGAGCTACAACATCCTTGATTGAGGAAAGAATCACTTTAGAAACTAATTTTTCAGCTCGTGCCATGTGTATATGGAATTATCAGGAAGTTCTGAGAGCCATGCAGTCGCCTCACCGATCAATTAAAATGGAAATAGCCTTAGTCTGATAGCCTCCTGCCCCACTCCTGGCATATTGTTCGACTTGCTAATCCCCACAAAATTCTACACATATAAGATTGCATCCTTCATGGGATTTCCTGAATAAAGTCCTTTCAGGTTTAGCAGCTGGATCATGGCGCTAGTGATATCAAACTTCGTTCCTTCAGCCAATGGTGGCAACACTATGGGTCTAGTTGTGCCATATTCCTCCTCATCATCATCCTCATCATCATAATACCAAGGTATATGCCTTGGCTACTGTATCTGTCAGCCCCTATTAAGTGGCAGACGTCTAGTTGTTGCCTCGTCTCGGACAACATGTTGTCTTCCTTGCCTTACTAGATCAGCTGCAACTTTTTGAGCTACGAGATCTTTTGCAATTTGAGCATCTTCAGCAGCAAGGGTGTCTTCCCCTTCGTTTGGCATACTGCGTCATCTTTTTTCTGCTTCTTGGCTTCAGCCAGTAGCCGAGCAGTAATCTACTCTTGAGTTTCATGTTCTCCGTCCTTAGCCATATTTCGTAGAGTTTTGGAGAGCTCCGGATCGTAAGGGATAAAGGAATTGCCTTGACTCCTTGTTCTTGGCATGCACACGTGTGCAACCTGTAGATCAAAACAAAAACAATAGAAAAAGTAAAATCAGGAAATATGAACTAATAGTGAAATAAACACAATCTCTCCTAATCCTAAACCGTATTCCCCATCGACGACGCCAAAATTTGATGCGCCAAATTACACCTCTAAAAAAAGCGCAAGCGGTCGCTGTTAAAATATAGAACCCAACTAAAGGTTGGGGTCGATCCCATAGGGAATATGGTAGGACTAGGGTCGATCAGTGTTTACTCATGCTTTTAGTCATTTATTTACCACAAGGAGGAGTTTTAAAGGGACAAGTAACGATTCTAAATCAAAAGTAAACACGTAACAATTGCTAATTTCGAGAGTTGTAACCAATGGATGAGATGACTAGGGTAGTGTTCCCCATGAGATCATAACTTAATAAGGCGTTGTACTTAGTAAACAAGTTTGGTGCTTAGCATGCTGAATCGGTAAGTTAGGTTCACCTAATTCCTTGGTCCGACAACTAGGTGAATTTCACCACACCCCTTGGTCTGGCTGCGGGTGTGTGCTTTACTGACCCTTACCCTGGATCCCAGATTAGCTATTCCTGGACAAGGTCAAGCTATTAGATGAGGGTTGGTAGCCTCAAATCTCCGTTATTAAACAACCATTTTCCCATCCGTTACCTCCTTGGTCCGGCAAGTAAGGATAAGGCGAGTTCTAATGTTGCGCACCGTTTAAAAGCAATCAAAGCGAAAGGAATAACAATACATGCTTAATCACCGCCTTAGATTACATAAGTACTTTGCCTACTTCGTTAATCCTTCATGGTTCCCACAACCCTAGTTGTGGATTTAGTTTAATTATTGTTTAAGCAATCATCAATAGATACTTACAATTGAGAATAATGAAATCCATAATCTTGAAGAGAAATCTCAAGAACACTTTATTTAATCAAGAACTTGTGTTTGAAATCAATACCCAAAAACGATGTAATAACTATCCAAAATTATCCTCAAAATAATATGTAACCACTCATGAACCACCGAAAATAAAACCTAAAGGAAAGTATTTATAGACAAAGAAACCAAATCCTAATAAAACTGGGAGAATCTGGACGCGACAAATCTGACGGGATGCCTCACAGGCTGTTGCTGGTGCGACGGGCGTCGAGGTGCCCGTTGGCTTTCTTCACCTCTTCAGGAAATCTCGCTGCCACGATCTCATTGGCTGAGGTGACAGGACATCACAGCTGTGACGCCCATCGCGATCCTCATGTCACCTGACTTGGCTTTTCTCCAGCTCTCCTGCCTAGTTTCCACGAGCATCAGCGATTAGCTGTCGGGGTTGTCAAGGGAGTTGTGGTGCCCGTCTCCCTTCCTTGGCCTTTTGCACATCTCCCTGGAGCATATAGACGGGCAAGGTGACATCCTGTCGTGGCTTCCACGGGTATTGTGCCAGCCCATCAGGGCCCATTGCCTTGGCAAATTCTTGTTATCTCAATCTCAAGGCCTGCCCCATGGGCTGTCGTGGGTGTGACACCTGTGGTGGCCTATCTTTTGCCCAGAAACTGCAACCTTTTGGTACTTTTATCTATTTCCTACTTTGTCCCTTCACACTTAACAAACGACATCAAATCTAATAAAATATACTCAAGAACTCCCTACAATCCCTTGTTTTAAGCGTCGAAAGTGCCATCAAATCCTGGCACATAAATCATACAATGAGGTTGGCCTTGATAACAAGGAGGGTCTCCCCTTTTATTGACAAGACTGGTAATATCTTAAGGTGTTAAGGAATTGTTTGGTGAAAGACCTCTGGCTAATAACTCTTAAGTTGTATGTTTCCTTCTGGATATTTATGTGATGTTTATGTGATTTGATTTGGGTCGACTGATGATGCTTACCAGTACGTGTTGTTTGTACTGATACTACTCTTTTTATACCCTTTTTAGGGTATAGTCTGGTTGCAGGATTCAATTGATGTTTCAGGCTTGACACAGTAAAGATCTCCAGCTGCTTCTATTATTATTCCTATAATGGAAGTTGTATCTTGAATTTATACTTCCTTGTAGTAGCTATTGTACCTGTATACTAGTTCCTTGGGAAAGGTTTCAGTTGTATTTAAAGGTTGTAAACTGGTTGTAAATTTTAAAAACATTTTTACAGTTTCTTATTGACTTCCGCATATTATTTTAAATAGGTGGTAAGGGTTCTCTTATATAGGTAGATTAGAATAGGTGCTTGCACAATCTGAGTAGTTGGATCGTGATAATTTGGTATCAGAACCTAGGTTACTGATCTCCCAGTACAAGAGAAAATATCGAGTAGAGTCCTGCGGATTGCTATGTTAACGTCCACATCTAATCTTTGGGGAGCTATGAGGCTTTCTAGGAAATTATTCCACTTTTTTTCTTCTTTCATGCGGTCTGTGTCCTTACTTGTATAAGTTTAGTCCAATTGGTATATTCAGATTTCAATTGGTATCTCAACAAGGTAAATGAGTGTTGTTTGACTCCGGCTGAAATGACACAAGCAAGGGAAGTTTGAACCGGGAAGGTTCCAATTAGTATTTGGCCATAGAGGCTATGTAAATTCATGGCTAATCGGTTAACGATTACCCATAAAGTGAATAAATAATAATAAAAAGGGCTTGTTTAGTGATGAAACTTGATATTGATGATTATGTGTGTAAGTATTGCTTGAATGACTGTGAATATGTGAAATGTGATTGTTTGAGTTACTATGGAATTTGTGGTTAGTGAAAGCTCATAACTTTGTTATGTGTTGATAGTTAAAAGAATTATTTGCTATGTGGTTTAACTGGAAACTATGTGATAAATGTTGAGCATGGACTTATCATTGGTAATATGGTAAGGGGATAAAAATGACTTACGACTGTGAGAAACTCCAATTTCAGGATAGTTGGATTTTGGATAAGGACCATGGTAAAAAGGGCTATTATTGCATAATAGTGGGATATGTTGCTATGAAAAGTTTTCTTGGTGGGATTCATAACTGGTTTTAAATTTTGTGATAATTTGAAGGTTTTATTGATGATTGGATTGTCAGTTAAGTGAATGAAAGGGTGGATATGGTAGCCCTTGGTATAAAAGTAAGTTTTCTCATGTGGGTGATGTTGTCTGTTTGAGGTAACATATCTATTTGAACATCAGACTTTATTTGACTCGGTGGTTTTTACTATTGATTGAGTAACTACTTGCATTGTGATGATAATGTGTAGTTGACAAGGAAATCATGAGATTATGGTGGAACGAAGTTCCCCAGTAATTGTGAAATTATGGTTGCCTATTGGTGGAAATAGTTACCCATGTATTGTTTCACAAAATGACCTGTAATTGGCTGATTATTGGTTGACATTTCTCATATGCTTATTTTATGAGAATAATTATTGGCTAATAGTATCTCTTGAAAAAGGTATAATTGAATTGTTGAGGTTTTTCAAATAAGATAGCTTAATTATGATTGATGATCCTTAGTTGTAGGGTCGGTTGAGGGTGTAGGGTTATTAGATGTATTCTTGAATATTCATATCCCTCTTGTTGATCATGTTAATACTTAGTGGTTATTTCTCCTTGAGTGGTGGTGATGTGTTTGTTATAGCATTGGTTAGGGTGTAAATGTCCGGGTAGAGTTTTCCCTAGGATGAGAGTTGACAAAATCTCAGGCTAGGGTGGGTTCCAATGAAAATTTTGTGTTCTATGATTTAGATATATTTGGTGTCTCGAGGTGTAGTATTTGATAAAATTAAGGTGATATCATGATATCAAAAGGACATGGTATCCCGTAGAAACTTTTGGAATAGAGTTCGGGTAGTAGAACTCTGAATATAGCATTTAATGTAAAGGGGTTTGTCCGGGATGTCAAAATTTAAGTATTGTGTGGTGAAAATGGAAAACCTGGGAACAATCCCAAGTTTCTTCCTTATCTATCCAGCTATAGCAAGAGACAGGCTGCTACCATGGTGCCGCTATAGCGGGAATTGGGTTGCTATAGCGGGCTCGATGTAGTAAATTTTTGGTTTTCTCTGAGTTTAGATGTTATCTCATCATGAACTCTCAAGGTTTTGTTCTTAGACCGTTGTGAGTGAAATAACTAATTCGTGCATAAAGGTTTGACTCTGCATCTTCTTGTCTTGAAAATCCTTGATAGAGAGGCCAAGTATAAAATATGGTTTGGTTGATAAACGATGTCTAGTGGGTAAGTAAGGTTTGCTCTACTTAGTTTCGTGCAACTCGAAGGAGGGAAGATTCCTTGACAGAGTGGAGTAGTAATAAATTTTGGCTTGAGTTTTTAGTACACTGAGGAAAATTAAATTTTGGTGGTTCACATAAGTTTATAAAAACGTTATCATGGTAAAGGAGATAAGGTTCAAAATTTAACTCATTCTGTTCTTTCCATAATAGTGATTGTTTGGGGATGAACAATGGGTAAATTAATATCTGTTGTAATGACCTATTTCATCATTATTAAGAGATATCTCGTTATGGGTACAAATTACAAGAACTTTCGATCATACGACCTCGAAATTGTATGGGGAAATACGATAAAAAAATTCAGAATTTGAAATTTTATGTCGGGCTGACGTCTTTTTTCTATAGTAGGAATTTTACTGCTATAGCGCCATCGCCATAGCGGCCGACAGGTTGCTATAGCGGAGTGATGGGACCAAAAACCTCAGACAATTTTTATATTTCTCATTTCTCCTCTTCGGTTGTAAAAGGATGAGGGTTGCTCTAAAAACTCTCCTAGGGTTACCTCATGGTCTTGGAGCAATAGAGAGAAGGGATTTTGCATTAATGGGGTAAAATTCATGGTTTTTCTTCTACTTTCATGCTAGAATTCACCTTTATGAAGTCAAAGGCTCACGTTCATGCCTCTGTAGCATCTGCTTGACGTCCAAGTAGGCTAGGTTTAACTGAGTAGTTTAGACGTGGGTTAGAAAGCATGAGCATGATGTAGGTTGATGGGAGATTGCATTCTTAGGCCTTTGGGCAGGGTGTTTTGGATGGATAAAACGGATAGAACCCAGTTAATAGGGTGGGAAATTATTGTTTGTTGTGATATTGAAATCGTTCATGAAATTATGTGTTTACATTATTGTTGTTCACCCTTGAATGATTGACTAATGAATTTATAAATATTGAACTAGAGTTTAGTGTAACACCCCATAACTCATACCAGCATTTAAAACCCAAAAATTCAAAAAAAACTCAGTATTTCTTCTACAACTGTCAGGCCCCACGGGTGTTGGAGGTCTGATGGCCCATTGGAGTCATCATGTGAAGAGCCCAGTGGCTCTGGAAGCCGACCACAGCCAGACGAAAGTCCTCACAGGCGTAGCAAGCCTGATGGACCATGGGACAACCTGTGGGAAACCACCAGTGCCCCATCCCAGCCTTCTATGTCCCGACAGGCAGTCACTATGGCGGTCGTGGATGTGACGGACCATGGGAACCCATCGTGGGGACTGCCCAGAGCACCAGACCCAACTAGTCCTTTTCGATGCCCGGGCCGATGGGCCATCACAGGTCCGATGCCCATCGAGTAACCCATCCGGCGAAGGAAATTCTATAATTTCTGTTTTTAAGTTAGGGGAATTCTGGTATTTTTATAGTCCTTACTCACCAGCTTAGTGGTGAGTCCTTATAGACCGAGGACGACAATTATGCCTATTCATTTCAGTATTTCATTTTAGCTTCAGACTTTTAGAGTTAGCTGGGGGCTTGTCCCAACAACTCATATTGTAGTCAGTTATGCTTCAAAATCAGAATGCTATTAGTTTTTAGTATTATTATATTGCATTCTTAGATGATTATCAGTATTTGAGCTATCCATTACTCTAGTTTCATTCATTGCTTATACATTCAGTTGGGAGTAGGCTTAGTACCGAGCGAATGAAGGGATGAAGGCTCTGCTGTCAGATCAGGCTGAGACCCTTAGTAGCAGTCCCTAAGTCCCAAAATTATGGTGCCATCATAGGTATGGAAGGGGTAAGCTGTCAGCTTTAGGCTAGTCACCCTTGTCCCTTGTGGACATCAGTTTAGTGGATCCACGTCAGGCGTGTCTCAGCCTTTATACCCTGGCAAGGTATATTAGGCCCTTTTCGATGGAGATTATACGTTGAACTCCATGTTTAGCTCACATGGTTACATGTAGGTTACTAGTAGCTCCAACAATCAGACTCAGTATTTCATTGACCTTGTAGTCAGTTATTCAGCTCAGTTCAACATGTTACATTATTCATGTTATTTACTTGGTCATTGCATTTAGCTTATCTCTCAGTTCATGTTTCAACATATGTTTCTATATTCAGTCTTTATGATATACAAATTTGCATATATCCTGCATGCTCAGTACATTTGAAGTACTGACACATACTTTTGTGCTACATCTTACCATGATGTAGGTTCAGGTGTTCAGCATCCAGACAGCATTTAGTGCAATTTCTAGTCCTTACTCAGCAGCTTAGTGGTGAGTCGTCATAGATCGAGGATGACAGTTATGCCTATTCATTTCAGTATTTCATTTTAGTTTCAAGCTTTTAGAGTTAGCTGGGGGATTATCCCAGCAACTCAGTTCAGTTAGAGGCTTTTATACATAGAACTAGAATCAGCTTTGGAGTTACCAATTTTACTCTCAGACTCATTATATACTTTATATATTCAGTTATGCTTGGATTGCTTTCCAACTTGTATACTTAACTCAGTTCAGTTTTCCGCTCAGACTATGTTTTACCAGAAGTTGTCTAGATGTGCAAGACCATGGGTTAACTTAAGGTCACTTGTGACACTAAGTGTCGTGTTATGTCCAGGGGTAGCCTCGGGGTATGACAAACTTGGTATCAGAGCATCAGGTTCAAGTGTCCTAGGGGTCTGAAAGTCGCATCTATTAGAGTCTTCTTCATAGGTGTAAAGCGCGACATACTTATGGGGGAGAAGATGTGAGACATCAGTAGGAAAAACTTCACTTCATTCTTTTGCATCTCATGCTATAGAGTATGAACTCTATTTAATCTCCTTCTAACTCGTGCTCTACACATTTCAGTGAAAATGCCTCCCAGAAGAGTTAAGATAAGAAACCAGTAGGCACCAGCAGCTCTAGCAGATCCTCTGAATGAGGAAGTCACTCATGCTGAATTCAGGGCTGCTTTTCAGGTGCTTTCTAAGCCATGACCGCTCAGGTCAACCAGCAGGCTATGGCACCAGCTCCACCTCAGACTAACTCTGCCGCAACTAGAATCCGAGACTTCACTCGGATGAACCCTTCCGAGTTTTATGGGTCCAAGTCCAAAGAGGATCCATAGGAATTTCTTGATGACATTTAGAAGGTGAAAAAGATCATGGGTGTCACTAGATCGAGAGTGCAGACATAGATGCTCACCAGCTGAAACGAGTGGCTTATACTTGGTATCAGCAGTGGAAGAAATCTCATTGTGCTAATGTAGGTACAGCGGATTGGAACCACTTCGAGGCTGCATTTCTGGATAGGTTCTTCCCACTTGAACTCAGGGAAGCCAAGGTCCAAGAGTTCATTAACTTGAAAAAGAATGATATGAGTGTGAAGGAGTATGCACTCAAGTTTGCCTAATTATCAAAGTATGCTCCGGCAATAGTAGCTGACTCCAGGGCCTGCATGAGTAAGTTTGTGTCTAGTTTGTCCGAGGATGTAGTCAAGAAGTGCAAGACTGCTAGGCTGGTAAAAGAGATGGATATCTCCAGGTTGGTTACTTATGCTCAACAAATCGAAGAGGAAAAGGTCAAAGAGAGAGGAGGACATAGCAAGAGGGCTAGAACAAGTGACTTTAGCTATTCTCAGTAGAGGTCAGATCGGTTCCATCAGAAATCTTCAGCTTCGGTCCCATCTTCTGCTAGTGCCCCAGTGCCTAAGTTCAGACAGGACTGACGGGATAGGGCGCCAGGCTCTAAGTCCCAAGGTACAGTCACTAGAAGGCGTACTCACCCAGTCTGCAAGAAGTGTGGTAGGAACCACCAAGGTGAGTGTTTAACAGGCAGTGGGAATTATTTTGGGTACGGCAAGCCAGGCCACAGAATGAAGGATTGTCCAGTACTTTCTCAAAAGGGCAGGGATTCTCGTTCACAGAATCAGGCTAGTTCTACAGCAACTCCAGCAGGTCCCCCAACTCAACAGGGTGCCTCGTCTAGTACAAGTGGTGGTCAGCACCAAAACAAGTTCTATGATCTTCGGGCTCGATAGGCTCAGGAGGACCCTACCGAGGTGGTCACGAGTACGTTGTGAGTTTTTCATACTGATGTTTATGCACTGTTAGACCCTGGAGCTACACTTTCCTTTGTGACTCTGTATATAGCAGTAGACTTTGGCATCAGTCCAAAAATCCTCCCAGAACCCTTCTCAGTCTCTACTCCATTTGGTGATTCAGTTATAGCTAGACAGGTAAATAGAAATTGCCCTATCACAGTTTCCCAGAAAATCACCTCAATTGATCTTGAAGAGTTAGCAATGATTGATTTTAATATTATTCTAGGCATGGATTGGTTACATTCCTATTATGCTTTAGTTGATTGTAGGACTAGGATCGTTTATTTCCAATTTCCAAATGAGCCAGTCTTAGAGTGGAAGAGTAATACCTTAGTGCCTATAGGTCGATTCATCTCTTATCTTAAGGCCAAAAAAATGATTTCAAAAGGGTATGTATATCATCTCGTTTGGGTTAAGGATTCAAACTCTGAGACCCTAACTCTTGAGTCAGTCCCAGTGGTGAATGAATTCCCAAAAGTATTTCCAGAAGATCTTCCTAGAGTTCCTCCCGAAAGGGAAATTGACTTCGGAATAGATCTCCTTCCAGATACTCAGCCTATTTCGACTCCTCCTTACAGAATGGCTCCAACTGAACTTAAGGAATTGAAATAACAGTTGAAAGACCTTCTAGATAAGGGTTTCATCAGACCCAACATCTCTCCATAGGGTTCTCCAGTTCTCTTCGTGTGTAAGAAAGACAGTTCTCTCAGGATGTGCATCGACTACCGTCAATTGAACAAGGTCACAAACAAAAATAAGTATCCCATTCCCAGGATTGATGACTTGTTCGACCAATTTCATGGTGCTAGTTGCTTCTCTAAGTTAGACCTCAAATCAGGCAATCATCAGCTCAGAGTCAGAAATTGTGACATTCCAAAGATAGCCTTCAGAACTCGGTATAGTCACTACAAATTCATAGTTATGTCATTTGGACTAACGAATGTTCCTGTAGCTTTCATGGATTTGATTAGCAGAGTGTTCAAGCAGTATATAGACTTGTTCGTCATTGTCTTCATCAATGATATACTCATATATTCTCAAAACGAGGAAGAGCATGCAGACCATTTAAGGGTAGTGTTGCAAGCTCTCAAAGATCGCCAGTTATTTGCCAAGTTTAGTAAGTGTGAATTCTGGTTGAAATCAGTTGCTTTCCTTGGTCATGTGGTATCTAGTGAGGGAATACGAGTTGACTCTCAAAAGATTGAGGCAATAAAGAACTATCCCAGACCCACCTCTCCAACAGACATCAGAAGTTTCTTGGGTTTGGCGGGTTATTACCGGAGGTTTGTTGAAGGAGTTTCCTCCATATATACCCCATTGACCAAGTTGACTCAGAAAAAGGTTAAATTTCAGTGGTCAGATGAATATGAGAAGTCTTTCCTAGAATTGAAGACCAAGTTGACTACAACTCTCATTCTAACTCTGCCAGAGGGTTTAGACAATTTTGTGGTATATTGTGATGCGTCCAGAGTCAGCTTAGGTTGTGTGTTGATGCAGTGTGGTAAGGTCGTAGCTTATGCATCCAGACCACTTAAGAGTCATGAGAAGAATTACCTGACTCATGACCTTGAGCTTGCAACAGTTGTTTTTTCCCTAAAAATTTGGAGGCACTACTTTTATAGGGTTCATGTAGATGTGTTCACAGACCATAAGAGCCTCTAATATGTGTTCACCTAGAAAGAGTTGAATCTTCGTCGGAGGAGATGGCTCGATTTCCTCAAAGACTATGATATGAATGTGCTCTACCATCCGGGTAAGGTCAATGTAGTGGCTGATGCCCTCAACATACTATCCATGGGTAGTGTGTCACATGTTGAGGAAAAGAAGAAAGAATTAGTCAACGATGTTCATAGTCTTGCTCGCTTAGGAGTTTTCCTCATGGACACGACAACTGGTAGTGTGATAGTCCAGAATGGGTCAGAATCTTCATTAGTAGCCGAAGTGAAAGAAAAACAAGAATGTGATCTCATATTACTTCAGTTGAAAGGTGCAGTTCATTAGCAAAGGGTAGAGGTTTTCTCCCAAGGGGGAGATGGTGTGCTTCACTACCAGGGTTGTTTATGTGTTCCTAATGTGGATGAACTGTGGCAGCAGATCCTCGCGGAAGCCCAAAGTTCCAGATATCCCATTCATCCCGATGCCACTAAGATGTATCGTGATCTGTGGGAAGTCTATTAGTGGAAAGACATGAAGAAGGATATTTCAGATTTTGTGGCTAAGTGTCCTAATTGTCAGCAGGTGAAGGTAGAACATCAAAAACCAGGAGGTGTGACTCAGGACATTAGTATTCCTACTTAGAAGTGGGAAGTGATCAACATGGATTTGTTACAGGTTTGCCTCGCACTCACCGAAAGCATGACTCCATTTGGGTGATTATGGATAGGATGACTAAATCAGCCCATTTCCTAGCAGTTAAAACTACAGATTTAGTAGAGGAGTATGCCAGACTCTATATCAGCAAGATAGTCAGGTTGCATGGGGTTCCCTTATCTATCATCTCAGATAGGGGTACTCAGTTTACAGCTCATTTTTGGAAGTCTTTTAAGAAAGGTCTTGGTACCCAGGTAAACCTCAGCATAACATTTCATCCGCAGACGGATGGCCAGGCAAAGCGTACCATTCAAACCTTAGAGGACATGTTGAGGGCTTGCATGATCGATTTCAAGAGTAGTTGGGAAGATCACCTACCTCTCATACAGTTTGCCTACAATAATAGTTTCCATTCCAGTATTTAGATGGCCCCATATGAGGCAGTCTATGGGCGTAGATGCAGGTCACTGGTTGGTTGGTTTGAAGTAGGTGAAACATCCTTGATTGGGCCAGATTCGGTTCATGAATCCATGGAGCAAGTTCAAATTATACGAGAAAGATTAAAGACAGCTCAGAGTCATCATAAGTCCTATGCAGATGTGAGAAAAAAAGACTTAGAGTTTTGAATCAATGATTGGGTTTTCCTGAAAGTGTCATCCATGAAGGGTATGATAAGATTTGGAAAGAAAGGGAAGCTCAATCCTCGATATGTAGGCCCTTACAGAATTTTGAAAGGATTCGTAATGTGTCTTATGAGTTAGAGATGCCAGCAGAACTAGCAGCGGTTCATCCAATCTTTCACCTTTCGTTATTAAAGAAGTGTGTTGGTGATCCAACATCGATTGTGCCCTTAGAGAGTGTGTATGTGAAAGATAGCCTCACTTATGAGGAGGTTCCAGTTGACATTCTTGACCGCCAGGTTCATAGGTTAAGGAACAAGGAAGTCGCTTTGGTGAAAGTCTTGTACAAGAATCAGTCAATTGAGGGAGCTACTTGGGAAGCAGAAGCAGCCATGATAGCCAAATACCCTTACCTCTTTCTTTCTGATCCAGTTTCACCTTGAGGTAATAGTTTCTCTTCAGTCCCTCAGTTTCCTCATATGCATGTCAGTCTCAATATCATGTTTTCCCAGCTTTTCCAGTACCTTTAGCATGTTTTCATGTCCTTAGGACTAGACTCAATCAGATATCAACTTCTAGTAATCAGTTGGTAGGGATTGCAGCTCTTTCCCTCTAAACTCATCTTATTTTGACTTCATTCGAGGACGAATGATCCCAAGGGGGATATATTGTAATACCCCAGAACTCAGACCAGCATTTAAAACCCAGAAACTTAGAAAAAAACTTAGTATTTCTTCTGCAACTATCAGGACCCACGGGCTGACCCACGGGCGTTGGAGGTCCGACGGCCCATCGGAGTCGTCGGGGGAAGAGCCCAGTGGCTCTGGCAGCTGACCTCAGCCAGACAAAAGTCCCCATGGGGATCAAAAGCTCGACGGGTCATGGGACAACCCGTAAAAAACCACCAGTGCCTCATCCCAGCCTCCTTTATCTCGATGGGCAGTCACCACGGTCGTTGTAGACATGACGGGTTGTGGGAACCCATCGTGGGGACTGCCCACTTAACAAACGACATCAAATCTAACAAAATGTACTCAAGAACTCCCAAAAATCCCTTGTTTTAAGCGTCGAAAGTGTCATCAAATCACAGCACATCAACACCCTCAACTAAGAATCTTTCCTTGTCCTCAAGCAACTGACCAAAATAAAACTAAACGATGCTTAAGAAAAAGAAAACTACGAACTACGACAGTCATATGATTTAGCAAATCAATACATAACAAGTACCCCCTCCTCTTCTAATACAAAACTAGTGCATATGTTCTATTCATCAAGACAACACAACGGGATCCAAGGATGACATTACAATATCAACAAATGACCTAGCATACACATGTGAGACTCATACTAACAGTTAGAATTCAAAGTCGCTCTAGTGCCCTCACAACAAAGAAGCCCCACTCACACAGTCACACAGTTATATCTTGGGGACTGAACTAAACACTCATACTCACAAAGATGTTCAAGCAATGCGTGCACAATACCATAGGCTTGCCCTTATTTTCTATGCCTCAGTTTTTAAACAATTGGGTTAGGATCACTATAGGACTTTACTCGGCTTGTAGCTTAGGCTCGGGGATGGGTATGGTAGATATAGGAAACAGTGACTAATCCTTCCTTGACACTAGACTATCTGGCTTCCACTCATCAGACCAACTCTACTTTTTCCTCCCTTTTTCTCCCTTTTTATTTCTTCTTTTTCAACAAGTGATGGGTGCGGCTTTTGTTTCGAACTCAACCATTTTTCTCACCTTTTCTTTTTATTTTCTTTTTCTTTTTGTGATTGTTTTCTCTCTTTTTTTGTTATTTTTTAACATGGCCACCGCACCCGTTATTTCTCCATTTTATCTCTAACCTCTTCTATTTCTCGACTTCGACCCTTAGCTCTGCTATCTCCTTTTTCATGTCTGACAGCTCTAGTACACCCATCTCCTTTAATCTCATCTACCCGGTCCTCCAACGCATCAATTCGGGCATTGACATTTAGAAATGGTGCTATGGCCCTTTGGATGGAAGCATCACTATCGGCTGGAGCTGTTTGGTAAACGCATCCATCTGCTTCCTTAGCTCAATAGTCCTCTGGATGGTGTCTGTGAAGTTTGCCGGATGGAAAGCATAGATGGATTCTGAATCATCCTCTGATGGTACTGCTAGAGTAGATGGACCAGCTGCAGTAGTGGATGGGGCAGCAGCGGTGTGGTCAGCCTGACTACCCTGTGGGGTAGGTCTAGCTAACTGGGATGCTGACCCTTCTGGTGTTGGTACGTGGGCCTCAAGTGTAAGAGACAAGGGCTCAGAAGTACAACTAAGACCTAGCACACACGTCTCATCTTTGGACCTCTCTGGATGGTGGGTCCTTGTAGCACTGACAGGATAATCTATCCCTGCATACTTCGGGACTTGGGCCTCCTCACATAGTTCTGTAATCAAGCAAGGGAATAGGTATGAAGAGCTAATCTTGGTGACTCTGTTCCTAATCTCCTCTGCGATGATTTGCCCGAAGTTGAGGCTATACTTGGACATTAGGGCGGCCACTAGAATAGACCTTTCCAGAGTAAGCTGATTATCGACACCGATTAGCGTCAGTCTAAGTTGCACCAGTGCCCACCAGAACTTAGCCTCAAAAGATAACGAGACCTTCTGAATCACTGGCTTGTCTTGTTTTAGCCACGTAGGTATCCCGGTTGTAGTCAAGCGCTTTGCCAACCACAGTGTCCTCTTCTCCTCATGCTTCACCCGGTACTCATAGTCATAGAAGAACATGGGTGCCTCATAACCTTGCCTAAATAGGAATCTATTGATGGTTTCAGCCGAGATATTGATTTGGACACCCCTTACCAGGACGCTCTCAAGAGCGGGCAATTCATTGATTTTCTGACCCTTTTGACACAACCCCTCCTGGATAGCTTGATAGTTGGCATAGAACTCTCTCATGAGAGTAGGCTGAAAATCCGGAAAGGGCTTGCTAGTCCAGCCCAACCTGTAGTAATGAAAGTAAGCATCCAGTTTTGGGAATTTTTCTAGTTTGAACAGGTCTATCTTCCATTCTTCAGCAATAGGCCTCCTCATATGTCCCTTTCCTGTTAACCCAAGGTCGTAATCAAATATAGACTTTGAACCTTTGACACTCCATCTTTGGGTCTCTCAATCTCGTCCCAATACAACTCCAGCGCCCGATGGAGAAGATGAAGGAGTGCCTTTTTCTGGTGAGGTAGTTTCTATGTCAGAGTCAGCATCTCCTCTATCATCTTTGTCAGAACTATGCTCCGAGCCTTCCTCACCTCCGGACTCATCTGCTGTACCACTCGAAACATGAGTAGCCAATTCTTTTCCCATAGGTGCGTGTTCACTCTCGTCACTGGATTCAGATGAGCTAGAGAATGATCCTTGTGGGTCTGCAGGTGGGTTGGCTTCCTTCTCTTTGGAGTGATAGGAAGACACAACCAGCTTTCGCCTTATATTTCGAACGAGAGGGGTGTTGTCAGAGTCGCTCTTCTCGGCCTCAGAATCAGTTAGCTGATCCTTTAGACGAGATGGTCTGGATGCATCTTTAGCCTTCTGAGGCCTCCCATCTAAGTTGTGGTTTTGGAGCCATTTAGTACCTGTAGGAAACCAACATTAGTAATTGGGACCAAATATGCAAACCTGGAAAAATTTCACACTTAGAAAAATTTGGCACAAAAATTACTCTCCCACTGGCGTGGGAGGGCCGACGGCCCGTGGCCTTGGGCGTTAGAATGGGCCAGTGGGGTTTTTAAGGTCAGCTGTCCTCCCACGAGCTCCTTCCATGGGTGTGGGAGGTCCTACATCCCATCGTCTTAGGTGTAGGATCCGGTCAGAAACTTTTTCAAGTTTTAGGTCAGCCCCACGCCCTGACCGACGCTCGTAGTGCCTCTAACGTCCCGTATGCCAGACCGTAGGATTCAATCAGGTGCATAAATCTCTCTCCCTCCCTTATTCTATCACACATAACAATTTCTCATCACACACAAAACAAACAAAACACCAAAGATGCGTTGCACTCCTAAAAACTTTCTACCAAACCCTAATTTCCCAACTTAATGGCATGCATTTAGCCAATCATCAAGCAAAATTGTTACAACTAGGGTTGTGATTCTCAAACATGATGGTCGAATTCCAACCCAACAAAACCCTTTCTTGTAAACCCTTTAGCTATTGTTGACCAACTACAAGGAAGAAAACTTACTTTGTTGGTCTTTGTTCAAAAGCTTCATGAAACAACCTTGATGAATGCGTGTTGTTGATCGTGAGTGGGAAAGTTGGGGTCATGAAGTGTGATTTGGTGTGGGGGTCGATTTTTTGTGAAAGTGTTTGAGAGAGGAGAGTGTTGGAATAATTTGACCTCAAGTGAATGAGGTCAAAGTATATTAGGCGCGGGGAAAGGGAAAAAAGAAAATCGGGTCGGGTCGGGTTCCAAAAACAAATCTAAAATTATTGACCCTTCGTTTGACCGACCCAGACGATGGGCCATGCGATGCCCATCAGACGTGCTATGGCCCATCGAGGGTACTTACCTGGGAGATTTCCCACGCCCATCCCCACGCCTATCGGAGCCGCGACGGCCCATTTTGTGGGACTTGGGAATGAGACAGACCACCAATTTCTAACACTTAGAAAATTTTCCGGTGGAAGTCTCCTGTCCCACGGGCGTGGCATCTGCGACGTCCCATCTGCTGGCCCGTGGGGTCCCTTTTTGCCTATAAGTTTAGTCCTTGATTTCATCTCCCTTCTTCCTTCAAAATGAACACACATTAATCCATGAGTTTCCTCCCATGCAGCGCTTGATTTAACGTCACAGCACGACGCAAGTGTTTTTGTTACTCAGACTTCACCAAAATGCTCTACAATAATTAAAACAAAAATAACGTAAAGTAAAATACAATTTCATGGGTTGCCTCCCATGCAGCGCCTGATTTAACGTCGGAGCATGATGCAGGCTGCTTGATTACTTAGACTTCATCAAGCTCTTTGGGTGGGACGAACTCATCAATGCTTCAAGCCTCAATCGTTTTGATCTCCTCCGTTGTGCTGAAATAAGCTTTTATCCGCTTCCCGTTTGCCTTGAACCTTTTTCCCTCATGGTTTTCAAGTTCAACATTTCCATGAGGAAAAACTTGTACCACCGTGAAGGGTCCAATCCACTTGGACTTCAACTTGCCAGGGAACAAGCGAAGTCTAGAATTGAAGAGCAGGACCAAGTCGCTCGGCTGAAAATATCTTTTATCTATCTTCCGGTCATGGTATAGTTTCATCATTTCTTTGTACAGTGCTGAACTCTCATATGCATTTAGATGGAATTCATCTAATTCATTCAACTGCCCAAGCTTCTGAAATGATGCTTCCTACCAATCCAAATTCAGCTTCTTCTACGCCCACATGGCCTTATGCTCCAACTCAACAGGAAGGTGACATGCCTTACTAAACACAAGCTGATATGGTGACATGCCTATTAGAGTCGTAGTCTGGTATGCCCACAAAGCATCATCTAGCATCCACGACTAATCCTTTATATTTGTATTAACAGTCCTGGACAGGATTGATTTTATCTCTCTATTGGAAACCTCCACTTGCCCACTCGTCTGAGGATGATAAGGGGTTGGAACTCTGTGTTTCACTCCATATTTCTCAAGCAACGAACGAAACAACTTGTTGCAAAAGTGAGAGCCTCCATAACTAATAATGGCCCTTGGCATACCGAACCTGCAGAAGATGTTCTTTTTCAAGAACACGATGACATATTTACCCTCATTACTGGGAAGCACAACCACCTCCACCCACTTAGATACATAGTCCACAACCACCAATATGTATCGGTTTCCATCGGACAGCACGAACGGACCCATGAAGTCTATACTCCAAACATCAAACAACTCAATCACAAGGATGGGATTTAGAGGAAGCTCATGCCTCCTTGATATTCCTCCTTCCCTTTGACATTTGCTGCAGGACTTAGCAAATTCATGGGCGTCTTTGTGAATGTCAGCCAATAATAGCCGCATTGCAAAACCTTGTGCGTAGTCCGAATACCACTATGATGACCTCCAACAGGACAAATGAATGGCAAGCTTCTAGTATCTCCATTATCTCAGCTTCGGGCACATATCTTTGGATCACTGTATCAGCACATACGCAAAACAAGAATGGCTCTTCCGAGAAGTACTTCTTCACATCTGACATGAACTTTCTTCTTTGGTGGACCGACATATCATCAGGCACAAGATCATTTGCCAAATAGTTGGCAATGTCAGCAAACCATGGGATCAAATCTTGAGAAGCTGCCAATACTTGTTCGTCTGGAAACCAGTCATCAATATCTTGCTCATCATTCAGCTTCAGTATAGCCTCTTCTTCCAGCCTAGACAAATGGTCTGCCACTTGATTCTCTGTACCCTTTCAATCTTTGACTTAAAAATCAAACTCTTGTAGCAGCAACACCCATCTAATCAGCCTTGGTTTCACATCCTTCTTCGCTATGAGATAACAAAGAGCTGCATGGTCAGTGTGCATCATCACCTTGGTGGCAAGCAAATAAGATCTGAACTTTTCAAACGCAAAAACCACAGCAGGCAGCTCATGTTCTGTCATAGTATAATTCTTCTGAGCGGGGTTAAGTGCTTTAATAACGTAGTATATAGGATGGAGGATCTTTTCACGCCTTTGGCCTAGGACTGCTCCTAGTGCCACTCCACTAGCATCGTACATAACCTTAAACGATTGAGACCAATCAGGAGAGATAATGATAGGAGCTGAGACCAACTTCTCTTTAAGGCGCTCGAATGCCTTTAGACATGCCTCATCAAACATGAACTTTACCTCTTTCTCTAACAACTTTCACAATGGATTAGAAATTTTGGAGAAGTCCTTGATAAACCTCCTATAAAAGCCAGCATGCCCCAAGAAACTCCGAATTCCCTTCACAGAAACTGGTGGAGGCAATTTTTCAATCACCTCAATCTTCGCTCTATCAACCTCTATACCCTGTTTCGAAATTCGGTGACCAAGCACTATCCCCTCTTTAACCATGAAGTGACACTTTTCCCAATTCAGCACTAGGTTGCACTCTTTACAGCATTTCAATACACAACCCAGATGATCCAGGAAATCTTCAAAAGAGTCACCTACCACTGAAAAATCATCCATAAATACCTCTATAGTGTCCTCCACCATGTCTGAGAAAATGGACATCATACACCTATAGAATGTAGCTAGAGCATTGCACAGACCAAACGACATCCTTTTGAAAGCAAAAGTGCCATATGGACAAGTGAAAGTGGTTTTCTCTTGGTCTTTGGGGGCAATAGAGATCTGATTGTACCCTGAATAACCATAAAGAAAACAGTACCAACCTCTACCCACAAGATAGTCTAGCATCTGATCCATGAACAACATTTGTAAATGGTCTTTCTCAGTCCACGTATTCAGTATCCTGTAGTCCATACATATGCGCTAGCCTGTGACTAGCCTCATCGGAATCAACTCATTCTTTGCATTTGGGACCACAGTAATCCCTCCATTCTTTGGTACACATGGGACCGGGATTACCCACTTGGTGTATGAAATCGGATAAATCACACCTTCATCCAACCACTTAATGATCTCCTTCTTGACGACTTCTTGCATAGGCTGATTCAACCTACGCTGATGCTCAATAGATGGAACACAATCAGGCTCGAGCTGGATTTTGTGTGTAAAAATTCCTGGCAGAATACCAATGATGTCTGCGATGGTCTAACCAATGGCTCTCTTAAACTTCTTCAAGACTGAAACCAGGGCTTCAACTTGCGCCTCACCTAGATCTGCAACAATGATTACCAGTAAAGTCTGATTAGCTCCCAAGAATACATACCGAAGATGTGCTGGAAGTGCTTTGAGCTCCAGGACTAGAGGCTCCTCAATGGATGGGCGGGAAAGTGGTGTCTGCCTATTCTTCAAGTCCAAGTCCATCTTCTTTGGTGCATAACTGTAAGATCCCAAACCTGTGAGCGCTGCTACCATTTCATCGTACTCTTCAGTGTCGTCACCATCAAAGTTTATAATTACGGCTGCAAGGGCTTCGACACCAGGTCTCTCCTCAATAGGTACGACCAGTTGGTCTTCACCAACAACATCAATAACTGACAACACTCGTATATCAGCATGGTGCTTTATAGACTTGCACATATTGAAAGTCACCTCATCATCATTCAGCCTGAATTTCATCTGACATGTTTCTAAATCAACCAAAGTGCGACCAGTAGCTAAGAATAGTCACCCCAAGATAATGGACACCTCAATGTCAACCTCTCAATCCAGAATAACGAAATCTGCAGGAAAGATAAATGTGTCAACCTTTACCAATACATCATATAGAATTCCCACAAGCCTCTTCACCATGCGATCAGCCATAAGAAGCCACATTGTAGTCGGAGAGGAGGCTCCCAAGCCTAGCTGATTATAAAATGCTAGCGGCATCAGATATATACTAGAACCCAAATCATACAAAGCTTTGGCAAAGTACAATGCTCTAATTATGCAAGGAATGGTAAAGGCTCCAGGATCTTCCTTCTTCTATACCATAGAACGGGATACTATTGCATTGCAGTGGTGCAAATTATTGGTTGGCTCAAAACTATCCGTTCTCTTTCTCATCACCAAATCCTTCATGAATTTTGCATAAACAGGCATCTGCTCCAATGCTTCAACCAAAGGGATATTGACTGATAGCTGCTTCAACATGGAGATGAACTTGTGAAATTTTCCATCCTCAACCTTCTTCTTCAAACTCTGGGGATAAGGTGGAGGAGGCAATGGCATGGGTTTCAGGACCAGTGCAACCTCTTTGCTCTTTGCCTTCAACTCAGAAGGCGGTCTCTCAGATGACCCTTCACCACTTGCTTTCTCTTCAGAGTCGGCTACAATTTCAGCATCATCCTTCTCAGCTTCGGCTGGCTCATCAACAACAATAGGCATGGGAGGATCAATAGTCTATTTTCTGCTCCGAGTGGTCACTGCCATAACCTGTCTATCATTTTTCAGATTCTGAATGGTGTCACTTGGGAGAGTACCCTTTTGGAGCAGATTCATGCTAGTTGACAACTGGTGTATCTGTGTCTCAAGCTGCTTTATGGAGACAGAGTGAGACTCCACCTTCTGACTGATACCTGAAAGTTTAGCTTTTATATCCTTCATACTTGCATCCGTGCATTCAACCTTTACGAATACCTTGTTGATAAATTCCCTCATGGTAGGTTTTCCAGATTGCTCTTCACGAGTCATAGGCGGAACGTAGAGGCAAGTTCTATTGTTCTTATACCCATCCTTTTTCTTCCAGTAACCATCTCTATACCCAGACCGATTGTAGTAATCATCTCTGTCTCTGTTCCGACCTTGATTTCCTTGGCCAGAAGCCCGGAAACCCATCCCATGATCATTCAAATAACTGACTTCTTCTTCGGATGAGTAACCGTATGGTCTAGGTGCCTTGCCTTGCGACCCGATAGCTCTTACCTTCTCTATTCCCTTAGCCAAGAATTTCTTTGCAAGAAACCCAAGTGTCGTGTTCATCTCAACAACTTCTTGTTTAATGTCTTGCAATTCATTCGGATCCACTGACTTACCAATTGCATAATTACCTGCTGGATCTCAGCCTCTCTAGTATTACATGCTCGGTTAGTCTTAGCAACCCTACCCAGCATCTCCGCAGCCTCATAATATATATTCTCTATGAATGCTCCTCCAGTAACAGTATCAGCTACTACTTTAGTGTTGGCATTCAATGCCTTGTAGAAAATCTCCATCAAATGCCTTGAATGAATTCTGTGTCTCAAAAATTATTTCAGCTTCTTCTTAAACCTCAGCCAAGACTCATACAATGCTTCTGCAGGAAGTTACTTGAAATTGCAGATCTCCTGCTTTAGCTGCAACATCCTCGATGGAGGAAAGAATCACTCCAGAAACTGATTTTTCAGCTCGTGCCATGTGTATATGGAATTATCAGGCAGTTCTGAGAGCCATGCAGTCACCTCACCGGTCAATGAAAATGGAAATAGGCTTAGTCTGATGGCCTCTTGCCCTACTCCTAGCATATTGTATGACTTTCTAATCCCCACAAAATTCTACACATGTAAGATTGCATCCTCCGTGGGTTTTCCTGAATAAAGTCCTTTCAGGTTCAGCAGCTAGATCATGGTGTTGGTGACATCAAACTTCGTTCCTTCAGCCAATGGTGGCAACACTATGGGTCTAGTTGTGCCAAATTCCTCCTCCTCATCATCCTCATTATCATAATACTGTGGTATATGCCTTGGCTGCTGCATCTATCGGCCCCTATTAAGTGGCAGACGTCTAGTTGTTGCCTCGTCTCGGACAGCATATTGTCTTCCTTTCTTTGCTAGCTTAACTGCCACTTTCCGAGCTACGAGATCTTTTGCAATTTAAGCATCTTCAACAGCAAGGGCATCTTCACCTTCCTTTTGGTATGCTGCATCATCTTTGTTTTGCTGCTCGGCTTCAGCCAGAAGCCGAGCAGTAATCTTCTCTTGAGTTTCATGTTCTCCGTCCTTAGCCATATTTTGTAGATGTTTTGGAGATCTCCGGATCGTAAGGGATCAAAGGATTGCCTTGACTCCTTGTTCTTGGCATTCATAAGTGTGCAACCTGTAGATCAAAACAAAAACAACAGAAAAAGTAAAATCAGGAAATACTGACTAATAGTGAAATAAACACAATCTCTCTTAATACTAAATCGTATTCCCCGGCAACGGCGCCAAAATTTGATGCGCCCAAATTACACCTCTAAATGAAGCGCAAGCCGTCGCTGTTCAAATATAGAATCCAACAAAAGGTTGGGGTCGATCCCACAGGGAATATGGTAGGACTAGGGTCGATTAGTGTTTACTCGTGCTTTTAGTCATTTATTTCCCGCAAGGAGGGGTTTTAAAGTTACAAGTAACGATTGTAAATAAAAGTAAACACGTAACAATTGCTAATTTTGAGAGTTGTAACCAATGGATGAGATGACTAGGGTGGTGTTCCCCATGAGATTATAACTTAGTAAGGCGTTGTACTTAGTAAACTAGTTTGGTGCTTAGCATGCAGAATCGGTAAGTTAGGTTCACCTAATTCCTTGGTCCGGCAACTAGGTGAATTTCACCACACGCCTTAGTCTGGCCGTGGGTGTGTGCTTTACTAACCCTTACCCATGATCCCAGATTAGCTATTCCCAGACAAGGTCAAGCTATTAGATGAGGGTTGGTAGCCTCAAATCTCCATTGTTAAACAACCCTTTTCCCATTCATTACCTCCTTGGTCCGGCAAGTAAGGATAAGGCGAGTTCTAGCATTGCGCACCGTTAAAAAGCAATCAAAGCGAAGAGATGAACAATACATGCATAAACACCGCCCTAGATTACCTAAGTACTTTGCCTATTTTGTTAATCCTTCATGGTTCCCAAAACCCTAGTTGTGGATTTAGCTACTAATGTTCATAAGTGCACAATTAATGTTTGTTTGAGCAATCATCAATAGATACCTGCAATTGAGAATAAAGAATCTGGAATCTTGAAGAGAAATCTCAAGAACACTTTAGTTAATTAAGAACTTGTGTTTAAAATCAATACCCAAGAATGATGTAATAACTATCCGAAAGTATCCTCAAAATAATGTGTAACCACTCGTGAACCACCGAATATAAAACATAAGGAAAAGTATTTATAGACAAAAAACAAATCCTAATAAAACTGGGAGAATCTGGACGCAGCAGATCCGACGGGATGGGGGGGCCTCAGAAGGCTAATGATGCATTCAGACCATCTCGGCTAAAGGATCAGCCAACTGATTCTGAGGTCGAGAAGAGTTACTCTGACAACACCCCTCTCGTCTGGAATATAAGAAGGAAGTTGGTTGTGTCTTCCTCTCACTCCGAAGAGGAGGAAGCCAACCTCCCTGCAGACCCACAAGAATCATCCTCTGGCTGGTTCGAATCTAGTGCTGAGAGTGAACGCGCACCTATGGGAAAAGAATTGGCTACTCAGGTTTCGAATGGCCCAGTAGATAAGTCCGGAGGTGAGGAAGGCTCAGAGCATAGTTATGACAATGATAAAATAGGAGATGCTGACTCTGAAACAAAAACTACCACACCAGAAAAAGGCACTTCTTCATCTTCTCCATCTGGCGCTCGAGCTGTATTGGGATGAGATCGAGAGACCCAACGATGGAGTGTCAAAGGGTCAAAGATTATACTTTATTACGGCCCTGAGGTAACAGGAAGGGACATTTGAGGAGGCCTATTTCTGAGGAATGGAAGATAGACCTATTCAAACTAGCAAAATTCCCAAAACTGGATGCTTACTTTCGTCACTACAGGTTGGCCTGGACTAGCAAGCCCCTTTCGGATTTTCAGCTGACTCTCGTGAGAGAGTTCTATTCCAACTATCAAGCCATACAGGAGGGTTGTGTCAAAAGGGTCAGAAAATCAATGAATTGCTCGCTCTTGAGAGCGTCCCAGTAAGGGGTGTCCAAATCAATATCTCGGCTGAAACCATCAATAGATTCCTATTCGGGACAGGTTATGAGGCACCCACGTTCTTCTATGACTATGAGTACCGGGTGAAGCATGAGGAGAAGAGGACACAGTGGTTGGAAAAGTGCTTGACTACAATTGGGACAACTACGTGGATAAAACAAGACAAGCCTGTGATTCAGAAGGCCTCGTTATCTTTTAAGGGTAAGTTTTGGTGGGCACTGGTGCGACTTATACTGATGTCGATGGGTGCCAATAATCAACTAACTCTGGAAAGGGATATTCTAGTAACTTCCCTAATATCCAAGTATAACCTCAACTTTAGGCAAATCATCACAGATCAGATTAGGGACAGAGTCACCAAGATTAGCTCTTCATACCCATTCCCTTGCTTGATTACAGAACTATGTGAGGAGGCCCAAGTCCCTAAGTATGCAGGGATAGATCGTCCTATCAGAGCTGCAAGGACCCACCATCCAGAGAGGTTCAAAGATGAGACGCGTCTGATAGGTCTGAGTGGTACTTCTGAGCCCTTGGCTCTTACACTTAAGGCCCACGTACTGACACCAGAAAGGTCAGCATCCCAGTCAACTAGACCTACCCCATAGGGTAGTCAGGCTGAGCACACAGCTGCTGCCCCATCCACTACTGCAGCAGGTCCATTCACTCTGGCAGCACCATCATAGGACAATTCAGAATCCATCTATGCTTTCCATTCGACAAACTTTGCAGACACCTTCCAAAGGACTATTGAGTTGAGGAAGCAGATGGATGAGTTCACCAAACAGTTTCAGCCGATAGTGAATGTTTCCATCCAAAGGGCCATAGCACCATTTCTAAATGTCAATGCCCGGATTGATGCTTTGGAGCACCGGGTAGATGAGAGATTAAAGGAGATGGGTGTACTGGAGCTGTCAGACATGAAGAAAGAGATAGCGGAGCTGAGGGTCAAAGTCGACAAATTAAAGAATCCTCCTCCGACCCAAGCTCGAGCACCAATAGTCCTGCCAAGGATCACATTGAAGCCCACGCTCAACGTATGGGATTTTGTAGATCCCAAACTCCATGTGGCACACTTGGACTCGGCTGTGGAAAAAGAGCCCAAAAAAGTTGACGAGCCACTTTATGAGCCTACTACACATAAGAGAAAAAAGGAAGAGCAAGGACAAGTAGGTTCAAGAAGGTGATGCTCCTCTTAGATCAAAGTCTCAAAAGAAGAAAGCGGAGACAGCTGAGAAGAGGGCCTAAAAAGAGCTGGATAGAGCATAAAAAGAGTATTTGGCTATGCAACAGATTGAGGTTGATGGTGTTGGTAGAGGTGGTTCGGCGAGTGGTATTGCTGAACAAGTTAATGTACCTTATTTAGACCCCATTATGGGAGAGGATGTTGTTGGAGCTGCTCAGGCAACTGTTACTATTGATGAGAGGACTGTAGAGGAAGCCTAGTTTGATGAGAGCACTACGGGCACCAATCTTGAGGGCCCGAAGGATGTGACACCCGGTATCAGTGCTTAGGTGCCATAGGTATGTTCCCGCCCCCATTTGTTTTTTTCTTTTTCATGCATTGAGGGCAATGCCCATTCCTTTTTGGTGGGGTGGGGGAAATATCAGGTGAGTATGTTTTTGATGGGTTCTTGGTGAAGTCTAAGTAGCCAAGAGACCTGGGTCATGCTGCGACTGTAAATCAGGTGCTGCATGGGAGGCAACCCATGATGGTAGTCACAAGGTACCCGAGTCCTTAGGGTTTTCTTGCCTGTGTTCTTTCCCTAAGGATTTTAATTTATGTTGAACTGGCACGTTTGGATAGGTTGTATATAGTAAAATAAGAAAAGGAACTTAGTGTAGTCTATGATGTGATTTTGAACTGATCTTTGATTGAGAAATGGAGACCCCTCCAAAAGTTTTATGTGACGTAATAGTATCTATTTTGATAAACTAACCCTCGTGGATCCTTGCATGACATTGTGTTTATCGATCTGATGAATGGCTTAAGCTAGAGTATGAACCTAATAGGTAGCATGTTACTGTATGACTTTGTGCCACGTGTGTGTGAGCTTAATTTGATTTGTTCTTGCTTTAGGTGCCAATCTAGAACTTGCACGGTTAGTCTTGCCTAGGTCATAGGATAGTTGGGTAGGAAAGGATCACATGCCATTTTTGAAACAGTCCAATTTAGCCCAAATGATCGATCAAATGAAGTAAATATCCTTTGATCCCGGATTTTGAGCGTAAGTTGACCCTTTTTGTTGTTTAACCTAATCACCTTCCCTGTTTCTTGTATGAACCATTAGTTTGTCCCTGGTCCCTCCTTGGACATTATGTACCTCAACTCAGCCAAATCGCCTAAGTTGAGGGTGGCTATTGTAGAGGTGAGTAAGAAGTGCAGGTATAAAGTGTGATTTGGTGTGGGGGTCGATTTTGTGAGAGAGAGTTTGAGAGAGGAGGGTGTTGGAAGAATTTGACCTCAAGTGAATGAGGTCAAAGTATATTAGGCATGGGGAAAGGGGAAAAAGAAAACTGGGTCGGGTCGGGTCCCAAAAAAATCTAAAATTATTGACCCTTCGTTTGACCGACCTAGACGATGAACCACGTGACGCCCGTCGGACGTGCTATGGCCCGATGAGGGTACTTACCTAGGAGCTTTCCCACGCCTATCCCCACGCCCGTCGGAGCTGCGATGGCCTATTTCGTGGGATGTGGAAATGAGATAGACCACTAATTTCTGACACTTAGAAAAAAATTCGGTGGATGTCTCCTGTCCCATGGGCGTGGCATCTGCGATGTCCCATTTGTTGGCTCGTGGGGTCCCTTTTTGCCTATAAGTTTAGCCCTTGTTTTCATCTCCCTTATTCCTGCAAAATGAACACACATTAATCCATGGGTTGCCTTCCATGCAGCGCTTGATTGAACGTTGCGGTATGATGCAAGTGTTTTGGTTACTCAGACTTCACCAAAACACTCTACAACCATTAAAACAAAAATAACATAAAGTAAAATACAATTTTAGGGGTTGCCTCCCATGCCGCGCCTGATTTAACATTGCAATTCGATGCAGGCTGCTTGACTACTGAGACTTCATCAAGCTCCGTGGGTGGGATGAACTTATCAATGCTCCAAGCCTCAATCATTTGATCTCCTCCACTATGCCGAAATAAGCTTTTATCCGCTGCCTGTTTGCCTTGAACCTTTTTCCCTCATGGTTTTCAAGTTCAACAACTCCATGAGGAAAAACTTGTACACCGTGAAGGGTCTAATCCACTTGGACTTCAACTTTCCAGGGAACAAGCGAAGTCTAGAATTGAAGATCAGGACTAAGTCGCCTGGCTAAAAATCTCTTTTCTCTATCTTCCGGTCATGGTACAGTTTCATCCTTTCTTTGTACAGTGCTGAATTCTCATATGCATTTAGACAGAATTTATCTAATTTCTTTAACATCCCAATCCACTGCAACGATGCTTCCGACCAATCTAAATTCAGCTTCTTCAACGCCCACATGGCTTTATGCTCCAACTCAACAGGAAGGTGGGATGCCTTACCCAACACAAGCTGATATGGTGACATGCCTATTGGAGTATTGTATGTAGTCCGGTATGCCCATAAACCATCATCTAGCTTCCACAATCAATCTATTTGCATTGACATTCTTGGACAGGATTGATTTTATCTCTCTATTGGAAACTCGTCCCTTGATCATTCAAATAACTGACTAGTTCTTCGAATGAGTAACCATCTGGTCTAGGTGCCTTGCCTTGCGACCCAATGGCTTTTACCTTCTCTACTCCCTCAGCTAGGAATTTCTTTGCAAGTAACCCAAGTGTCGTGTTCATCTCAACAACTTCATGTTTAATGTCTTGCAATTCATTCGGATCCACTGACTTACCAACTGCATAAGTACCTGCTGGAGTCTCAGCCTCTCTAGTATGCCATGCTCAGTTAGTCTTAGCAACCCTATCCAGCATCTCTATAGCCTCATAATATGTATTCTCCATGAATGTTCCTCCAGTAACAGTATCAGCTACTGCTTTAGTTTTGGCATTCAATGCCTTGTAGAAGATCTCCATCAAATACCTTGAAGAAATTCCGTGTCTCGGAACTTGTTTCAGCTTCTTATTAAACCTCAGCCAAGACTCATACAATGCTTCTGCAGGTAGTTGCTTGAAATTGTTGATCTCCTGCTTGAGCTACAACATCCTCGATGGAGGAAAGAATCGCTCCAGAAACTGATTTTTCAGCTCGTGCCATGTGTATATGGAATTATCAGGAAGTTCTAAGAGCCATGCAGTCACCTCACTAGTCAATTAAAATGGAAATAGCCTTAGTCTGATAGCCTCCTGCCCCACTCCTGGCATATTGTACGACTTGCTAATCCTCACAAAATTCAGCACATGTAAGATTGCATCCTCTGTGGGATTTCCTGAATAAAGTCCTTTCAGGTTCAGCAGCTGGATCATGGCGCTGGTGATTTCAAACTTCGTTCCTTCAGCCAATGGTGGCAGCACTATGGGTCCAGTTGTGCCAAATTCCTCCTCCTCATCATTCTCATCATCATAATATCGAGGGATATGCCTTGGCTACTGCATCTGTTGGCACCTATTAAGTGGTAGAAGTCTAGTTGTTGCCTCGTCTCGGACAACATATTGTCTTTATTTCCTTGCTAGCTCAGCTGCAGCTTTTTGACCTGCGAGATCTTTTGCAATTTGAGCATCTTCAGCAGCAAAGGCATCTTCGCCTTCCTTTGGGATGCTACATCATCTTTTTTCTGCTGCTCGGCTTCAGCTAGTAGCCAAAAAGTAATCTATTTCATGTTCTCCGTCCTTAGCCATATTTTGTAGAGTTTTGGAGAGCTCCGGATCGTAAGGGATCAAGGGATTGCCTTGACTCCTTGTGCTTAGCATGCACAAGTGTGCAACCTGTAGATCAAAACAAAAACAACAGAAAAAAGTAAAATCAGGAAATACAGACTAATAGTGAAATAAACACAATCTCTCTTAATCCTAAACCGTATTCCCCGGCAACGATGCCAAAATTTGATGCGCCCAAAGTACACCTCTAAAAGAAGCGCAAGCAGTCGTTGTTCAAATATAGAACCCAACTAAAGGTTGGGGTTGATCCCACAGGTAATATGGTAGGATTAGGGTCGATCAGTGTTTACTCATGCTTTTAGTCATTTATTTCCCGCAAGGAGGGGTTTTAAAGTGATAAGTAACGATTGTAAATCAAAAGTAAACACGTAACAATTGCTAATTTCGAGAGTTGTAACCAATGGATGAGATGACTAGGGTAGTGTTCCCCATGAGATCATAACTTAGTAAGGCATTGTACTTAGTAAACTTGTTTGGTGCTTAGCATGCAAAATCGGTAAGTTAGGTTCACCTAATTCCTTGGTCCGGCAACTAGGTGAATTTCACCACACGCCTTGGTCCGGCCATGGGTGTGTGCTTTACTAACCCTTACCCAGGATCCAAGATTAGCTATTCCCGGACAAGGTCAAGCTATTAGATGAGGGTTGGTAGCCTCAAATCTCTGTTGTTAAACAACCCTTTTCCCATCCGTTACCTCCTTAGTCTGGCAAGTAAGGATAAGGCGAGTTCTAATGTTGCGCATCGTTAAAAAGCAATCAAAGCAAAGGGAAGAACAATACATGCATAAAAACCGCCTTAGATTACCTAAGTACTTTGCCTACTTCGTTAATCCTTCATGGTTCCCACAACCCTAGTTGTGGATTTAGCTACTCATGTTCATAAGTGCACAATTAATGTTTGTTTGAGCAATCATCAATAGATACTTACAATTGAGAATAAAGAAATCTGGAATCTTGAAGAGAAATCTCAAAAACACTATAATTAATCAAGAACTTTTGTTTGAAATCAATACCCAAGAATGATGTAATAACTATCCGAAAGTATCCTCAAAATAATGTGTAACCACTCGTGAACCACTGAAAATAAAACCTAAGGGAAAGTATTTAGAGACAAAGAAACCAAATCCTAATAAAACTGGAGAATCTGGAAGTAGCAAATCTGACGGGACCCCTCACAGGCCGTCGCTGGTGCGACGGGCGTCGAGGTGCCCATTGGCTTTCTTCAATTCTTTAGGAAATCTCGCTTCCACGATCTCACGGGTTGAGGTGATGGGACATCTCAGCTGCGACGCCCATCACGATCCTCATGTCACCTGACTTAGATTTTCTCCAGCTCTCCAACCTGGTTTCCACGGGCATCAGCGATGGGCCATCCGGGTTGTCACGGGAGTCGTGGTGCTCGTCGCCCTTCCTTGGAGTTTTGCACATCTCCCTGGAGCATATCAACGGGAAAGGTGATATCTTGTCGTGGCTTCCACGGGCATCGTGGCAGCCCATCGGGGCCCATTGCCTTGGCAAATTCTTGTTGTCTCAATCTCACGACCTGCCCCACGGGCCGTCGTGGGTGTGACACCGTGGTGGCCTATCTTTTGCCCAGAAACTGCAAATTTTGGTACTTTTATCTATTTTCTACTTTGTCCCTGCACACTTAACAAACGACATCAAATCTAATAAAATGTACTCAAGCACTCCCTAAAATCCCTTGTTTTAAGCATCAAAAGGTGCCGTCAAATCCTGGCACATCAATCATACAATGAAGTTGGCCTTGATAAAAAGGAGGGTCTCTCCTTTTATTGACAAGATTGGTAATATCTTAAGGTGTTAAGGAATTGTTTGGTGAAAGACCTCTGGCTAATAACTCTTAAGTTGTATGTTTCATTCTGGATATTTATGTGATGTTTATGAAATTTGATTCGGGTCGACTGATGATGCTAACCAGCACGTGTTGTTTGTACTGATACTACTCTTGATATACCCTTTTCAGGGTATAGTCTGGTTGCAGGATTCAGTTGATGTTTCAGGCTTTACACAGTAAATATCCCCAGCAACTTCTGTTATTATTCCTATAATGGAAGTTGTATCTTGAATTTATACTTCCTTTTAGTAGCTCTTGTACATGTATTCTAGTTCCTTGGGAAAGGTTTCAGTTGTATTTAAAGGTTGTAAACTGGTTGTAAATTTTAAAAACATTTTTACAGTTTCTTATTGACTTCCGCATATTATTTTAAATAGGTGGTAAGGGTTCTCTTCTATAGGTAGATTAGAATAGGTGCTTGCACAATCTGAGTAGTTGAATCGTGATAATTTGGTATCAGAACCTAGGTTACTGATCTCCCAGTACAAGAGCAAATATCGAGTAGAGTCCTGCGGATTGCTATGTTAACGTCCACATCTAATCTTTGGGGAGCTATGAGGTATTCTAGGAAATTATTCCACTTTTTTTCTCCTTTCATGTGGTCTGTGTCCTTACTTGTATAAGCTTAGTCCAATTGGTATATTCGGATTTCAATTGGTATCTTAACAAGGTAAATGAGTGTTGTTTGACTCCGGCTGAAATGACACAAGCAAGGTAAGTTTGAACCGGGAAGGTTCCAATTAGTATCTAGACATAGAGGCTATGTAAATTCTTGGCTAATCGGTTAACGATTACCCATAAAGTGAATAAACGATAATAAAAAGTGCTTGTTTAGTGATGAAACTTGATATTGATTCTTATGTGTGTTTGTATTGCTTGAATGACTGTGAATATGTGAAATGTGATTGTTTGAGTTACTATGGAATTCATGGTTAGTGAAAGGTCATAACTTGTTTATGTGTTGATAGTTAAAGGAATTATTTTTCTATGTGGTTTAACTGGAAACTATGTGATAAATATTGAGAATGGGCTTATCACTGGTAAAATGGTAAGGGGATAAAAATGACTTACGACTGTGAGAAACTCCAATATCAGGACAGTTGGATTTTGGATAAGGACCATGGTAAAAAGGGCTATTATTGCATATTAGTGGGATATGTTGCTATGAAAAGTTTTTTTGGTGTGATTCATAACTGGTTTTAAATTTTGTGATAATTTGAAGGTTTTATTGATGATTGGATTGTCAGTTAAGTGAATGTTTGATGTGGGTATTGATAATCTTGGTGTAGCCCTTGGTATAAAAGTAAGTTGTTTGATGTGGGTGATGTTGTCTGTTTGAGGTAACATATCTATTTGAACATCAGACTTTATTTGACTCAGTGGTTTTTACTATTGACTGAGTAATTACTTGCATTGTGATGATAATGTGTAGTTGAAAAGGAAATCATGAGATTATGGTGGAACCAAGTTCTCGAGTAATTGTGAAATTATGGTTGCCTATTGGTGGAAATAGTTATAGTTACCCATGTATTGTTTCACAAAATGACCTGTAATTGGCTGATTATTGGTTGACATTTTTCATATGCTTATTTTATGAGAATAATTATTGGCTAATAGTATCTCTTGAAAAAGGTATAATTGAATTGTTGAGGTTTTTGAAATCAGATAGCTTAATTATGATTGATGATCCTTAGTTGTAGGGACGGTTGAGGGTGTAGGGTTATTAGATGTATTCTTGAATATTCATATCCCTCTTGTTGATCATGTTAATACTTAGTGGTGATTTCTCCTTGAGTGGTGGTGACGTGTTTGTTATAGCATTCGTTAGGGTGTAAGTGTCCGGGTAGAGTTTTCCCTAGGATGAGAGTTGACAAAATCTTAGGCTAGGGTGGGTTCCAATGAAAATTTTGTGTTGTATGATTTAGAGATATTTGGTGTCTCGAGGTGTAGTAATTGATAACATTAAGGTGATATCATGATATAAAAAGGACATGGTATCCCATAGAAACTTTTGGAATGGAGTTCGGGTAATAGAACTCCGAATATAGCATTTAATGTAAAGGGGTTAGTCTGGGATGTCAAAATTTGAGTATTGTGTGGTGAAAATGGAAAAACTGGGAACAATCCCAAGTTTCTTCCTTATCTATCAAGCTATAGCGAGAGACAGGATGCTACCATGGTGTCGCTATAGCGGGAATTGGGTTTCTATAGCGGGCTCGATGTAGTAAATTTTTGGTTTTCTCTGAGTTTAGATGTTATCTCATCATGAACTCTCAAGGTTTTGTTCTTAGACCGTTGTGAGAGAAATAAATAATTCGTGCATAAAGTTTTGGCTTCGCATCTTCTTGTCTTGAAAAGCCTATATAGAGAGGCCAAGTATAAAATATGGTTTGGTTGATAAACGATGTCTAGTGGGTAAGTAAGGTTTTCTCTACTTAGTCTCGTGCAACTCAAAGGAGGGAAGATTCCTTGACAGAGTAGAGTAGTAATAAATTTTGGCTTGAGTTTTTAGTACACTTTTGAAAACTAAATTTTGGTGGTTCACATAAGTTTATAAACACGTTATCATGGTAAAGGAGATAAGGTTCAAAATTTAACTCATTCCATTCTTTCCATAATAGTGATTGTTTGGGGATGAACAACGGGTAAATTGATATCTGTTGTAATGACCTATTTCGTTATTATTAAAAGATACCTTGTTATGGGTACAAATTACCAGAAATTTCGATGTCTCGAAATTGTATGTCGCTCTGTCAGCCGACCTCAGCCAGACGGAAGTCCCCACGGGTGTAGGAAGCCTGACGGGCCATGGGACAACTCGTGGGAAACCACCTGTGCCCCATCCCAGCCTTCTCTGTCAGGATGGGCAGTCACTATGGACGTCGTTGATGCGATGGGCCATGGGAACCCATCATGGGGACTACTCTGAGTACCAAACCCAACTGGTCCTTTTCGATGCCTGGGCCGATGGGCCATCGCAGGTCTTATACCCATAGAGTAGCCCATCCGGCGAAGGAAATTCTGTAATTTTTATTTTTAAGTTAGGGGCATTCTGGTATTTTTTCAGTCCTTACTCACCAGCTCTGTGGTGAGTCCTTATAGACCGAGGATGACAGTTATGTGTATTCATTTCATTATTTCATTTTAGTTTCAGACTTTTAGAGTTAGCTAGGGGATTGTTCCAACAACTCATATTGTAGTCAGTTATGCTTCAGAATCAGAATGCTATCAGTTTTTAGTATTATTATATTGCATTGTTAGATGATTATCAGTATTTGAGCTATACAGTACTCCAGTTGCATTCACTGCTTATACGTTCAGTTGGGAGTAGGCTTAGTACAGAGCGAATGAGGGGATGAAGGCTCTGCTGTCATATCAGGTTGAGACCTTTAGTAGGAGTCCCTAAGTCCCAGAACTACGGTGCCACCATAGGTATGGATGGGGTCAACTGTCAGCTTTAGGCTAGTCACCCTTGTCCCTTGTGGACATCATTTTAGTGGATCCACGTCAGGCGTGTCTCAGCCTTTATATCCTGGCAAGGTATATTAGGCCCTTTTCGATGGGGATTATACGTCGAACTCCATGTTTAGCTCACATGGTTACATGTCGGTTACTAGTATCTACCACAGTCAGACTCAGTATTTCATTGACCCTGTATTTAGTTATTCAGCTCAGTTCAACATGTTACAGTATTCATGTTATTTACTTGGTCATTACATTCAGCTTATCTCTCAGTTCATGTTTCAACATATGTTTCTATGTTCAGTCTTTATGATATACAACTTTGCATATATCCTGCATGCTCAGTACATTTGAAGTACTGACACATACTTTTGTGCTACATCTTACCATGAAGTAGGTTCAGGTGTTCAGCATCCAGACCGCGTTTAGTACGATTTCCAGTCCTTACTCAGCAACTTAGTGGTGAGTTGTCATAGATCGAGGATGACAATTATGCCTATTCATTTCAGTATTTCATTTTAGTTTCAAACTTTTAGAGTTAGCTGGGGGCTTGTCCCAGTAACTTCGTTCAGTTAGAGGCTTTCAGACATAGAACTAGAATCAGCTTTGGAGTTATCAGTTTTACTCTCAGACTCATTATATACTTTATATATTCAGTTATGCTTGGATAGCTTTCCAACTTGTATACTTAACTCAATTCAGTTTTCCGCTCAGACTATGTTTTATCAGAAGTTGTCTAGATGTGCAAGACCATGGGTTAACTTAGGTTCACTTGTGACACTAAGTACCGTGTTACGTCTAGGGGTAGCCTTGGGGTATGACAAACTTAGTATCAGAGCATCAGGTTCAAGTGTCCTAGGGATCTGAAAGCCGCATCAATTAGAGTCTTCTTCATGAGTGTGAAGCGCGCCATACTTATGGGGGAGAAGCTATGAGACATCAGTAGGAAAAACTTCACTTCATTCTTATCTATCTCGTGCTATAGAGTATGAACTCTATTTAATCTCCTTCTAACTCGTGCTCTACACATTTCAGTTAAAATGCCTCCCAGAAGATCCAACACAAGAAACCAGTAGGCACCAGCAGCTCTAGCAGACCCTTTGAATGAGCAAGTCACTCATGCTGAATTCAGGGCTTCTTTTCAGGTGCTTTCTAAGCGATGACCGCTCAGGTCAACCAGCAGGCTATGGCACCAGCTCCACCTCAGACTAACTCTACCGCAGCTAGAATCCGAGACTTCACTCGGATGAACCCTCCCGAGTTTCATGGGTCCAAGTCCAAAGAGGATCCACAGGAATTTCTTGATGACATTTAGAAGGTGAAAGAGATCATGGGTGTCACTCTGATCGAGAGTGCAGACTTAAACACTTACCTGCTGAAACGAGTGGCTTATACTTGGTATCAGCAGTGGAAGAAATCTCATTGTACTAATGTAGGTCCAGCGGATTGGAACCACTTCAAGGCTATATTTCTGGACAGGTTCTTCCCACTTGAACTCAGGGAAGCTAAGGTCCAAGAGTTCATTAACTTAAAACAGAATGATATGAGTGTGAATAAGTACGCACTCAAGTTTGCCTAGTTATCTAAGTATGCTCCGGCAATAGTAGCCGACTCCAGGGCCCGCATGAGTAAGTTTGTGTCTAGTGTGTTCGAGGATGTAGTCAAGGAGTGCAAGACTGCTATGCTGGTAAAAGAGATGGATGTATCCAGGTTGGTTACTTATGCTCAACAAATCGAAGAGGAAAAGGTCAAAGAGAGGGGACGACATAGCAAGAGGGATAGAACAGGTGACTTTAGCTATTCTCAGCAGAGGTCAGATCAGTTCCATCATAAATCTTCAGCTCCGACCAAATCTTCTGCTAGTGCCCCAGTGCCTAAGTTCAGACAGGACTGATGGGATAGGGCGCCAGGCTCTAAGTCCCAAGGTACAGTCACTAGAAGGCATACTCACCCAGTCTACAGGAAGTGTGGTAGGAACCACCAAGGTGAGTGTATGGAAGACAGTTGGAATTGTTTTGGGTGCGGCAAGCCAGGTCACAGAATAAAGGATTGTCCAGTACCTTCTCAAAAGGGCATGGATTCTCGCTCACAGAATCAGGCTAGTTCTACAGCAACTCCAGCAGGTACCCCAACTCAATAGGGTGCCTCGTCTAGTACAGGTGGTGGTCAGCACCAAAATAGGTTCTATGACCTTCGGGCTCGATAGGCCCAGGAGGACTCTATCGAGGTGGTCACGAGTACGTTGCGAGTTTTTCATACTGATGTTTATGCACTGTTATACCCTGGAGCTACACTTTCCTTTGTGACTCTCTATATTTCATTATACTTTGGCATCAGTCCAAAAATCCTCCCAGAACCCTTCTCAGTCTCTACTCCATTTGGTGATTCAATTATAGCTAGACGGGTATATAGAAATTGCTCTGTCACAGTTTCCCTGAAAATCACCTCAGCCGATCTTGAAGAGTTAGCAATTATTGATTTTGATATTCTTCTAGGCATGGATTGGTTACATTCCTGTTATGCTTCAGTTGATTGTAGGACTAGAATCGTTCGTTTTCAGTTTCCAAATGAGCCAGTCTTAGAGTGGAAGAGTAATACCTTAGTGCCTATAGGTCGATTCATCTCTTACCTTAAGGCCAGAAAAATGATTTCAAAAGGGTTGTATATCATCTCATTTGGGTTAAGGATTTAAACTCCGAGGCCCTAACTCTTGAGTAAGTCCCAGTAGTGAATGAATTCCCAAAAGTATTTCCAGAAGATCTTCCTAGAGTTCCTCCCGAAAGGGAAATCGACTTCGAAATAGATCTTCTTCCAGATACCAAGCTTATTTTGACTCCTCCTTACAGAATGGATCCAACTGAACTTAAGGAATTGAAAGAACAGTTGAAAGACCTTCTAGATAAGGGTTTCATCAGACCCAACATCTCTCCATGGGGTTCTCTAGTTCTCTTCGTGCGTAAGAAAGACAGTTCTCTCAGGATGTGCATCGACTACCGTCAGTTGAACAAGGTCACAAACAAAAATAAGTATCCCATTTCCAGGATTGATGACTTGTTCGACCAACTTTAGGGTACTAGTTGCTTCTCTAAGGTAGACCTCAAATCAGGCTATCATCATCTCAGAGTCAGAAATTATGCATTCCAAAGACACCCTTCAGAACTCGGTATGGTCACTATAAATTCATAGTTATGTCATTTGGACTAACGAATGTTCCTGCAGCTTTCAAAGATTTGATTAACAGAGCGTTCAAGCAGTATATGGACTTGTTCATCATTGTCTTCATCGATGCTATACTCATATACTTTCAAAACAAGAAAGAGCATGCAGACCATTTGAGGGTAGTATTGCAAGCTCTCAAAGATCACCAGTTATTTGCCAAGTTCAGTAAGTGTGAATTCTGGTTGAAATCAGTTGCTTTCATTGGTCATGTGGTGTCTAGTGAGGGAATACGAGTTGACTCTCAAAAGATTAAGGCAGTAAAGAACTGGCCTAGACTCACCTCTCTGATAGACATCAGACGTTTCTTGGGTTTGGCAGGTTATTACCGGAGGTTTGTTGAAGGATTTTCCTCCATAGATACCCCATTGACCAAGTTGACTCAGAAAAAGGTTAAATTTCAGTGGTTAGATGAATGTGAGAAGAGTTTCCTAGAATTGAAGACCAAGTTGACTATAGCTCCCATTCTAACTCTGCCAGAGGGTTTAGACAATTTTGTGGTATATTGCGATGTGTCCAAAGTCATCTTGGGTTGTGTGTTGATGCAGCGTGGTAAGGTCGTAGCTTATGCATCCAGACAGCTTAAGATTCATGAGAAGAATTACCCGACTCATGACCTGGAGCTTGCAACAATTGTTTTTTCCCCTAAAGATTTGGAGGCACTACTTGTATAGGGTTCATGTAGATGTGTTCACAGACCATAAGAGCCTCTAATATGTGTTCACCCAGAAAGAGTTGAATCTTCATCGAAGGATATGGCTCGAGTTCCTCAAAGACTATGATATGAATGTGCTCTACCATCCGGGTAAGGCCAATGTAGTGGTTGATGCCCTCAGCAGACTGTCCATGGGTAGTGTGTCACATGTTGAGGAAAATAAGAAAGAATTAGTCAAGGATGTTCATAGGCTTGCTCGCTTAGGAGTTTTCCTCATGGACACGATAGCTGGTGGTGTGATAGTCCAGAATGGGTCAGAATCTTCATTAGTAGCCGAAGTGAAAGAGAAACAAGATTGTGATATCATATTACTTCAGTTGAAAGGTGCAGTTCATCAGTAAAGGGTAGAGGTTTTCTCCTAAGTGGGAGATGGTGTGCTTTGCTACCAGGGTCATTTATGTGTTCCTAATGTGGATGAGCTGAGGCAGCAGATCCTCGCGGAAGCCCAAAGTTCTAGATATTCCATTCATCCCGATGCCACTAAGATGTATTGTGATCTATGGGAAGTCTATTAGTGGAATGACATGAAGAGGGATATTTCAGATTTTGTGGCTAAGTGTCCTAATTGTTAGCAGGTGAAGGTAGAACATCACAAACCAGGAGGTGTGACTCAGGACATTAGTATTCCTACTTGGATGTGGGAAGTGATCAACATGGATTTTGTTACAAGTTTGCCTCGCACTCACCGAAAGCATGACTCCATTTGGGTGATTATGGACAGGATGACTAAATCAGCCCATTTCCTAGCAGTTAAAACTACAGATTCAGCAGAGGAGTATGCCAGACTCTACATCAGCAATATAGTCAGGTTGCATGGGGTTCCTTTGTCCATCATCTAAGATAGAGGTACTCAGTTTACAGCTCATTTTTGGAAGTCTTTTAAGAAAGGTCTTGGTACCCAGGTAAACCTCAGCATAATATTTCATCTGCAGATGGATGGCCAGGCAGAGCGTACCATTCAAACCTTAGAGGACATATTGAGGGCTTGCGTGATTGATTTCAAGGGTAGTTGGGAAGATCACCTACCTCTCATACAGTTTGCCTACAATAATAGTTTCCATTTCAGTATTCTGATGGCCCCATATGAGGCACTCTATGGGAGTAGATGAAGGTCACTGGTTGGTTGGTTTGAAGTAGGTGAAGCATCCTTGATTGGGCCAGATTCGGTTCATGAATCCATGGAGCAAGTTCAGCTTATTAGAGAAAGATTAAAGACAACTCAAAGTCATCATAAGTCCTATGAAGATGTGAGAATAAGGGACTTAGAGTTTGGGATCAATTGGGTTTTCCTGAAAGTTTCACCCATGAAGGGTGTGATAAGATTTGGCAAGAAGGGGAATCTCAGTCCCCGATATATTAGACCTTACAGAATTCAGAAAAGGATTGGTAATATGGCTTATGAGTTAGAGTTGCTAGCAGAACTAGCAACGGTTCATCCAGTCTTTAACATTTTGTTATTAAAGAAGTGTGTTGGTGATCCAGCATCGATTGTGCCCTTAGAGAGTGTGTATGTGAATTATAGCCTCACTTATGAGGAGGTTCCAGTTGACATTCTTGACCGCCAGGTTCGTAGGTTGAGGAACAAGTAAGTCGCTTTGGTGAAAGTCTTGTACAGGAATCAGTCAATTGAGGGAGCTACTTGGGAAGAAGAAGCAGCCATGATGGCCAAGTACTCTTACTTCTTTCTTTCCGATCCAGTTTCAGCTTGA